>OV725079.1:155802652-156225837 GCA_928085145.1 Nezara viridula | reverse complement strand
TACAAGATGAACCCTGAGCATGTTGACCTACCATCGACGGATGAAGATGTTATCAACATGGACTTAGGAAATGAAGACCCACGGGCTGAGAAGAAGAGGCCACATAGTGATTCCGAAGGGTTTGTGCAGCCTCCACCCAACAAAGTACTCAAACCTAGGAGGAAAGTAGACAATGGCGCAGCATCTACTTCGGTTTCTAACCGGTTTCAGGTGCTAGCAACTAATGAAGACCGACGTCCACCACCTATCATCGTAAAACCGGCCATATCACAGCCATCTGTCAAGAGGATGATGGCAATGATAAAGGTCAGAGAATATTTTATTAACAATTCAGTGAAAGAGACCAGGTTATACGTAAGCAACGAACAAGACCACACCAAAGTGACAGAAATGTTGCTTCAAGACAAAGAAGTAGAGTTCCACACATTTGCTCCGAGAGGGACAAAAAGATCGAAGAAATTTGTCATCCACGGATTCGACCTGGACTCTGACATGGAAACCATAACTGATGCACTGAAGCGTCGGCTCCCCGGCTTTAAGATGGCCAGACGCATGAAGAGGACCAATAAGGCCGGGAAAACTTATGAAACGGAGGAAATCCAGCTCATAACTGAACACACAGTCAAACTGGAAGATATCCAGAGACTCGAAGCTATCGACTACGTACGCTTCAGAGTAAGGGTGTACAAAGAAACGAAGGCCCCAGTACAGTGCAGGAACTGCCAGGAGTTCGGCCACACAATGCAATATTGTGGCCGAACCTGCCACTGTGCCTGGTGTGGAGAACAACATTTAAACACAGAGTGCCCTAAGAGAGCTCCGGCTAAATGCTGGAACTGCAGCGGTAACCACCCAGCATTCTCAAAAGAATGTCCCTCCCGACAGAAACTTATAGAAACAAGAAGAAACAGGGCTCAGTCACCAGCACAATGAGGAATCCGGCCAAACCAGTCCGTAAGGACCTATCATACTCTAATGTCATTGGCGGAACAAGCAACGAATCACAGCAGCCCACTGCCTCCCACCACCAGACACAAAATAGCCCGACCCCAGCGATCACCAGCACACTTGAAACCCAGCCACCTAGGACAACAGAATCAACTCTAGTAACCCTCGTTGAGAAGATGTTGGACAGGATGGACACGATGTTAAATTTTATAACAACTCTCCTTCAAACCGTGATGCCCATCAAGAAAAATGACTAAACACCTCGTAGTCAACCTGAACATCAGAGGCCTCCTATCAAAGTCGGCCGAACTAGAGCTTCTCCTACAGCAGCACAGACCATCGGTTGTGGCACTGACTGACACAATGTTGCCCGCATCGTCTCGAGTATTTTTCCAGGGGTATACTGTGTACCGGGAGGTGTGCTCCCCTGGGAGAGCTGAGGGCGTCGCTATACTGGTCAGAAGAGATGTACCTTCAAAAACCATCAGTAACCCAGTGGAACCTACCGAGGGAACTCACATAGTCACAGTGGACGTACGATTTAAAAATCGCTATACGTTAACCTGTGTTTATAGGAGACCGAGGGCAAATCTCACATCTGTGAAGCTCCTGCTACAACACGCCCAGGCGAGGAGTCGGCACGTAGTCATTGGTGACTTTAATGCTCGACACTCTTCCTGGCTCTGTGGTAGCGACAATCCCCTGGGGAGGTACATCACTAAGACCAGCCTGGCCGTCTTTCACCCAGGTGTGCACACTTTTCGACACGCAGCCCGCCCTGATTGGACCTCAACGTTAGACCTCCTGTTAACCAGAGAACAGCACACCATTACGGACTGCCACGCACTACCGTATGGTCCCTCTGATCACCGGCCTGTGCTCTACACTTTCGAGGGCATGCCAGCCACACCGACGGCGAGCAAGTATCTACTAAACAAGGCAAACTGGAAAGAATACAGATCTTGCGTTGAGAACACAGTACCAGCTATTACACCGTGCAGGACTCGAGATGAGGTGGATAGTGCTGTGAAAGTCATCACCACAACCATCCAGGATTCAGCCAATCGTAATATCCCCAGGTTCACCCCACAGCCCAACTCCATCAGAAGACCACCGCGGCACATTCTTGCGCTGATAAGCCAACGGAACAACATCAGAAACATCTTCCAGCGCACCCGCGATTATAGTCTGAAGCCGGCCATCAATGCGATGACCCGGCAGATAGCTAGCCTCATGCGTGACTGGAAAACTTCTCTCTGGCATGATCAGCTACGGAGGACACACGATGATCACCGCCAGTTCTGGAGACTCATCAGGACTTTCGTCAGCAAGAAGAGAAGTGTGCATCTGACAGAAGGTGACGCGCTGCTAACACCCGGGGAACAGGCTGAATTACTGGCGAAAAGCTATGCAGCGGGTGATGCTGAGCGGACGAGAAGTGCCCCTCCTGTACAGGATGGACTATATTCCAGCCTCACCGAGAAGCCCGTTTTCTCCAGTATTAACCAGCTTGAGTCGGTACTACGGCGCACTAAGGGAAACAAGGCGTCAGGACAGGACGAGATACCGTATGTGCTACTGAAGATGCTCCCAAGGAAGGGTAAAGCCTTCCTCCTGAACATCTTCAACTCATGCCTGCGAATCTCGTACTTTCCCACAGCCTGGAAACAAGCAATCGTAGTACCGCTACTAAAGCCGGGGAAGAAAGGAGACGCGGCTGAGCACTATCGTCCAATTAGCCTCCTCTCGCACATCAGCAAGGTCTTCGAGCGCTTGATTCACCACCATCTCATAAAACACTGTAGAGAGAAGAACGTTATACCACCAGAGCAGACAGGTTTCCAACGAGGTGTCGCCTGCGAACATCACCTGGCGAAACTTCAGGCACACACCATAGAGCAGATGAATCACAACAGAGCTACGGCACTCATCTCACTGGACTGCAGCCAGGCCTTTGACTGCGTGTCTCACGCGCTGTTACTCCGACGGCTGGAAGAGTACAAGTTCCCAGCCCCTCTATGCCGACTGATCAGAAGCTATCTTAGCGGAAGATCTCTCGTCGTACGAGTTGGTGACGACTACTCTAACCCAGTCGATACCACCTGTGGAGTACCTCAAGGGTCTGTGTTGGGACCAATACTGTTCGTCGTTTTTACGGCGCCAGTAGTGGCACTCAAGCACCCAAACGCAGTGGTAGCAGCCTATGCTGACGATATCGGGATCTATGCATCGAGCACTAATGCAAAGAGAGCCCTCAAGCATGCAGAAAAAGCCACAGAAGTCATCGTCGGAGAGCTAGAGAAAAATGGCATCAGAGTAAACCCGATGAAGACTGACGCTATCGCGATGTCGTTCCAGCAAGGGAAAAAGCCACTACCCACTCACTTCACCATCGGTAGTGTTTATCAGCGGATCTCCACCTCAGTAGTCTATCTCGGCGTGACATTGGATAGACACCTAACATTCTCCAGTCATGTCAAACAAAGACTCAAGCTGGCAAAACAAAAGTCACATAGGCTCTACCACCTGCTGAAGTCGCCGCAGCTCTCGCTGAGACTAAAACTTCAGATATACAAGGCGGTCATCAGACCTACGCTGCTCTATGGTGCACCGCTTCTCCGACACCTTTACCAGACGACACTCCAGAGACTGCAGGGATTCCAAAACTCCGTCCTTCGGCGAATAGTCAGAGGTACCCATCTTCAGCGATCCAGGAACAGAGACATCTACCAGGAGCTCCAACTACCCTCGGTCCCGGAATTCATTGGCCGGAGGCACATCAAATTTTTTGATGGGCTTAAGGCCTGTGCAAATCCATTATTCCAAGAAATCGCCCCACCGCCCAGGCCTGGAAGGTGGCAAGGCAAAGTCCCCCTGGTAGATGTCTTTGACGAAGGAGGGGGTCTGGACGCGGCAGTCTGAACCCTCACATTTGTACATAGTGTAAATATATAATTGTAAATATGTAAATATATCCTCATCCCTATCCTTTATGAATAAAGCAGGGCGGTCCCTCCACGCCCGGTGATGAAATTAAGGCCTAAGGCCACAGAAAGTATCCTATGCTTACGGCATAAACTGTCATTTACCTTAAAATACCCTTGGGTAAGCAAAGGTCAAGGAATAATGTATATATACATTCATAGATGTATGTTGTAAGTAGTGTTAAATAAAGTTTCTGGGGGGTCAGAAAAAAAAAAAAAAAAAAAAAAAAAAAAAAATATCTGCACACACACAGCAGCAGCAGCAGAAAGAGAAGGACCTCCTCATCACCACTATTGCCTGCCAGTTACTCCTCACTCTCGATCTTCTTACTAAGTCCAGCGCCTTAAGCTGTTGAGGGCCACACTTATCCCGTGGAACTCAACCTCGACAGCCAATCGGGCAGCGTTATACTTGTAAGAAGGTAGCTGCTCTACAGCCTACAAGATGAACCCTGAGCATGTTGACCTACCATCGACGGATGAAGATATTATCAACATGGACTTAGGAAAAGAAGACCCACGGGCTGAGAAGAAGAGGCCACATAGTGATTCCGAAGGGTTTGTGCAGCCTCCACCCAACAAAGTACTCAAACCTAGGAGGAAAGTAGACAATGGCGCAGCATCTACTTCGGTTTCTAACCGGTTTCAGGTGCTAGCAACCAATGAAGACCGACGTCCACCACCTATCATCGTAAAACCGGCCATATCACAGCCATCTGTCAAGAGGATGATGGCAATGATAAAGGTCAGAGAATATTTTATTAACAATTCAGTGAAAGAGACCAGGTTATACGTAAGCAACGAACAAGACCACACCAAAGTGACAGAAATGTTGCTTCAAGACAAAGAAGTAGAGTTCCACACATTTGCTCCGAGAGGGACAAAAAGATCGAAGAAATTTGTCATCCACGGATTCGACCTGGACTCTGACATGGAAACCATAACTGATGCACTGAAGCGTCGGCTCCCCGGCTTTAAGATGGCCAGACGCATGAAGAGGACCAATAAGGCCGGGAAAACTTATGAAACGGAGGAAATCCAGTTCATAACTGAACACACAGTCAAACTGGAAGATATCCAGAGACTCGAAGCTATCGACTATGTACGCTTCAGAGTAAGGGTGTACAAAGAAACGAAGGCCCCAGTACAGTGCAGGAACTGCCAGGAGTTCGGCCACACAATGCAATATTGTGGCCGAACCTGCCACTGTGCCTGGTGTGGAGAACAACATTTAAACACAGAGTGCCCTAAGAGAGCTCCGGCTAAATGCTGGAACTGCAGCGGTAACCACCCAGCATTCTCAAAAGAATGTCCCTCCCGACAGAAACTTATAGAAACAAGGAAGAAGCAGGGCTCAGTCACCAGCACAATGAGGAATCCGGCCAAACCAGTCCGTAAGGACCCATCATACTCTAATATCATTGGCGGAACAAGCAACGAATCACAGCAGCCCACTGCCTCCCACCACCAGACACAAAATAGCCCGACCCCAGCGATCACCAGCACACTTGAAACCCAGCCACCTAGGACAACAGAATCAACTCTAGTAACCCTCGTTGAGAAGATGTTGGACAGGATGGACACGATGTTAAATTTTATAACAACTCTCCTTCAAACCGTGATGCCCATCAAGAAAAATGACTAAACACCTCGTAGTCAACCTGAACATCAGAGGCCTCCTATCAAAGTCGGCCGAACTAGACCTTCTCCTACAGCAGCACAGACCATCGGTTGTGGCACTGACTGACACAATGTTGCCCGCATCGTCTCGAGTATTTTTCCAGGGGTATACTGTGTACCGGGAGGTGTGCTCCCCTGGGAGAGCTGAGGGCGTCGCTATACTGGTCAGAAGAGATGTACCTTCAAAAACCATCACTTACCCAGTGGAACCTACCGAGGGAACTCACATGGTCACAGTGGACGTACGATTTAAAAATCGCTATACGTTCACCTGTGTTTATACACGCCACTTCAGCAGCTGCAGCAGAAGCAGAAGGACCTCCTCATCACTACTATTGCCTGCCAGTTACTCCTCACTCTCGATCTTCTTACTAAGTCCAGCGCCTTAAGCTGTTGAGGGCCACACTTATCCCGTGGAACTCAACCTCGACAGCCAATCGGGCAGCAGTATACTTGTAAGAAGATAGCTGCTCTACAGCCTACAAGATGAACCCTGAGCATGTTGACCTACCATCGACGGATGAAGATGTTATCAACATGGAATTAGGAAATGAAGACCCACGGGCTGAGAAGAAGAGGCCACATAGCGATTCCGAAGGGTTCGTGCAGCCTCCACCCAACAAAGTACTCAAACCGAGGAGGAAAGTAGACAATGGCACAGCATCTACTTCGGTTTCTAACCGGTTTCAGGTGCTAGCAACCAATGAAGACCGACGTCCACCACCTATCATCGTAAAACCGGCCATATCACAGCCATCTGTCAAGAGGATGATGGCAATGATAAAGGTCAGAGAATATTTTATTAACAATTCTGCGAAAGAGACCAGGTTGTACGTAAGCAACGAACAAGACCACACCAAAGTGACAGAAATGTTGCTTCAAGATAAAGATGTAGAGTTCCATACATTTGCTCCGAGAGGGACAAAAAGATCGAAGAAATTTGTCATCCACGGATTCGACCTGGACTCTGACATGGAAACCATAACTGATGCACATCTACCAGGACTACTACAGGACTATCCAACTACCCTCGGTCCCGGAATTCATTGGCCGGAGGCACATCAAATTTTTTGATGGGCTTAAGGCCTGTGCAAATCCATTATTCCAAGAAATCGCCCCACAGCCCAGGCCTGGAAGGTGGCAAGGCAAAGTCCCCCTGGTAGATGTCTTTGACGAAGGAGGGGGTCTGGACGCGGCAGTCTGAACCCTCACATTTGTACATAGTGTAAATATATAATTGTAAATATATATAAGGAATAATGTATATATACATTCATAGATGTATGTTGTAAGTAGTGTTAAATAAAGTTTCTGGGGGGTCAGAAAAAAAAAAAAACGCCTCACATAGTTCTGTAAGATGGCCCATATCAAGCGGACCGCTAGGAAATCGACAGGAGGCAAAGCTCCGAGGAAGCAGCTGGCAACCAAAGCCGCCAGGAAGAGTGCTCCGGCCACCGGAGGTGTAAAGAAGCATCACAGGTATAGGCCCGGTACAGTCGCTCTCAGACAAATCAGGAGGTACCAGAAGAATACCGAGCTGGTCATCAGGAAACTCCCGTTCCAGAGGTTGGTGAGGGAGATCGCCCAGGACTTCAAGACCGACCTGAGGTTCTAGAGCTCGGCCGTCCTGGCCCTCCAGGAGGCCAGCGAAGCCTATCTCGTAGGTCTCTTCGAGGATACCAACTTGTGCGCCCTCCAGGCCAAGAGGGTGACAATTATGCGTAAGGATATCCAGCTGGCTCGCCGTATCCGCGGAGAACGAGCCTAAGGGCTCTCCGCACCCTGCCGTGCTATCAACGGCCCTTTTCAGGGCCACCAAATGTGCACTAATACCTTTCTGACAAAAAAATCTGTGGAATTAGAGACTCCTTATCGGTCTTATCCGTATTCGAATATATTTTATCCAACTTCTTGCAGCGGCGCCAAACAGAAACACACCCTCAAACCATAACATGTCCTCCACCATGCTTTACAGTTGTTAAAACATTTTGCTTCTTTAGGGCTTCATTACGATGTCGCCATATCGTCCTTCGACCATCTGAACCAAACAAATTTTATTTTGCTTTCGTCAGAAACATGACATTTTCCCAAAAGGGTAAGGGTTTCTGTACGTACTCCCTAGCAAAAACAAAGGGTTTTTGCGATTCGTTTCACTGATGTATGGCTTCTTTCTTGGAACTCTATCATGGAGCCCTTCCGAATTTAGGGCATATCTAATTGTTCTGCTAGTAATCTGAACTCCAGACGTTGATTGGACCATGGTAGTCAGGCTCCCGAGAACTTATCAGAGGATTTTTAGGAGTTAACTTTTTTGGACGCCCTTTACGGTCACTGTTTTCAGTTGAACCGCGTTCTTTATACCTTTTTATGGCGTATCTCACTGTCAATTCAACCCTAAGAAATCGGCATATTATATGATATGATATGAATAAAAAAATCAAAAACAATTCAAAAGAAAAATAACAATATTAAAATACATTAATAAATAAAAAACATAAAAAAATCGCCAAAATAAAAATATAAAAACATTGCAATATCTAGCAGCTAATTAATTATAAATATATGGATTGTTATTTACTAATATCCACAAATTAATAACATGATTTTATTTTATTTTATTTAGGTTCAGTGTAATATTAGATGTGAAATAAGTTGTTTCAGAGATACTTAGAAGATATAAGATTTACTATTTTTTTAATTTTTATTAGAAATTCCAAAAATGGCTAACTAAAAACGAAACGTAAAATAACAAATAATTTTTTCTTAATTTATAGTAAAATTTGTTGGATGGGGTGTTTGTGGGATTTCGAAACTTAAATCTGTCATTGATTAAATATTTAAAAAAATTAAATAACGATTAAATAATCAACAATCGGATAAATAATTGTTTATCTTTAAGTTTATTGATATTGCTATAAAGTTGAAAATTAATATTATTATTTATGTTCAATTTCTTTTATTGTTTTCAGTTTATTTTGATATAACATATATTTTGATTTCAAATATTTATTCCTATTTTCTTGTACTTTTACTGCATTATCATTAATAATTAGTTTCCGGGGATAAAGTTTATTATTTAATATTTCAAATATCTTGTCTTTAATTTTCTGTGTTAATTATATTTTATTTTAAATGGAATTAGTACTAATATTTATGGACCGTCGTGTTGAAAAATCGGTTTGGAAACAAACCAGTTTGAAATTCTCACGACGTCGTACGACGTCGTGTTGGGCGGGTTTGCCTATCCACGCCCCATCCATCAAACCGTTGGTTTAATGTAATTCATTAAAATAATTTTAATATAAATTTCAAAATCATGCAATTAATGAGCAGACAAAAATAGATTTTTATTAGAGAATGGTATTGGATAATTTATTTATTTATTGGCAAGAATAAAAAAAATGAAAAATAAATTAATATGTTAATTTATTCGGTAATCTTTTTTATTTAAACATTTATGCAATAGTCATGGATTAAAATTAATAATTTAACGATATATTTCCAACGTTATCTATGAATTATAATATATGACTATAATTGCTGAAACAAATTGCAAAAGAAATAAACGATAACTTAAAGATATTGAAACCATAGTTAAATAAAATGAATAAAAAAGTCTTTGGCTGACAAAAGGTATGGATTTAATTAATCTCTCCAAATTATTTACTATATTTAATTAAAATAGTATCAATATGAATTCTAGTTAAATGAAATTAATGAATAGAAAAAAAAAAATATTTTTACAGAATGTTTTGTATAATTTTATTTAGGACTGATAGGGACTGAAGAAACACAATGTTTATTATTATTTAAACTTTAATGAATTCTCAAGTTAATTATTTTCCTTTTGATTAAATTTATTCTCAAAATTTGATTTTGTTCTCTTGAAGATATTTTTTTTCTCTGTTAATTTAATCATTATTATAAAAGTTTTTTATTTATGTTTTTGATGGACAATTTTTTTGTTTTTCACTAAATATTATATTTAAGTTATATTTTATTTCACTGCATTTGAATAATTTTTGTTCTTCTCATTTGTTTCTTTATCTTTTATCTCAATAAATGTTGTAACCATTTAGAAGGTGCTTTTTCATGTTCCATTTTTTGAATATTTTTATTTAATTAATTTATATTATTTTGTAGGTTATTTAGATGATTTATTTTTTCGTCTTTGAATTCATGAGACTAAAGAAGTTGGATAAAATATATTCGAATACGGATAAAACCGATGTGGAGTCTCTAATTCCACAGATTTTTTTGTTAGAAAGGTATTAGTGCACATTTGGTGGCCCTGAAAAGGGCCATTGAAAGCACGCCAGGGTGCGGACAGCCCTTAGGCTCGTTTTCCGCGGAGACGGCGAGCCAGCTGGATATCCTTAGGCATAATAGTCACCCTCTTGGCCTGGAGGGCGCACAAGTTGGTATCCTCGAAGAGACCTACGAGATAGGCTTCGCTGGCCTCCTGGAGGGCCAGGACGGCCGAGCTCTGGAACCTCAGGTCGGTCTTGAAGTCCTGGGCGATCTCCCTCACCAACCTCTGGAACGGGAGTTTCTGATGAGCAGCTCGATACTCTTCTGGTACCTCCTGATTTGTCTGAGAGCGACTGTACCGGGCCTATACCTGTGAGGCTTCTTTACACCCCCGGTGGCTATTATTACAGCTTTAACTATTACAGCTACTCGATATGCCGTGACAAACTGAGTTTATCAATTTTTTTTTTTTTTTTTTTTCTTCTTACCCTCCATAAGTAAACCATACAATTTACTGTATATGTATACACAGAAGTATACATATACTCAGAGTATGCTTACCTTTTTTTACCCGAAGGTATTTTAAGGTATAATTTGGCTAAGTGTGCTGAAGGCACTTTATACACTTGTGGCCAGTGGCCTTAATTTTAATATTGAGCAAGGAGGGACAGCTCAGCAGGTTTATTTTATTTATTTACAAATATATACAATACAAATATTTACAATATATACATTTGGATCTGGACTCAAGGGTCCAGACCACATCCTTCGGCGAATATGTCCACCAAAGGGAGTTTACCCTGCCACCTTCCTGGTCTGGTTGGTGGTGAAATGACATTAAATAGTGGGTTGGCACAGGCCTTCAGCCCATCAAAGAATTTGATGTGCCTCCGGCTTATGAACTCAGGTACCGAGGGGAGCTGGAGCTCCTCTCGTATACTTTTATTCTTAGCCCTTTGCAGGGTGGTGCCCCGGACAATTCGTCGAAGGATAGAACTCTGGAAGCTCTGTAGTCTCTTGAGTGTTGAGTTGTATAGGTAGCGCAGGAGAGGGGCCCCGTGAAGCATCGTGGGTCTTATAATGGCCTTATAGATTTGCAGTTTTAGTCTCAGTGAGAGCTGCGGCGAATTCAGTAGATGGTAGAGGCGATGGGCCAGCTTGATCCTCTGCCTGACGTGACTGGAAAAGGTTAAATGAGTATCCATTGTGACGCCGAGGTAGACGATTGAAGTGGAGATTTTCTGGTCAACTTCTCCGACGGTGAAGTTGTTGGGCAGTGGCTTCTTTCCCTTCTGGAACGACATGACTATGGCATCAGTCTTCGCGGGGTTCACTCTGATACCGATTGCTTCTAGTTCTTCTATGATGGTGGCTGAGGCTTTCTGTGCCCGAGTGAGCGCAGTCTTCGCATCGCCAACCCGTACGACGAACGATCTTCCGCTAAGATAGCTTCGGATCAGTCGGCACAGGGAGGCGGGAAACCTGTACTCCTCCAGGCGTCGAATCAGGTGCGTGTTTGGCACGCAGTCAAAGGCCTGACTGCAGTCCAGGGAGATCAGCGCCGTAGCTCTATTCTGGTTCATCTGCTGGATTGTGTGGGCTTGTAGCCTGGCCAGGTGATGCTCGCAGGCAACCCCTCCCTGGAATCCTGTCTGCTCCGGCGGGATTATGTCCTCCTTCATGCAGTGCTTGATGAGGTGATGTTGTATCAGTCTCTCAAAAACCTTGCTGATTTGCGAGAGGAGGCTGATCGGGCGGTAGTGCTCTGGCGAGTCTCCTTTCTTCGCTGGCTTGAGCAACGGTATTATGATCGCTCGTTTCCAAGCATTCGGAAAGTATGAGATTCGTAGGCACGAGTTAAAGATGTTCAATAGAAAGGCTTTGCCCTTTCTAGGGAGCATCTTCATCATAACGTACGGGATCTCATCCTGTCCGGAGGCTTTGTTTCCCTTGATTCGTCTTAGTACCGACTCAAGCTGGTTGATAGTGGAGAAGATGGGCTTCTCGTTGGGACAAGGTAGTGGTCCCTCCGGTATGGGTGGAGCACTACACGTCCGTTCATCGTCCTTCGCTGCATAGCTCTCGGCCAGGAGTACAGCCTGTTCCTCAGGTGTCAGCAGCTCGTTCCCCGATGTCAAGCGCACGTTCCTCCTCTTACTGACGAGTCTCCAGAACTGGCGATGGTCGTCGTGGGTCCTCCGTAACTGCTCGTGCCAGAGTGACGTCTTCCAGTCACGCATGAGGCTGGCTATCTGTCGGGTCATCGCGTTGATGGCCGGCTTCAGGCTATAGTCACGCGTGCGCTGGAAGATGTTCCTTAGATTGTTCCGCTGGCCAATCAGAGCGAGGATGTGCCGTGGGGGTTTCCTGAGGTCGTTGGGCTGCGGAGAGAACCTGGGGATGTTCCTGTTGGCTGACTCCTGGATAGTGGTGGTGATGACATCCACAGCCTTATCCACGTCGTCTCGTGTTCTGCAGGGTGTGATGGTGGGGAGTGCCTCTTCAACGCAGGACCTGTATCCTTTCCAGTCGGCCTTGCACAGCAGATATTTTGTAGCCGGTGGTGTGGCTGGTGTGCCCTCCATGGTGTAGAGCACGGGCCGGTGATCTGATGGGCCATACGGAAGGGCTTGGCAGTCCGTGATGGTGTGTAGATCTCTGGTCAGTAGCAGGTCGAGCGTTGAAGTGCGGTCGGGCTGCGCTGCATGCCTGAAAGTGTGCACTCCGGGGTGAAAGACGGCCAACCTGGTCTTAGTGACATACGTTCCCAGTGTGTTGTTACTGCTACACAGCCAGGCGGTGTGTCTAGCGTTGAAGTCCCCAAGGACTACATGCCGACTCACCGTCTGAGCGTGTTGCAACAGGAGTTTCACAGATGTCAGTATGGCCCTCGGTCTCTTATAGACACAGGTGAACGTGAATCGATTTTTCAATCGCACGTCAACTGTGACCAGATGAGTTCCCTCGGTACTCGCCACTGGGTTCGGGACGACTCTCGATGGTACGTCTCTTCTGACCAGGATAGCTACGCCTTCCAGGGATCTCGCCGTACACACCTCCCGGTACATAGTGTAGCCGTGAAAATATGGACGAGACGATGCGGATAGCATGGTGTCTGTCAGCGCCACAACTGTAGGTCGGTGCTGCTGCAGTAGGAGCTCAAGTTCAGCCTGCTTCTGATTTTTTTTTTTTTTTTTTTTTTTTTTTTTTTTTTTTCTCACCCCCCAGGAATTTTTATTAATACATTTTACAATATACATATGAGGCAGTATATACACATTTCTGAGCCTTTTTTTACCCGTAGGTATTTTAAGGTATGAGGGATAGGGTCTGCTGTGTGCATTTTTCTCTTTAGCGGCATGGAGCCTTACATTTTCTATTTGAACAGGGAGGGACTGCTCATCTAGTTACAAAAATAGAAACTTAAAACTACAAACTAAAACTAAGAACTAAAAACTAAAAAACTACAAACTAATGTTACGGGTATGGACTGCAGTGTCCAGACCCCTTCCCTCGGCGAGTACATCCACCAAGGGGACCTTGCGCTGCCACCTCCCGGGCCTGGGTGGTGGGGAGATATCTTTGAAGAGTGGGTTGGCACAGGCCTTCAGCCCATCAAAGAACTTGATGTGCCTCCGGCCTATGAACTCGGGCACTGACGGGAGCTGAAGCTCTTCGTGAATGACCGAGTTCTTTGCCCTCTGGAGACAGGTTCCTCTTACCACTCGCCGAAGGACAGAGTTCTGGTAGCTCTGCAGTCGTTGTAGGGTTGTCTTGAACAGGTGTCTGAGGAGAGGGGCACCGTGGAGCATCGTCGGTCTAATAATGGCCTTGTAAATCTGCAGCTTGAGCCGTAGAGAGAGCTGCGGTGATGTCAGCAGATGGTATAGCCTATATGTCTTCTTCCTTGTCTGCAGGATCCTCCTCCTGACGTGGCTAGTGAAGGTCAGGTGCCTATCTAGCGTGACGCCGAGGTAGACGATCCTAGGGGAGAGCGGTTGGGTTACCCCACTGATGGAGAAATCTCTCGGTAGCCGTCTCTTCTTGCCTTTCTGAAAGGATAAGACAATGGCATCTGTCTTCGCTGGGTTTACCCGGATACCGTTGTCCTCGAGTTCTCGAACGATGGTGGCTGAGGCTTTCTGTACTCGGGTAAGTGCCGTTCCTGCGTCGAAACTGGAAGAATAGATGCCAATGTCGTCCGCATAGGCTGCTACCATCGTGCCTGGATGCTTGAGTGCCACTACCGGTGCCGTATAAACGACAAACAGTATTGGTCCCAATACAGACCCTTGAGGGACACCGCATCTGGTAGATTCTGGTGGAGAAAGGTCTCCGCCAACCCGTACGACGAACGATCTTCCGCTAAGATAGCTTCGGATCAGTCGGCACAGAGAGGCGGGAAACCTGTACTCCTCCAGGCGTCGAATCAGGTGCGTGTGTGGCACGCAGTCAAAGGCCTGACTGCAGTCCAGTGAGATCAGCGCCGTAGCTCTATTCTGGTTCATCTGGTGGATTGTGTGGGCTTGTAGCCTGGCCAGGTGATGCTCGCAGGCAACCCCTCGCTGGAATCCTGTCTGCTCCGGCGGGATTATGTCCTCCTTCATGCAGTGCTTGATGAGGTGATGTTGTATCAGTCTCTCAAAAACCTTGCTGATGTGCGAGAGGAGGCTGATCGGGCGGTAGTGCTCTGGCGAGTCTCCTTTCTTCGCTGGCTTGAGCAACGGTACTATGATCGCTCGTTTCCAGGCATTCGGAAAGTATGAGATTCGTAGGCACGAGTTAAAGATGTTCAATAGAAAGGCTTTGCCCTTTCTAGGGAGCATCTTCATCATAACGTACGGGATCTCATCCTGTCCGGAGGCTTTGTTTCCCTTGATTCGTCTTAGTACCGACTCAAGCTGGTTGATAGTGGAGAAAATGGGCTTCTCGTTGGGACAAGGTAGTGGTCCCTCCGGTATGGGTGGAGCACTACACGTCCGTTCATCGTCCTTCGCTGCATAGCTCTCGGCCAGGAGTACAGCCTGTTCCTCAGGTGTCAGCAGCTCGTTCCCCGACGTCAAGTGCACGTTCCTCCTCTTACTGACGAAGGTCCTGACGAGTCTCCAGAACTGGCGATGGTCGTCGTGGGTCCTCCGTAACTGCTCGTGCCAGAGTGACGTCTTCCAGTCACGCATGAGGCTGGCTATCTGTCGGGTCATCGCGTTGATGGCCGGCTTCAGGCTATAGTCACGCGTGCGCTGGAAGATGTTCCTTAGATTGTTCCGCTGGCCAATCAGAGCGAGGATGTGCCGTGGGGGTTTCCTGAGGTCGTTGGGCTGCGGAGAGAACCTGGGGATGTTCCTGTTGGCTGACTCCTGGATAGTGGTGGTGATGACATCCACAGCTCTATCCACGTCGTCTCGTGTTCTGCAGGGTGTGATGGTGGGGAGTGCCTCTTCAACGCAGGACCTGTATCCTTTCCAGTCGGCCTTGCACAGCAGATATTTTGTAGCCGGTGGTGTGGCTGGTGTGCCCTCCATGGTGTAGAGCACGGGCCGGTGATCTGATGGGCCATACGGAAGGGCTTGGCAGTCCGTGATGGTGTGTAGATCTCTGGTCAGTAGCAGGTCGAGCGTTGAAGTGCGGTCGGGCTGCGCTGCATGCCTGAAGGTGTGCACTCCGGGGTGAAAGACGGCCAACCTGGTCTTAGTGACATACGTTCCCAGTGGGTTGTTACTGCTACACAGCCAGGCGGTGTGTCTAGCGTTGAAGTCCCCAAGGACTACATGCCGACTCACCGTCTGAGCGTGTTGCAACAGGAGTTTCACAGATGTCAGTATGGCCCTCGGTCTCTTATAGACACAGGTGAACGTGAATCGATTTTTCAATCGCACGTCAACTGTGACCAGATGAGTTCCCTCGGTACTCGCCACTGGGTTCGGGACGACTCTCGATGGTACGTCTCTTCTGACCAGGATAGCTACGCCTTCCAGGGATCCCGCCGTACACACCTCCCGGTACATAGTGTAGCCGTGAAAATATGGGCGAGACGATGCGGATAGCATGGTGTCTGTCAGCGCCACAACTGTAGGTCGGTGCTGCTGCAGTAGGAGCTCAAGTTCAGCCTGCTTCTGATTTTTTTTTTTTTTTTTTTTTTTTTTTTTTTTTTTTTCTCACCCCCTAGGAATTTTTATTAATACATTTTACAATATACATATGAAGCAGTATATACACATTTCTGAGCCTTTTTTTACCCGTAGGTATTTTAAGGTATGAGGGATAGGGTCTGCTGTGTGCATTTTTCTCTTTAGCGGCATGGAGCCTTACATTTTCTATTTGAACAGGGAGGGACTGCTCATCTAGTTACAAAAAATAGAAACTTAAAACTACAAACTAAAACAAAGAACTAAAAACTAAAAAACTACAAACTAATGTTACGGGTATGGACTGCAGTGTCCAGACCCCTTCCCTCGGCGAGTACATCCACCAAGGGGACCTTGCGCTGCCACCTCCCGGGCCTGGGTGGTGGGGAGATATCTTTGAAGAGTGGGTTGGCACAGGCCTTCAGCCCCAAACAAACAAATTCACACTTCAGCAGCAGCAGCAGAAGAAGAAGGACCTCCTCAAGAACCCTCTCTCAACAGCAGCAGAAGCAGAAGGACCTCCTGATCTCTACCATTGCCTGCCAGCTACTCCTCACTCTCGAACTTCTTACTAAGCTCAGCGCCTTAAGCTGTTGAGGGCCACACTTATCCCGTGGTACTCAACCTCGACAGCCAATCGGGCAGCGTAACGCTGGTAAGAAGGGCAGCGACGCTGCGACAAGCCGTTGTCCCCACCCAACTACACCGAGATGTCGACATCGGCGCCTCAAGCAGCAGATGACTCCATGGCAGTTGACGAAAACTGCGATGACCCCCGTATAGGGAAACGAACACTAGGGGCCGATGGGTTCGTCCCAGTGCCAAAACGCCTCCAATTTCCCCCTCGTGCAGCCCAAGAACCGGCGAAGATCCAGGTCGCCAACCGATTTTCCGCCCTGACAGAAACAATACCGCCGAAACCCATCCTACCGCCGCCAATCATAATTTCACCACCTATCGCACAGGCAGCACTTAGAAACATATTAAAGCAGCGAGGAGTCACCAAATTCTCCGTGAATTCCTCCCCAAAAGAAACTCGACTATACCTGAATAATGAAAAAGATCATTATGCAGCGACCCTCATGCTGAGAGAAGACCAAGCTGTCCAATTCCACAGCTTCGCGCCACGTGGAACGAAGCGTTCAAGAAAATATGTCTTGTACGGGTTCGATATCGACTTCCCCGTACAATGCATTGACGAAGAGTTGAAAGATCGGTTACCGGGCTACAAGATGGCGAGAAGACTCACAAGGAAACAGGGAACGGAACCCCCTCGGCCTACTGAGATGATCCAGATTATAACCGAGGAACATGTGAAAATTAACCAAATTCGGAACCTGAAAGACATAGCTCAAGTAAGGTTCAGGGTGTCCCTATTCAAGGAGGATGGTGCTCCGGTGCAGTGTCGTAACTGCCAAGAGTTCGGTCACACAATGAAATATTGTGGCCGGGCTTGTGCTTGCCAGTGGTGTGGGGAGACCCATGTCACTGAACAATGCCCCAAAAAGCAGCAGGAACCCTTCTGCAAAAACTGTAAAGGGGCCCACCCCACCTTCACCAAGGAATGCCCAAAAAGAATAGAGCTACTAAAACTGAAGAGGGAAGCAGCTACAGCTGAAGTAGCGAAGAAAGCCTTGCCCCCTAAGATGAGCAGGAAGGCCCAGCCGGACCTGCCATACTCCACTGCAAGTGGCGGAGCCCCGCCCCAATCAGAAGAGCCTACTCAACCCCACCAACAGCGCCATCCCCACCACCGGAACCATCCCCACCACCAGACTACCTCCATGGGTGCCGCAGAGGGACTTGCGCCAGTACCAGCCCAGCCTCCAAGGACTTCAGAAGCAACATTAGCCTCACTGGTAGAGAAGTTGTTGGACAGAATGGACACCATGCTCCATTTCATAACGACACTCCTGCAGACTGTGATGCCGAAGCCGACCCATGGTTGATCACCATGTGATCAACTATAACATCAGAGGCCTCGCTCAGAAACAGGCCGAAGTCGAGCTTCTCCTCCAGCAGCATAGGCCTACAGTGGTGGCGCTGACTGATACCATGCTTCACACCTCGACTCGTCTGTACTTTCAGGGGTACACTGTGTACCGAGAGGTGTGCGCACCAGGGTCATGTGAGGGCGTAGCCATCCTCGTCAGAAGAGATGTACCGTCGAGAGCTGTTCAGAACCCAGTGGATCCAACCGAGGGAACTCACTTAGTCACAGTTGACGTGAGACTTAAGAGTCGATTCACGTTCACCTGTGTCTATAGGAGACCTAGGGCCATACATACATCTGCAAAGTTACTGCTACAACACGCCCAGGCGACGAGTCGGCATATAGTCCTCGGGGACTTAAATGCTCGACACTCTTCCTGGCTGTGTGGTAGTGATAATCCACTGGGGAAGTACATCACCAAGACTAGGTTGGCCGTCTACCACCCAGGTGTACACACCTTCCGGCATTCAGCCCGACCTGATTGGACTTCAACGCTGGACCTGCTACTAACCAGGGATCTGCACACCATCACGGATTGCCAAGCGCTCCCGTATGGACCGTCTGATCACCGGCCTGTGCTCTACACAATCGAGGGCACACCCGCCACACCACCGGCGAGTAAATACTTACTCCATAAGGCCGACTGGAAAAGATACAGGTCCTGCGTTGAAGCCAGTTTGCCGGCTGTAACGCCGTGCCGGACAGCGGAAGAGGTTAACGAGGCGGTGGATGTCATCACCACCACTGTCCAGGATTCAGCCAACCAGAACATTCCTAAGTTTGCCCCGCAGCCCAACACAATAAGGAGACCGCCACGTCACATCCTAATCCTGATCAGCCAAAGGAACAATCTGAGAAACATCTTCCAGCGTACGCGTGACTACAGCTTGAAACCGGCCATCAATGCGATGACCCGGCAGATAGCTAGCCTCATGCGTGACTGGAAAACCTCACTCTGGCATGATCAACTCCGGAGGACTCATGATGACCATCGCCAGTTCTGGAGACTGATCAGGACATTCGTGAACAAGAAGAGAACTGTCCACCTTACATCGGGGAATGAGCTGCTCACAGCTAAGGAACAGGCTGAACTCCTGGCCAAAAACTACGAAGCGAGGGATGCTGAGAGGACTAGAAATGCACCACCAATACCGGAGGGACCGCTGCCCAGTCCTAACGATGAACCTGTCTTCGCAACCTTCAACCAGCTAGAGTCGGTACTACGGCGCACCAAAGGAAACAAATCGTCTGGACAGGATGAGATACCGTACGTTCTGTTGAAGATGCTCCCTAGGAAGGGTAAAGCCTTCCTACTGAACATCTTTAACTCATGCCTCCGAATCTCATACTTTCCCAAGGCATGGAAACAAGCGATCGTAGTACCGCTACTCAAGCCGGCGAAGAAAGGGGACTTAGCAGAGCACTATCGTCCGATCAGCCTCCTCTCGCACATCAGCAAGATTTTTGAGAGGCTAATTCATCACCACCTAATGAAACACTGCTGGAAGAATGAAGTCATACCACCAGAGCAGACTGGTTTTCAGAGAGGGGTCTCGTGTGAACATCATTTAGCGAAACTCCAGGCCCATACATTAGACGAGATGAGTCTCAACAGAGCTACGGCGCTAATCTCCTTAGACTGCAGCCAGGCCTTTGACTGCGTGTCCCACACGCATCTACTCCGCCGCCTGGAAGAGTTCAGGTTTCCTGCCACTCTATGCCGAATGATCCGAAGCTACCTCAGCGGAAGATCTCTCGTCGTACGAGTTGGCACAGACTGCTCAAACCCAGTCGATACCACCTGTGGAGTACCTCAAGGGTCTGTGCTAGGGCCAATACTGTTCGTCGTCTTCACGGCACCAGTAGTGGCACTCAAGCATACAGGAGCGATGGTAGCAGCGTACGCCGACGACATCGGCATCTACGCATCCAGCCTCAATGCGAAGACGGCGCTCACTCGGGCACAGAAAGCTTCAGCCACCATCATAGAAGAACTTGAAGCAATCGGTATCAGAGTGAACCCCGCGAAGACTGATGCCATAGTCATGTCTTTCCAGAAGGGAAAGAAGCCACTGCCCAACACCTTCACCGTCGGAGAAGTTGACCAGAAAATCTCCACTTCAATCGTCTACCTCGGCGTCACATTGGATAGGCATCTAACCTTTTCCAGTCACGTCAGGCAGAGGATCAAGCTGGCACGGCAAAAATCCCATCGCCTCTACCATCTACTGAATTCGCCGCAGCTCTCACTGAGACTAAAACTGCAAATCTATAAGGCCATTATAAGACCCACGATGCTTCACGGGGCCCCTCTCCTGCGCTACCTATACAACTCAACACTCAAGAGACTACAGGGCTTCCAGAGTTCTATCCTTCGACGAATTGTCCGGGGCACCACCCTGCAAAGGGCTAAGAATAAAAGTATACGAGAGGAGCTCCAGCTCCCCTCGGTACCTGAGTTCATAAGCCGGAGGCACATCAAATTCTTTGATGGGCTGAAGGCCTGTGCCAACCCTCTATTTAATGTCATTTCACCACCAACCAGACCAGGAAGGTGGCAGGGTAAACTCCCTTTGGTGGACATATTCGCCGAAGGATGTGGTCTGGACCCTTGAGTCCAGATCCAAATGTATATATTGTAAATATTTGTATTGTATATATTGTAAATAAATAAAATTAACCTGCTGAGCTGTCCCTCCCTGCTCAATATTAAAATTAAGGCCAATGGCCACAAGTGTATAAAGTGCCTTCAGCACACTTAGACAAATTACACCTCAAAATACCTTCGGGTAAAAAGAGGTAAGCATACTCTGAGAGTATATGTATACTTCTGTGTATACATATACAGCAAATTGTATGGTTTCCTTATGGAGGGTAAGAAAAAAAAAAAAAAAAAAAAAAAAAAAAAAAAAAAAAAAAAAAAAAAAAAAAAAAAAAAAAAAAAAAAAAAAAAAAAAAAGCCTTCAGCCCATCAAAGAACTTGATGTGCCTCCGGCCTATGAACTCGGGCACTGACGGGAGCTGAAGCTCTTCGTGAATGACCGAGTTCTTTGCCCTCTGGAGACAGGTTCCTCTTACCACTCGCCGAAGGACAGAGTTCTGGTAGCTCTGCAGTCGTTGTAGGGTTGTCTTGAACAGGTGTCTGAGGAGAGGGGCACCGTGGAGCATCGTCGGTCTAATAATGGCCTTGTAAATCTGCAGCTTGAGCCGTAGAGAGAGCTGCGGTGATGTCAGCAGATGGTATAGCCTATATGTCTTCTTCCTTGTCTGCAGGATCCTCCTCCTGACGTGGCTAGTGAAGGTCAGGTGCCTATCTAGCGTGACGCCGAGGTAGACGATCCTAGGGGAGAGCGGTTGGGTTACCCCACTGATGGAGAAATCTCTCGGTAGCCGTCTCTTCTTGCCTTTCTGAAAGGATAAGACAATGGCATCTGTCTTCGCTGGGTTTACCCGGATACCGTTGTCCTCGAGTTCTCGAACGATGGTGGCTGAGGCTTTCTGTACTCGGGTAAGTGCCGTTCCTGCGTCGAAACTGGAAGAATAGATGCCAATGTCGTCCGCATAGGCTGCTACCATCGTGCCTGGATGCTTGAGTGCCACTACCGGTGCCGTATAAACGACAAACAGTATTGGTCCCAATACAGACCCTTGAGGGACACCGCATCTGGTAGATTCTGGTGGAGAAAGGTCTCCGCCAACCCGTACGACGAACGATCTTCCGCTAAGATAGCTTCGGATCAGTCGGCACAGAGAGGCGGGAAACCTGTACTCCTCCAGGCGTCGAATCAGGTGCGTGTGTGGCACGCAGTCAAAGGCCTGACTGCAGTCCAGTGAGATCAGCGCCGTAGCTCTATTCTGGTTCATCTGGTGGATTGTGTGGGCTTGTAGCCTGGCCAGGTGATGCTCGCAGGCAACCCCTCGCTGGAATCCTGTCTGCTCCGGCGGGATTATGTCCTCCTTCATGCAGTGCTTGATGAGGTGATGTTGTATCAGTCTCTCAAAAACCTTGCTGATGTGCGAGAGGAGGCTGATCGGGCGGTAGTGCTCTGGCGAGTCTCCTTTCTTCGCTGGCTTGAGCAACGGTACTATGATCGCTCGTTTCCAGGCATTCGGAAAGTATGAGATTCGTAGGCACGAGTTAAAGATGTTCAATAGAAAGGCTTTGCCCTTTCTAGGGAGCATCTTCATCATAACGTACGGGATCTCATCCTGTCCGGAGGCTTTGTTTCCCTTGATTCGTCTTAGTACCGACTCAAGCTGGTTGATAGTGGAGAAAATGGGCTTCTCGTTGGGACAAGGTAGTGGTCCCTCCGGTATGGGTGGAGCACTACACGTCCGTTCATCGTCCTTCGCTGCATAGCTCTGGGCCAGGAGTACAGCCTGTTCCTCAGGTGTCAGCAGCTCGTTCCCCGATGTCAAGTGCACGTTCCTCCTCTTACTGACGAAGGTCCTGACGAGTCTCCAGAACTGGCGATGGTCGTCGTGGGTCCTCCGTAACTGCTCGTGCCAGAGTGACGTCTTCCAGTCACGCATGAGGCTGGCTATCTGTCGGGTCATCGCGTTGATGGCCGGCTTCAGGCTATAGTCACGCGTGCGCTGGAAGATGTTCCTTAGATTGTTCCGCTGGCCAATCAGAGCGAGGATGTGCCGTGGGGGTTTCCTGAGGTCGTTGGGCTGCGGAGAGAACCTGGGGATGTTCCTGTTGGCTGACTCCTGGATAGTGTTGGTGATGACATCCACAGCTCTATCCACGTCGTCTCGTGTTCTGCAGGGTGTGATGGTGGGGAGTGCCTCTTCAACGCAGGACCTGTATCCTTTCCAGTCGGCCTTGCACAGCAGATATTTTGTAGCCGGTGGTGTGGCTGGTGTGCCCTCCATGGTGTAGAGCACGGGCCGGTGATCTGATGGGCCATACGGAAGGGCTTGGCAGTCCGTGATGGTGTGTAGATCTCTGGTCAGTAGCAGGTCGAGCGTTGAAGTGCGGTCGGGCTGCGCTGCATGCCTGAAGGTGTGCACTCCGGGGTGAAAGACGGCCAACCTGGTCTTAGTGACATACGTTCCCAGTGGGTTGTTACTGCTACACAGCCAGGCGGTGTGTCTAGCGTTGAAGTCCCCAAGGACTACATGCCGACTCACCGTCTGAGCGTGTTGCAACAGGAGTTTCACAGATGTCAGTATGGCCCTCGGTCTCTTATAGACACAGGTGAACGTGAATCGATTTTTCAATCGCACGTCAACTGTGACCAGATGAGTTCCCTCGGTACTCGCCACTGGGTTCGGGACGACTCTCGATGGTACGTCTCTTCTGACCAGGATAGCTACGCCTTCCAGGGATCCCGCCGTACACACCTCCCGGTACATAGTGTAGCCGTGAAAATATGGACGAGACGATGCGGATAGCATGGTGTCTGTCAGCGCCACAACTGTAGGTCGGTGCTGCTGCAGTAGGAGCTCAAGTTCAGCCTGCTTCTGAGAGAGGCCTCGGATATTATAATTGATGACGAGGTGCTCAGTCATGTCTCCTGGAGGTCATCACCGTCTCGATGAGCCTGGTTATCATGTTGAGCATGTTGTCCATCCTCGTCATCATCTGCATCACGAGGTCGGTGAGCTGGTGGTCTTGAGTCCTCGGCGTCTTGCTGGGTACTGCCGGTTGGTCGTGGACTGTTGGCTGGGGTATCCGGGGGAGGGGATGAGTCTGGTGGTGGGGGGTGTCCTGGTGGTGGGGTCGAGCGGCCGCTCCTGATTGGACCGGCTCACCTCCACTGGCCGTAGAGTACGGCAGTCCCTGTTCTACAAGCCGGCTGGGTTTTCGGCCTTTTTTCTGAGGAGCAGCATCTTCTTCTCTTCTTTTGGTTATGATGCTTCTCCTCACAGCACATTCCTTTGACGAGGCGAGGTGAGGTCCTTGGCAGTGGATGCATTTAGGAGGCACTATTTTTGCACGAGGGCATTTGTCCAGCGTGTGGGCATCTCCGCAATGAGGGCATGCACAAACACGGCCACAATATTTCATAATGTGGCCGTATTGTAGGCAGTTCCTACATTGGGCGGGTGCCCCGTCTTCTTTGAAGTTTGCCACACGGAAGCGCGTGTGGCAGATGTTCTTCAGCCCCCTTATGTGGCTTATCTTCACAGTGTGCTCTGTGATTAATAATATGGGCTCGATTATGTGACTGTGCCCGTCAAAAGTTTTCGTTGGCCTGCGGGCCATCTTGAAGCCTGGGAGATTCTCTTTCAGTTCTTCGCATATATACTCTATCTCCGTCGCGAGGTCGAATCCGTACAGGATATATTTGTTCGACCGTGGGGTACCTCTGGGAGCGAATGAGTGGAACTGAACACTGTCGTGTCCCCTCATGAGCATGACGGCTTTGTGGTGGTCTGCGTCGGTCTCCAGGTACACCCGGATTTCCTTCGCAGAGGAGTTGGTCGTGTATCGTACGATGCCCACAGAGTTGAGCATCTCCTTCACGGACCGTTGGGAGACCGGCGGGTTTATAATAATCGGCGGCGGTAATTTGGCTGTCTTCTTTTCGGGTTGGGGCCTTATAATATCGAACCTGTTTGAAACAGGTGTAGGGGCGGTTGGGGCTATTGGTCGGGGCTCGAAGGTTCTCTTCTTCGGGACCTCCCTGAAGCCTTGGCTGTCCGGCGGATGCTGCCTCTTGGATGATCTCTCTTGCTCGGTCGGGTCGAGCACCATCTCTTCACAAGGTTGCTGCACTTTTGTTGTCATCTTGTAGGGTTGCTCGGCTTGTAGGGGCGACGCTGCCCTTACTCAATAGAGTAGTAGAGCAGCTACCTTCTTACAAGTGTGACGCTGCCCGATTGGCTGTCGAGGTTGAGTTCCACGGGATAAGTGTGGCCCTCAACAGCTTAAGGCGATGGACTTGGTAAGAAGATACGATGAGTAGCTGGCAGGGAATATTAAAGATGAGGAGGTCCTTCTTCTTCTGCTGCTGCTGCTGGAGTGGTGTTCGCCTGCTTCTGAGAGAGGCCTCGGATATTATAATTGATGACGAGGTGCTCAGTCATGTCTCCTGGAGGTCATCACCGTCTCGATGAGCCTGGTTATCATGTTGTCCATCCTCGTCATCATCTGCATCACGAGGTCGGTGAGCTGGTGGTCTTGAATCCTCGGCGTCTTGCTAGGTACTGCCGGTTGGTCGTGGACTGTTGGCTGGGGTATCCGAGGGAGGAGATGAGTCTGGTGGTGGGGGGTGTCCTGGTGGTGGGGTCGAGCGGCCGCTCCTGATTGGACCGGCTCACCTCCACTGGCCGTAGAGTACGGCAGTCCCTGTTCTATGAGCCGGCTGGGTTTTCGGCCTTTTTTCTGAGGAGCAGCATCTTCTTCTCTTCTTTTGGACATTATTTCCCTCCTTACGCTGCACTCTTTCGATGAGGCGAGGGGGGGACCTTGGCAGTGGAGGCATCTCGGGGGAGCTGTGTTAGCACGGGGACATTTGTCCACCGTGTGAGCGTCTCCACAATGCGGGCATGCGCAGACACGGCCACAATATTTCATGATGTGGCCATACTGCATACAGTTTCTGCACTGGGCGGATGCCCCATCTTCCTTAAACTTTGCCACACGGAAGCGAGTGTGACAGATGTTTCGGAGCGCTCTTATGTGAGAGATTTTTACTGTGTGCTCCGTGATGCACAGTATCGGTTCTATCTTAAACCGTCGTCCCTCTTGAATTTTGGTGAGCCTTCTTGCCATCTTGAAACCTGGTAGGTTGGCCTTGAGGTCTTCACTCACGTAGTCCATGTCGGTCGCCAGGTCGAACCCGTACAGGACATATTTGTTCGATCGGGGGGTACCCCGAGGGGCAAAGGAATGGAATTGGACACTGTTGTGTCCCCTCATTAAAAAAACGGCCTTATTATGGTCTGCTTCGGTCTCCAGGTACACCCGGATCTCCTTAGCAGATGAGTTTGTTGAGAATTTTGTAATCCCCACCGAGTTGAGCATCTCCTTAACGGACCGTTGGGAGACCGGCGGGTTTATAATAATCGGCGGCGGTAATCTGGCTGTCTTCTTTTCAGGTTGGGGCCTAATAACATCATACCTGTTTGAAACAGGTGTAGGGGCGGGTTGGGCTATTGGTCGGGGCTCGAAGGTTCTCTTCTTCGGGACCTCCCTGAAGCCTTGGCTGTCCGGCGGATGCTGCCTCTTGGAGGATCTCTCTTCATCGTTATTGCCGAGCACCATCTCTTCACACGGTTGCTACACTCTTGTTCGGCTTGTAGGGGCGACGCTGCCCTTACTCAATAGAGTAGTAGAGCAGCTACCTTCTTACAAGCGTAACGCTGCCCGATTGGCTGTCGAGGTTGAGTTCCACGGGATAAGTGTGGCCCTCAACAGCTTAAGGCGCTGAACTTGGTAAGAAGATGATGAGTAGCTGGCAGAGAATAGTAAAGATGAGGAGGTCCTTCTTCTTCTGCTGCTGCTGCTGGAATGTTCAGGAAGGTCAACCCACTCTTCAAAGATATCTCCCCACCACCCAGGCCCGGGAGGTGGCAGCGCAAGGTCCCCTTGGTGGATGTACTCGCCGAGGGAAGGGGTCTGGACACTGCAGTCCATACCCGTAACATTAGTTTGTAGTTTTTTAGTTTTTAGTTCTTTGTTTTAGTTTGTAGTTTTAAGTTTCTATTTTTTGTAACTAGATGAGCAGTCCCTCCCTGTTCAAATAGAAAATGTAAGGCTCCATGCCGCTAAAGAGAAAAATGCACACAGCAGACCCTATCCCTCATACCTTAAAATACCTACGGGTAAAGAAAGGCTCTGAAATTTGTATATACTGCCTCATATGTATATTGTAAATGTATTAATAAAAATTCCTGGGGGGTGAGAAAAAAAAAAAAAAAAAAAAAAAAAAATGACGAAGATGGACACACTGATAGATCTAGTCCTAGTACGCCGAGAGGGTGGAAGCAGGAGCTCCGGTGTACCTCGTAGCAGTCATGGAATACCTGGCTGCCGAAGTTCTCGAGTTGGCCGGCAACGCAGCTCGTGGTAACACGAAGACTAGGATCATCCCGCATCACCTCCAGCTCGCCATAAGGAACAACGAGGAGTTGAACAAGCTGTTGTCGGGAGTCACCGTCGCTCAAGGCGGAGTACTTCCCAACATCCAGGCCGTTCTGCTGCCGAAGAAGACAGAGAAGAGCTCATAAGCCCAATGGCTGGTAAGCCTCTCGACCTTCTCTTTTCAATGGCCCTTTACAGGGCCACAAATCGTTTGTTAACTTTCAACGATCTTAAAACCTCGGAAACATCTACCAATCAGATGACGAAGGTACTCGAGCTAAAAAAAGAAATGGAGATAGTGATCAATACTAATTTTTTTTTTCCGAGGGTGGAGGGAGGGTGGTATGAGGAGAGTGGTACACTGGAGGTCTGACTGCCTCCGGATATGGGTTATTTTGTTATAACAGAATCAGAAATTATCAAGTATAAATACATGCACAAATCAGTGTTTCTAAATGGTATTACATAATTTTAAGGAAAACAGCCACTTGATAGTAAATGCTGAAATTCGTCATTGAGGTCAATGGATGGATCACAGAATTGATATAAATGTGTTTATACTAATATTTACACACACACACATACATTCACAAATACACGCTGGAGCGGGAGCTTCCCCCTACCCCACCCAAACTCTCTCTCTTACTTCTAGGGAGAGGGGACGTGACGCCGAAACGGTCCACCAGAGCGCATACCAACCGCCCAGGTCTGGACCAATGGGATTTGGAGACCTACCTATATAAATGTAGTGATTGAGGTTGATAAACTCATGCCTCCGAATCTCATACTTTCCCAAGGCATGGAAACAAGCGATCGTAGTACCGCTACTCAAACCGGCGAAGAAAGGGGACTTAGCAGAGCACTATCGTCCGATCAGCCTCCTCTCGCACATCAGCATGATTTTTGAGAGGCTAATTCATCACCACCTAATGAAGCACTGCTGGAAGAATGAAGTCATACCACCAGAGCAGACTGGTTTTCAGAGAGGGGTCTCGTGTGAACATCATTTAGCGAAACTCCAGGCCCATACATTAGACGAGATGAGTCTCAACAGAGCTACGGCGCTCATCTCCTTGGACTGCAGCCAGGCCTTTGACTGCGTGTCCCACACGCATCTACTCCGCCGCCTGGAAGAGTTCAGATTTCCTGCCACTCTATGCCGAATGATCCGAAGCTACCTCAGCGGAAGATCTCTCGTCGTACGAGTTGGCACAGACTGCTCAAACCCAGTCGATACCACCTGTGGAGTACCTCAAGGGTCTGTGCTAGGGCCAATACTGTTCGTCGTCTTCACGGCACCAGTAGTGGCACTCAAGCATACAGGAGCGATGGTAGCAGCGTACGCCGACGACATCGGCATCTACGCATCCAGCCTCAATGCGAAGACTGCGCTCACTCGGGCACAGAAAGCCTCAGCCACCATCATAGAAGAACTAGAAGCAATCGGTATCAGAGTGAACCCCGCGAAGACTGATGCCATAGTCATGTCGTTCCAGAAGGGAAAGAAGCCACTGCCCAACATGTTCACCGTCGGAGAAGTTGACCAGAAAATCTCCACTTCAATCGTCTACCTCGGCGTCACAATGGATACTCATTTAACCTTTTTCAGTCACGTCAGGCAGAGGATCAAGCTGGCCCATCGCCTCTACCATCTACTGAATTCGCCGCAGCTCTCACTGAGACTAAAACTGCAAATCTATAAGGCCATTATAAGACCCACGATGCTTCACGGGGCCCCTCTCCTGCGCTACCTATACAACTCAACACTCAAGAGACTACAGAGCTTCCAGAGTTCTATCCTTCGACGAATTGTCCGGGGCACCACCCTGCAAAGGGCTAAGAATAAAAGTATACGAGAGGAGCTCCAGCTCCCCTCGGTACCTGAGTTCATAAGCCGGAGGCACATCAAATTCTTTGATGGGCTGAAGGCCTGTGCCAACCCACTATTTAATGTCATTTCACCACCAACCAGACCAGGAAGGTGGCAGGGTAAACTCCCTTTGGTGGACATATTCGCCGAAGGATGTGGTCTGGACCCTTGAGTCCAGATCCAAATGTATATATTGTAAATATTTGTATTGTATATATTTGTAAATAAATAAAATAAACCTGCTGAGCTGTCCCTCCTTGCTCAATATTAAAATTAAGGCCACTGGCCACAAGTGTATAAAGTGCCTTCAGCACACTTAGCCAAATTATACCTTAAAATACCTTCGGGTAAAAAAAGGTAAGCATACTCTGAGTATATGTATACTTCTGTGTATACATATACAGTAAATTGTATGGTTTACTTATGGAGGGTAAGAAGAAAAAAAAAAAAAAAAAAAATTGATAAACTCAGTTTGTCACGGCATATCGAGTAGCTGTAATAGTTAAAGCTGTAATAATAGCCACCGGGGGTGTAAAGAAGCCTCACAGGTATAGGCCCGGTACAGTCGCTCTCAGACAAATCAGGAGGTACCAGAAGAGTATCGAGCTGCTCATCAGAAACTCCCGTTCCAGAGGTTGGTGAGGGAGATCGCCCAGGACTTCAAGACCGACCTGAGGTTCCAGAGCTCGGCCGTCCTGGCCCTCCAGGAGGCCAGCGAAGCCTATCTCGTAGGTCTCTTCGAGGATACCAACTTGTGCGCCCTCCAGGCCAAGAGGGTGACTATTATGCCTAAGGATATCCAGCTGGCTCGCCGTCTCCGCGGAAAACGAGCCTAAGGGCTGTCCGCACCCTGGCGTGCTTTCAATGGCCCTTTTCAGGGCCACCAAATGTGCACTAATCCCTTTCTAACAAAAAAATCTGTGGAATTAGAGACTCCACATCGGTTTTATCCGTATTCGAATATATTTTATCCAACTTCTTTAGTCTCATGAATTCAAAGACGAAAAAATAAATCATCTAAATAACCTACAAAATAATATAAATTAATTAAATAAAAATATTCAAAAAATGGAACATGAAAAAGCACCTTCTAAATGGTTACAACATTTATTGAGATAAAAGATAAAGAAACAAATGAGAAGAACAAAAAATATTCAAATGCAGTGAAATAAAATATAACTTAAATATAATATTTAGTGAAAAACAAAAAAATTGTCCATCAAAAACATAAATAAAAAACTTTTATAATAATGATTAAATTAACAGAGAAAAAAAATATCTTCAAGAGAACAAAATCAAATTTTGAGAATAAATTTAATCAAAAGGAAAATAATTAACTTGAGAATTCATTAAAGTTTAAATAATAATAAACATTGTGTTTCTTCAGTCCCTATCAGTCCTAAATAAAATTATACAAAACATTCTGTAAAAATATTTTTTTTTTTCTATTCATTAATTTCATTTAACTAGAATTCATATTGATACTATTTTAATTAAATATAGTAAATAATTTGGAGAGATTAATTAAATCCATACCTTTTGTCAGCCAAAGACTTTTTTATTCATTTTATTTAACTATGGTTTCAATATCTTTAAGTTATCGTTTATTTCTTTTGCAATTTGTTTCAGCAATTATAGTCATATATTATAATTCATAGATAACGTTGGAAATATATCGTTAAATTATTAATTTTAATCCATGACTATTGCATAAATGTTTAAATAAAAAAGATTACCGAATAAATTAACATATTAATTTACTAATTTATTTTTCATTTTTTTTATTCTTGCCAATAAATAAATAAATTATCCAATACCATTCTCTAATAAAAATCTATTTTTGTCTGCTCATTAATTGCATGATTTTGAAATTTATATTAAAATTATTTTAATGAATTACATTAAACCAACGGTTTGATGGAAGGGGCGTGGATAGGCAAACCCGCCCAACACGACGTCGTGTGAATTTCAAACTGGTTTGTTTCCAAACCGATTTTTCAACACGACGGTCCATAAATATCAGTACTAATTCCATTTAAAATAAAATATAATTAACACAGAAAATTAAAGACAAGATATTTGAAATATTAAATAATAAACTTTATCCCCGGAAACTAATTATTAATGATAATGCAGTAAAAGTACAAGAAAATAGGAATAAATATTTGAAATCAAAATATATGTTATATCAAAAGAAAATGAAAACAATAAAAGAAATTGAACATAAATAATAATATTAATTTTGAACTTTATAGCAATATCAATAAACTTTAAGATAAACAATTATTTATCCGATTGTTGATTATTTAATCGTTATTTAATTTTTTTAAATATTTAATCAATGACAGATTTAAGTTTCGAAATCCCACAAACACCCCATCCAACAAATTTTACTATAAATTAAGAAAAAATTATTTGTTATTTTACGTTTCGTTTTTAGTTAGCCATTTTTGGAATTTCTAATAAAAATTAAAAAAATAGTAAATCTTATATCTTCTAAGTATCTCTGAAACAACTTATTTCACATCTAATATTACACTGAACCTAAATAAAATAAAATAAAATCATGTTATTAATTTGTGGATATTAGTAAATAACAATCCATATATTTATAATTAATTAGCTGCTAGATATTGCAATGTTTTTATATTTTTATTTTGGCGATTTTTTTATGTTTTTTATTTATTAATGTATTTTAATATTGTTATTTTTCTTTTGAATTGTTTTTGATTTTTTTATTCATATCATATCATATAATATGCCGATTTCTTAGGGTTGAATTGACAGTGAGATACGCCATAAAAAGGTATGAAGAACGCGGTTCAACTGAAAACAGTGACCGTAAAGGGCGTCCAAAAAAGTTAACTCCTAAAAATCCTCTGATAAGTTCTCGGGAGCCTGACTACCATGGTCCAATCAACGTCTGGAGTTCAGATTACTAGCAGAACAATTAGATACGCCCTAAATTCGGAAGGGCTCCTTGATAGAGTTCCAAGAAAGAAGCCATACATCAGTGAAACGAATCGCAAAAACCCTTTGTTTTTGCTAGGGAGTACGTACAGAAACCCTTACCCTTTTGGGAAAATGTCATGTTTCTGACGAAAGCAAAATAAAATTTGTTTGGTTCAGATGGTCGAAGGACGATATGGCGACATCGTAATGAAGCCCTAAAGAAGCAAAATGTTTTAACAACTGTAAAGCATGGTGGAGGACATGTTATGGTTTGAGGGTGTGTTTCTGTTTGGCGCCGCTGCAAGAAGTTGGATAAAATATATTCGAATACGGATAAGACCGATAAGGAGTCTCTAATTCCACAGATTTTCCATCAGAAAGGGATTAGTGCACATTTGGTGGCCCTGAAAAGGGCCGTTGAAAGTACGGCAGGGTGCGGACAGCCCTTAGGCTCGTTCTCCGCGGATACGGCGAGCCAGCTGGATATCCTTAGGCATGATGGTCACCCTCTTGGCGTGGATGGCGCACAAGTTGGTATCCTCGAAGAGACCTACGAGATAGGCTTCGCTGGCCTCCTGGAGGGCCAGGACGGCCGAGCTCTAGAACCTCAGGTCGGTCTTGAAGTCCTGGGCGATCTCCCTCACCAACCTCTGGAACGGGAGTTTCCTGATGACCAGCTCGGTATTCTTCTGGTACCTCCTGATTTGTCTGAGAGCGACTGTACCGGGCCTATACCTGTGATGCTTCTTTACACCTCCGGTGGCCGGAGCACTCTTCCTGGCGGCTTTGGTTGCCAGCTGCTTCCTCGGAGCTTTGCCTCCTGTCGATTTCCTAGCGGTCTGCTTGATATGGGCCATCTTACAGAACTATGTGAGGCGTTTTTTTTTTTTTTCTGACCCCCCAGAAACTTTATTTAACACTACTTACAACATACATCTATGAATGTATATATACATTATTCCTTGACCTTTGCTTACCCAAGGGTATTTTAAGGTAAATGACAGTTTATGCCGAAAGCATAGGATACTTTCTGTGGCCTTAGGCCTTAATTTCATCACCGGGCGTGGAGGGACCGCCCTGCTTTATTCATAAAGGATAGGGATGAGGATATATTTACATATTTACAATTATATATTTACACTATGTACAAATGTGAGGGTTCAGACTGCCGCGTCCAGACCCCCTCCTTCGTCAAAGACATCTACCAGGGGGACTTTGCCTTGCCACCTTCCAGGCCTGGGCTGTGGGGCGATTTCTTGGAATAATGGATTTGCACAGGCCTTAAGCCCATCAAAAAATTTGATGTGCCTCTGGCCAATGAATTCCGGGACCGAGGGTAGTTGGATAGTCCTGTAGTAGTCCTGGTAGATGTCTCTGTTCCTGGATCGCTGAAGATGGGTACCTCTGACTATTCGCCGAAGGACGGAGTTTTGGAATCCCTGCAGTCTCTGGAGTGTCGTCTGGTAAAGGTGTCGGAGAAGCGGTGCACCATAGAGCAGTGTAGGTCTGATGACCGCCTTGTATATCTGAAGTTTTAGTCTCAGCGAGAGCTGCGGCGACTTCAGCAGGTGGTAGAGCCTATGTGACTTTTGTTTTGCCAGCTTGAGTCTTTGTTTGACATGACTGGAGAATCCTAAAGTACTTTTCAGGATAGGGATGACAACTGAATCACGCCATTTATTCGGGAACTGTCCAGTGGACCAGAGATGATTATAATATCCGAGCAGCCATTCCAGTGTATTACCTGGCAGGTTTTTTATTATGTCATAGTGGACCAGGTTAGGACCTGATTTCTTTTATATGATTTTGATCATTTATTAATCTTGCCTTATCTATTAAATTTTTAGCTGTATTAATTATTATATGTTTTTCAATGGCAAAGCTAAAAAAAACCGCACGTACGTAGATTTTTCAAATGATTTTATTTATTTAATTTCAAACAAATAATTAGACCTTAAAATACACATAGCTAATTATGTACCCAGTACTGATTATGTACCCAGTGCTAATTATGTAAAAACTGCTAAAAGCAGTGATATTTCTATCAACATTCCATTTCTGATTCATTCCTTTTCACTTCTGCTAGAATCTAATCAATTGCTTAGCCAAATGTACTGAGACCGGGACGAAACGAGGCCAACGATCGGCCAAGCATGAAAAAACTTTTTGAATGAGAATACATCTTTTAAATGGATTTTAGTGCAAAAAGCCCGAATATGACATTTAAAAATCTGCATCACTCGCAATGTTTCACATTTTTAAGTCATATTATTTAATAAATACGTATTTAGCAAATTTAATTGCATTTTATATGTTAATTAAAATGCTATAACTAGTTCTGATACTGTTAAATTAACAATAAATGGAGATTTATATAACTATCTATAGGGGACCCTACACGGTCAATCGGAATTGCACAAATGACGTTCCGAATTGTCGTGTAAGGTAGTGAATGAAGTACTGATGGTGGTGCGCTGCGGATTTCCGAACATCCGGAAATCAAAAGTTCATTCACGAGAAGTGGAGGGGGGACTGAGGTAAAAGTAGTGGGGAGACTAACCATACTGCTGGATAGGTTAGGTTACCTAGGCCTCACAACCATTATAAATTTCTGTATTTCATTATATGTAAATAGTTAAACAATTTTTCATATCCCTTCTTTATAATTTTAAACCATCTTCAACTATTTCTTTTAAATAGTCAAGTTTAAATTAGTAAGTTCTTTTAAATAGTTCTTTTCCCATTTTCCTCAACAAATTTATTATTTTCGCAATACCTTTCCTTAATTTTTGTAAGTAGTAGACTTATAGAGGTGCAAATATGGACACGGATCACTATTTGAGCATTGCCGAGGTCAGATCACGAATTTCGCTGATTAAAAACCACTACCAACGACCAAAGAAGAAGATTGATGTGGTTAAACTTAAGGACTCAGACCACCAATATTCGTATCAACAAGCTGTGCAGACGAAACTTAATGAAGAAGTAATTAATGACAGCTCTATGGTCGATGAACAGTGGAAGAGATGCAGCAACGCAATGAAACAGGCAGCAGAAGAAGCTCTTGGCTACGAGACTAAATCTAGAAGGCCCCCATGGTTTGATGCTGATTGCCTTCAAGCAGTAAAAGTGAAAAATGAAGCCTACAGAAGGAGGGTTCAGCGTCCCACGAGGCTCTCCCAAGAAACATATCGAAGAAAAAGACGCGAAGAGAAGAGATTATTCCGCGGAAAGAGAAGAGCTTGGGAAAATAAGAACATGGAGGACACAGAGACATTGCGTGGCCAAAATGAAAGTCGCCTGTTCTTTCAGATAATAAACGAGGGTAGGGCAGCTTTTAGGCCCAGAGTGACGGCATGCAAAGATACAAATGGAACTCTTTTAAGCCACAAAGATGACGTACTAGGGAGATGGGTGCAACATTTCAAAGGCGCATTAAACAGAGGAACGGTGCCTGGAGAAGTAGGTGTAATGAAGGAAGACTCCCTAAATTCTATCGAACCCCCGGATGAGGAGGAAATGGAAAACGCCCTGAGGAAATTGAAAAATGGAAAGGCGCCAGGCCCGGACGGAATCCAGTCAGAGCTGTTGAAATGTGGAGGTCAAGAACTCAAGAAAGCTCTGCATGATTTAATGCTGACCATCTAGGAGAGGGAAGCTATGCCTACGGAATGGGCAACAGCCATTATCTGCCCAATACATAAGAAAGGAGATCAAACAGAATGCGCTAACTATCGAGGAATCTCACTCCTTTCGTGTGCTTATAAGCTGCTCTCTAACATTCTTTTTGAGAGGATCCTCCCGTATTCTGAAAAGGAACTGGGGAAATATCAGGCTGGATTTCGAAGAGGACGCTCAACGACTGATCAACTGTTCTCTCTGAGGATGATCCTAGAAAAGACTATGGAGCGCAAGGTAGTCACCCACCATTTATTCCTGGACTTTAAAGCAGCATACGACAGCGTTGATAGAACGCAACTATACTGTGCCTTGGAGGAGCTAAGCATCCCTCAGAAGCTCGTACGCCTAATCAAGATGACTATGGACAGCTCGAGATGTAGAATACGCGTCGGTTCTGACGACTCCGAAGAGTTTAAAGTGAGCAGTGGAGTTAGGCAAGGGGATGCCCTCGCCTGTCTATTGTTCAACTTGGCAGAGGAGAAAGCTGTAAGAGACTCCGGTATTCAGACCAAAGATATAATCTTCAATCGCCTGACACAGCTTCTTGGTTTTGCTGATGATATTGACATAATAGGTAGGTCTGAACGGGCTCTCAGAGAAGCGTTTATAAGCCTTGAAGCAGCTGCAAGACCACTTGGTCTAGAAGTCAACGAGCGGAAAACTAAGTATGTGAGAGTTGGTGGTGAGGTGGATCTGAACTCTCCATTTGAGGTAGGTTCTTTTAAGTTTGAGAGAGTGAAAAGTTTTATATACCTTGGGTCTGAAATTAATAGCAAGAATGACATGGCTCAAGAAATACAAAGAAGGATCACGGCTGCCAATAGATGTGTCTTTGGACTTGGCCGACACTTAAGAAGTAGGTACCTCTCAAAGAAGACCAAGCTGATCATATACAAGACCCTTGTTCGGCCTGTTTTGACATATGGCTCAGAGGCTTGGACGATGACTAAAAGGGATGAGATGAAGCTGAGTGTCTTTGAGCGAGGAGTCCTCAGAAGGATTTATGGTCCAGTAAAGGAGGGTGATGTCTGGAGGAAAAGAAAAAATAGGGAGCTCAGTTCTCTCTATGCAGACATCGACGTAGTCACGTATATTAAACTGGCCAGACTAAGGTGGGCAGGGCATGTGGCCAGAATGAGCACCGGTGAAATACCAAAAAAAATAATGATGGAGGAGCTGCACCTCGTAAGACGGGTAGGAAGGCCGAAGACGAGATGGTTGGACAACGTGGCCTATGATGCGAGAACCCTGCTTGGTGTACGGAACTGGAGAGCTGCAGCAGAAGACAGAGCCAACTGGCGGAGGCTCTTGGAGGAGGCCCAGTCTCGGTAACGGGATGTTGTGCCAAAAATGTAATGTATGTAGTAGACTTATATTTTACTAACTTTTGTCAAAACGATTTTCTATGAGACTACTACTAGATAGGTTAGTTTACCTAGGTCTCGTTATTAAGTAAATAATTTCATAAAAGTAAATAGTTGTTTATATCCCAAGTCTATATTGTTATTAACCATTTTCAACTACTTTTCTTTAAATAGTCAAGTAGGCAATAAATTGAAGAGAAAAAAAAGTGGAAACTTCACAATTTTCTTATGGAAAAAAAATCTTTAACTGTTGTGTTTATTTGCCATTAATTTTTCCATTGTTCTTAACAAATTGATTATTTTCGCAATACTTTTTCTAGATTTTTGTATCTAGTTGACTTACATTTTTCTAACTTTGGTCTAAACGATTTTCAGGCACTAGGAAGTAATTATTATATCTCCGTTTTTCTCTTGATGCCCAATAATATAAATGACAATGTCCAAATAAGCATATCTATGCTGTTTCTTTGTTTACAACTGCGCTAAATTGGTCAGCAACGATCTAACCTAAATCAACAACGATAAGTAATGATCAGCAATGATTGAACGTGTAAGTGTCTTCATGATCAAAGCGTTAGCGGGCAATCTTGGAACTTCTTGTGACGTTCATTCATGAATTACCGTGTAGGGTCTGCTTAAAACATTAAAAATAGTTTCAAGAAGGTTGGCAGCACTGCTCATATTTGTTGATAGTCAACATAACATAACCTCACTTTCATTAAATGCATGAGCTCACTATGATGTCTGGACGTCGTTGTATAAACGCTGCTGATAGTTTCTGTTATATTTGTGGTAGGTATGTGAAAAAAAAAACATAACAGGGTCCGTGAAGAAAGCATGTTTCTCATATTTTGGTGTTTAACTCCACGCAGCAAAAGGGATGTTATGTGTGTATTGAAGATTTTCGGAAATGATGAAATAAGTTTAGCTTTGCTGCTCCAACGATATGGAGAGAGCTTAGGAACCACTTTTTGTTGATTGTTACTTTTGTAGTATTGATGTTATGAGGTACGACTCAAAAAGTAATAAGGTACCCAAATGCCCCCAGCCTGCCATTCGGCCAGAAGGCTGTGGCTGATTTACGGTACAGATCTACCAACCAGAGAACTTTAATGATGCAATCTTAGACCTACTTACTGATACACAGTAGCAGTTCCAAGATTAAATTTTGGGGGGTATCAGGTTAGAAATTCAGCTGTAACAAACGAAAGGGTTGAATTACTTGGTTCTAGGCTAAAAAAAAAATTACGCTTTCTGTGTCGCGCAAACCATCATAACTAATGATGTAATTAGTTTTAATGGGTTTTGTTTAAAAAATACAGATGAAAAAAAAAATAGACAAGAGATGGAGGAAACAATTTTATTCTTTACAAACCTAATATATAATTATAGACAATTCATAATTCGTTTTTCAATAAAATTACAATTCAAACTAATCTATAAATATAATTCTTAAAAATCTCCTCTAAGGCTCCAATCACTAGTCTCTTTTTCACTGCGAATAGTTTACCCACTGTAAATGATTGTGACACGGCGTAATCCGCCATTCTAACGCCTAAAACATGTTCTATAGATTTGGTAGAGGTGTCATCTAGAGATGTTTTGTTAACCATAGCTTTTGAAAATTTGATATCGAATGAGGAAATTACAATTTTTCTGAATTCACTGAAGATTTCGCATTTTATACCAATCTGCACAAGTGGATCGACTAATTCTACCCATGGCCTGAAAATAAAAAATCAATTTTAACTTTAATATATAAAGCCAGAGAGTTGGTTTGTACAGGCTAATTTCGGGAACTACAAATCAATTTAAAAAAATCTTTTTGTGTCGGATAGACCATTTAGTGAAAAAGCCCGTAGGCTTTGCAACTTCATAATAAACACCATAATAACGGAGCAGTAAACAAATAGATTGAAAAATTCTTTATTTTGCGTATGACAATTACTGGGATATGGCTGACTGTTTTATATTTTAAACATTACTAATATGCCGCTAGTATTATCTACATACAAGGAAAGAAAGTAAGAGTGGGTGAAGAAGTGGCGTACCTCAGATTAAGGGGTACGGTGACCCATTCAATAAAAAGACTAAGCAGGAAAGACGGTGCGTATGGGGCCTTCGGGATCTTGAGGTACGCATCCCCTGCGTGGAGCAGAAACCTCACACTGCAGTAGAAGAGGAGACAGGCTACCATCCAGCGATTGGCTCTACTGATTCACATGAGGCAGCACAGGTGTTGAAATGTTATGAGATCAAATCTCGTTCACGGTATTGTATAACAAAAGTTTAAAAATATGACTTTTAATGAACCTTTGGAAGAAGATCGTTAGGAAGGACTACATCGAAGAATACAATAGGCGGTGGGTTACTTGCCAGAAGGGCTCAACATTGAGGAAATTCTTCACTACCGTCCACTAGAGAGTAAAAGCTAACTGAGTCCTCCCAGACTATTGTGTCTCACAGATCCTGATAGGACACGGAGGCTTCCGAAGGAAACAACAGGCACATGGAAAGAACATCGATCCCCGGTACTCCACCTGTGGACTGTGGAGTCACCGAAACGGCAAAACATGTTGTGGTATCCTGTGCTGACATAGAAGAACACCGTGCCAGGTTGTATAGAACTTATTTATTTTTATTTGTTTATTGTTTATTTTATTTTTATCTAAACATAAATTTCATGAGTTCAAATCTCGTTCGCGGTATTCTATAACAAATGTTTGATAATATGATAACAATTTTTAAATGAATTTAAACAATTGATTAACAGAAGCATGCTAAAAGGCAATACATCAAAACGAAAAAACCCAAAGTCATCTGCCCGGCCAAAACTGAAGTTATTTTGAATGATTATACAAACATCAAGAAAAAGACAAACAAGGTAATGATTGTCAAAAAAGGAATTCCTCAAAGAATGGTTATAAACCATTGTGGACAACTGGCATGCTGGAGATTTGCAAATCTTACGAATTCATTATTAAAGAAAGGGTAAGATACAAAGCTAGAAATATACAAATTTGAGAAAAATATAGCATCCTGACGTTAAATAAATAAAATATACTGAGCATCTGGAAAGAAATAGCCAGCAGATCTCACGAACGAAGAAGACAGACCACTTTGAGGACCTCGAACCAGTAGATGTTGAAGTCATAATGAATATGAAAAAAGCTATAGAAAGGCTTAAAACAAGCCAGGCCCCAGGAACGGACAAACTACCATCAGAACTGTTCAAAGAGGAGGGAGAAGAATCTAAAGCCAAGCTACTACAACTAATCTAGAAAATATGGGAAGAGGAAAGGAAATAAAGTCCTCTGCCTAACTACAACCGATCAAGTTGCTCAGGTCAAGTGCACGGCTAGCAAGAAAGAGGAAAACAAAATTATAAGACCTGCAAAAAGAACCATTGCAGACCATTAAGGAGAACTGGCAGGCTAGAGATATACGCAAATTCTTCGCAGATATTAGAAAAGAAAGGATAGGATATAAAGCGAGAAATGTGCAAATGCAAGGAAAATATGACACTCTGACGGCATCTTAAGAAATTATAATGAGCATCTGAAAAGGTTATTTCCAGAAACTTCTCAATCCTAAAACTAAAATAACTATAAATAATACAATCTCAACTACATAATACATGTAAGTTAAAGTTATACAATTGAGCAACGAGTAGTACAATTAAATTAACAGTTGTATAATTAGTGAAATTGAAATCAGTCAGACAGTGGGTACCCCCTTAGTAATTATAAAACTAAGGTGTGTGCACTAAGCTACACACGATAGAAGTGAAAACAGCAACAAGGTGAGATTAATAATATAAAATATACATTATAAATAATAGCTCATTACAAATAGAATGAAATGATGAACATTTCCCTCGCTAACAATATGCAGGTCCGATTTTTAGTTTTTGAGATATTTTAATTCATATGCAAAAACAGTTCAATTAGTCGATTTCAGCCGATTTTACTCGAACGTTAACAAATATGAGGAGGAAAGCGGATAACGAGTTAGGATCGACAAAGTGGAAATTTACTGTTGATTTGAAGAAACAGGGAAGAGAGTACAGGTTTTTGATTTTACCACGGAGAGGTCATCTGGACTTAGGATCTAAGGCTTGTGATAAGGAAGTGTGAAAGAATTGTGCCTTAGCACGTCGCAAGGAAGATTGGGTAAGGTTTCGAAGAGTCTTTTAAAAAAAGCAGTCATCCGGATTACGTGTTCGTCTGAAACGCCTCCTTCCAGCGTCTCTGCTCTTCAACAACTCTTTTATTTCTGGATTGATACAAAGAGCAACAGGTGTCTGATGGTCGACGTCTTTCAGGGTGCTTGTTGATTTAGGAACAGGAGAAGGTTGGAGGAAAGACTCTTCACCATTTCATCAAAGAGTGATAGGAATAGATCGGATTTAAGGATTGAGCTAGTGATTCAAGGAAAGGATTTAGTTTTTCAGAAGTTTTTTTCAATCGTTTTAAAGGTAAATAGGAAGGATTCAAAGGAAGGATCAAATTGGACATGGGGAGGATGATATGTAATGACATAAAGGAGAGAAAAGAAATTTGAGAAAATTTCTACAAATAAATACTCTAAGTGAGAAAAGTCGATAGAGGGAAATTTATGCAGGATATTTGCCCTCAGACTCTCATGAACATAAAGACTAACACCACCACCTGTTCGATCTATTCGATCATGACGGATGAGAGCATAGTTAGGACGGGATAAAGAAGAAGAGGGAATATTAGGTTTGAGCCAGGTTTCCGAAACTGTAATAATATGATTAAAAGTATGAAGGAAATAATTTTTGGTTGTATGTTAATAAATGTAATCTATGTTAATAAATCTATAATATATATTAATAAAACACAATAAACAATAAAATAACAATCGATTAAAGATGTCATATTCGTTCAAACTAAAAAATCTCAATTTGAGGGCCTCGCTAATAAACCGAAAGATTTTGAGCATTATTTCATTGTTAGCTGATGAAAGTAGCAGTGCCAGATACAATTCAACGGGATGCCCAGAAGAGGATTTCAAAATTAATGAAGAGTGCACTTTTTGACGGGGTTTCCAATTTTTGAGGGGGGAGCAATCCGAACCGGTTCTGAATTTCAAAATGAAAAGTTTCAAATCAAAAGACAAGTGGAATCATGGAACAGACCGTAGGATGTGTTATAGTATATAATCTACGAATATTCAAATTCTACTTTCGTTTGCACTGTTTTTAACAAGAGAGGAATAAAATATCTTAGGCGGGAGGGGGAAATGTTTATGCGCCATCGGCCTTGGGGAGGATAGGCACTTTTGCTGTCATTTGCTGTTTTCATGTCCTGAAAAAAGAAACAATCTGAGCAGACTTGCTTGTTGGACATTCGAGAAGTTTTTTCGGTTACCTGTAACAAACGAAAAACCAATGTCCTTTTATATAATATGATATAATTGAGGACCCAAGCCAATTAAATGTATTAATAATTGAAATCCACTTTTCTTTAGAAATATATGTTTATTTTTTCTACTTAAATTATATAAATTATTTTCTGGCAATATTGGGCTATTATAAAGTGTTAGGCTCCCTCTTAGTACAAATCAACTTCGAATGAAGCCTAACTATTATTTGTTGATTGTATAAATTAAGTTGATTGTAATTTAAAAGAAAATGGACTGTATTTTGATAATAATGAAAACATAAAAAATAAAATGAAATCAATTTTACACTTGTATCAATAGATAAAATAAAGTAATAACTTCTAAAATGAAAATAACTATAAGCTAAATACAATGTTAATAATAATTATGAAATATCTAATAAAATAGTTGGATGTTTGATTATGGAAAAATTAACAAATATATATTTACCCTAATGTAAGAATTATACAAAACAAAGCAATACAAATGGAACAACTTTACGTGGTCGTAAGCATTTGACGGTCGTAGATATGGACGAACCGCTGGCACTCCAATCCTTCTTCAGCGACTGAACGTAGGTTCAATATGAGCGCTCATATAATTAAATCTGCAAATGGGTAACGGCGAGCACGACGAGAAAAGTAAGTCTCTTCAGAGTAGAACTGCAGTGGGCAGTGTTGCAGTAGGCAGTACCCAGTTCGTTGACGGGCGGAGTCAGACTGTCTATTGTCAATTCTACCGCCTTATGACCTGAATCTAGCACTTAAGTATAAACTATTGACCTGTTGAATATAAACAAAATAATCTATGGGCCTAAGAATATATACATATAATTATTAATTGGTTTCATTTTATGAGACAAACTAAAGTAACAATCAACCGAATATTGTTGAAAATTAAAAATAAAATAAATTAACACTTCCTATTGATTCCGGACTGAGTATCGCAGGTGAAATGAAATGATGAAGGAAAATTTATTTAAAAAAAATCAATTTATTCTTTCGAGCCACCTTTTATTCGAGCACAAGAAAACACGGATTTTCTTCCGAACCAAGTTTTTACTCAGTTTCAATAGAACTGAACGCAATGCAACCCAGCAACTATAATCTCCTTGAAGAATCCATGAAACTGGTCACGATAATAATTTGTATATTTCTCGTTAGAATGTGTTGCTCTTTTATTAAAATAGATGCTGTTGGGGACGTTTTCATGAAGGAATGTAATTATTATTTGGTCACCGATTTGATCGGAATCGGAAATTATTTTTTTAATTCGTAGTTTTTTTTTTCTTAGAGAATTCATTTCCAAGCTGCAATGCCATTTACAGTAATATTTCTCAGCTTAATCAAATGCCGATTTTGACAATATCGGTAAAAAATAACGTTGGCCATGGTTATGGACCCTATAACTTAATCAGATTGTTAAGTTTAGGTACTCGTTCAAAGGACAATTTGACGTTTTTTAATTTCTTAAAAAATACGTTTTTCGCTTTGATGCACTGTTTGGTGGTAATACATAAAAAAAAGATTAAATAAATCTGGAATTTTCGGCTGTAAAAAATTTTCTCTTGGTAACCCGTGTTAGCAATTTAGTTTTTTACATGTCTAAACCCATATACTAGGTACAGGTTTCGTAGGTAGAGGGAAATATTTAAATGAGTGAGAGCAAAATTCAATAAATACGAAAAAATGTATATATACAATGGTCCGATTTTTAGCAAGAAAGTAGGGAATTAAAGTTTTGTGATAGGAAGTAATAAAAAAAATTCAATTTAAGTAATTAATAATGGCTTCACTAAAAACAAGTCAAAATTTACTTTAAATAAAAATAGAGTTTGCTTTTGTTAAAACCACTTACAGAGTGCTTTTGATCGGCTAATCTCCGCTAAGGAGTGGAGGGAAATGAGTAGTGGTGGGGGAACGGATAGGGGTGGGAGAAGCACGTAATGCCCCCCCCCTGAGAAAATTCCTGGATCCGCCACTGGTTGTATTTTGTTGTCATTTATTCTGCTTAGACATGAGTAGCTTTCAGAGCCTCCTATTTTATTTAGTTGAGAACATAGTAACTGAAAATATTTTCTCTTGGTAAATATTCGGGATTCTCTAGGTATCGGTGCCGACTCTATTACCTTTCCGTCATTATGAACCATCTGATATGGGACTCGTATTGTATGAATGAGAGCTTTTAGCCCTAATACTTATAGCCCTCTAGCAGTGGCTAATTGTATTATTATTCAATAAATAGATTTTTTTTCAAGTAGATTTGGGATTAGTGTAAAAAAGGGTGATTCATCGACAATTCTTGCGAAAATGTACCTGGCTGGGTTTCATGTTCTTCGGAGCTAACAGGGACATTGGAGGTGTTTGATGAGTTTGACGATGCTTTTGTTTAGCAGAAGAAGATCGATGTGTCGAGCCTAATGGCCTAGTTGTCTTATAAGACACTCCGCTAGTCATGACCATGGTAAGATAAAAAAAAATGTTTATAACTGTACACAGTAAATATCAACTCTTCTGGAGTATCGTTGACCTATGTAGAGTGAATAATTACATACATACATTCTTCTGAAAATCAGTAAATTCTAAGAGCCAAGCTGGAAATACGACCTTGCGCATCAGCTGATCGATCAGCTCAATATCACAAACACTTCAAACGTTTTATATATTCCCTCACAGCTGGTGGCAAGGAATGGTTATTTTAAAAATGTTTCTCATTATGAAATTTAATTCCAAAGTTGGTGTTATTGGGAGAGTAAATTTGAATAAAATGTGATGACGATTTATATTAAATTATAGCTCAATGGATAATAAAAAGTCCAAGGAAATAACAATGTAGAATACTTATTTACTATATACTGCATGTACTTTTTTTACACTAACACTAATACTCCATGACAGTAAAAGGATTTAAAAAATTCTTCTTTTTAGAATCATTCAGAATTTCACAGGGGGGGGGAGGGTTAGCGAATCGTATTCTCCACTTTTGTTTTTCTTTCTAAAATAAATAAAGTCGATATAAACATTTTGCTAGGCTTCGATACTGGACCAGTGGTAGCTCTGTAGATCGATACGGGACAAATTGGACCTTGAAGATTTTGAGACGTACAGCAAGACCCGGATAGTTCTCTTGGAACTATTGGATCCTGCGATCTGAAGCCGAAAAACGTACTATTTTCGAGATAACGCCAGGCATAGGATTCGCATCCACACAATCTTACGTTAATTGTAGTACTGTCATTGAATACATGTCTCATTTCGTCAACTCGAGGCTTCTATGATCGAGAGAGGAGGAGTTTACATTATTTATCCATGGTGGTTTTGATGGGCAAGCCATATCATCATTAATTATTCAAAATAGTCCAATCACCTCGAAAATTGAGGCAAACAAGTTATGAAACAAAACAAACTTTATTTGCGAATAACTAAAAAAGTACACATTTCTTCCTTGCTTGTGCCCATGGTTATATAAAAGATTACTAAATTCCCTGCAAAAGGAAAAAAAAAATCATCGAAATCGGACAATTTTTAGCAAAGATGCAGCTTATTGAAATTCGTAAACTTGTTGGTTCAAACATTAATGAAGATTTAAATTAATTTTAAGTTTTCTTTCTCGATTATATTTATCGATAAAGTAACAATTGATGTCTTTATCTTTTGATGCATTGCATTTTTTTATTTTCTTACTAATTTGGCATTTGAAAATGATATTCTGTGCTAATTTTTCGAACGGGACTAGTAGTTAAAAATAATAATTTCAGAAAACTAACATTATTTAAAATGATGTAGAGATGGTTGACCGTTGATATGATATGAGAAGGAATTAGTCGAGGGTGCGGTCAAATAAATTTTTTTTTTTTTTAAATTTCTTTATTGAGTATTATAACAATCTGTCTGTTCGACATTGGTTATAGTGAGGTAGGATGACATTCACACCATATGTACAAAAAAATAAAATAAATAGAACAAAATAATAATCAAAAGTATATACAATAGACAATAAAATAAAATAACCTAAAAAATAAGAAAATTAAAACTAAGGAAAAAAAAAAAAAATAACATGCATACCTATATACAATCAGGCGAGGGAACTCCAGGAGAACCCTGCGCTACTCTTCCAACCGCGTCACTGGTACTAAAGCCAGCGGAGATTGGTCGAGAGCACTTTAGCCACATACACACATGTCTTGAGTGAAGAATCTGGCCATTGCCAGAACTCCAATTTATATAATTTACAAAAGGTCGCGAGGCCACTGCCGTTTCAACCTTCTTGGAGGATTATAGGGATGGGAGATGCTTGATAGGGATTGTGCAAGAGGATTTGGGTGGTAAGTAAGGTTCTGGTGAAATTTGGAGAACTTTTCTGGGATAAGGTCTAGGACAAATGGGATGTTAAGGTCATGATGTAGGGTTTTGTTGGATACATAGAAAGGAGCATCGACTATTGTTCGAAGGACTTTAGACTGGAAGGATTGGATGCGCTTGATGTTAGAAAATTTTGCTGATCCCCACAGTTCTAGTCCGTAAGTCCAAATAGGTTTCAGTATTGTCTTGTAGATCAGTAGCTTGTTTTCAATGGAAAGTTTAGATTTTCTGCTTAGTAGTCGGTATAGTTGGCCGTATCGTCGGTTGAGTTCTTGTCTTTTGAGTCTAGTATGCGGGTTCCAAGTTAGTCTTCGGTCTAAATGAAAGCCAAGATACCGGACTGTGTCTGAATAAGGAAGCTGGATGGAATTAAAGAGTACTGGTGGACAGGAATTGCGTCGGAGTGTAAAAGTAATGTGTTGGCATTTAGATTCATTAACTTTAATGCGCCAGTTATTACACCAGTGCTCAATCAAGGTGAGATGACTTTGGAGATTTAAGGATGCTATTTCGGGATCAGAGTTGGATGATAAGATTGCGGTGTCGTCAGCGAATGTTGCAAGAAAAGTATCGGGATGAACAGGGATGTCAGCAGTAAAGAGGATGTAAAGCACGGGACCCAAGACGCTGCCTTGGGGAACACCGGCTTTAACGGAGTAGATATTGGAAAATTCTGTTCCACAGCGAACTCGAAAGGAGCGGTCAGAGAGGTAGGATCGGAGGACTAGGTACAAGGACTGAGGTAAATGGATTTTAAGCTTGGAGAGCAGTCCGGAGTGCCATACCCGGTCAAATGCCTGTGCAATGTCCAGAAAGGCACCCGAACAGTATTCCTTGTTTTCTAGGGCTGAGGAAATATGATCAACAACTCGGAGTCCTTGTTGAACAGTAGAATGTTGAGAGCGAAAACCAAACTGATGGGAAGGGATATTTTGGGATTCTATAATGGGTAGGATTCGTTTCAAAAGGATCTTTTCAAAAATTTTTGAAAGGATTGGGAGTAGGCTGATTGGTCTATAGGATGTTGAGCTATTGAGAGGTTTTCCTGGTTTTGGGAAAAGGATAATAGTGGAGTGTTTCCATAACAGAGGGAAGTGGGTGGTGCGTAGGATACAATTGTAGATATATGTAAGGAATATGACTGCTTTGGATGGAAGTTGTCGAAGGATTTGAGGTGTAAGGAGATCATGCCCAGGAGCTTTACGGGGGATTAGTTTTTTTAATTGAAATTTTACTTCGGAAGGATGAATAGCTTTTGGGGGCAAGGAAAGTGGGATTGGTGATGTAAGGAGTTCTTCTACTGTTACGGTGTGGGCAGGATGGGATTCCGGATGTGAAATAAATGTATTGGATAGGTGAATGGCGAACTCCTCAGCTTTATCTTCGTCAGATGCTGCCCAGGAGCCATCACCTCGTCGGAGAGGATGGGAAATGCGGTGAGGATTTAGGATTTTTGTTGTGGTTTTCCAAAGGGAATTGTCGCGAGAAGAGAGGGAGGATAGGTAGGAGTTGAAGGATTGTGATCTGAAGGTGGCTAATTCCAGTTTTAATTGTTTGCAGTAGTAATTATAGGAGCAGCGGTCGGTAGGATGTCGGGTACGTTGCCATAATAATCTGGCACGGCGTTTGGTGCGGATTAGGTTAAGGAGGTGTTGGGGTAGAATGGTCTTTATAGGAATTCTGGAGGAGTCTTTTGGGAAGGAGGCAGTCCAGGCGGCTTGTTGGATTGTGGTAGTAAAGGAATTTACGGCACTATCAAGGTCATCGGGAGTTTTGAGGGATATGTTGAGATCAATATTATCGGAGATTATTTGGCGGAAAAGGTCCCAGTTTACTGGGCCCCTAATGAATGACGGTGGAGAAGGTTTGGGAACAGGTTCAAGTGAAACATTAAGGATTAGAGGACTATGGTCAGAGGAAAGTTCATTTAGACGTGTAATGGAACAATTGAGGGGACTTAAGCCGCTGTGGATAAAGAAATCAAGAAGATCAGGATTACGGTTGGGATCTGTGGGCCAGTAGGTAGGAGAGTTGGGGGAAAGGAGGTGAAAACGTTGGGAATTGAGTGCAGACAGCAGGGTTCGGCCACGAGAATTCGTAGTTCTGGAACCCCATTGTTGGTGCTTGGCATTTAGGTCTGCACCCAAGATGAAGTGATGTCCTAAGGAGTCGAGGAGAGAACTGAATTGGGCATTGGATATGGATCGGTTAGGAGGGCAATACGCTGATGCAAGAGTGACCGGAAAGGAGAAGGTTTTTATCACGATAGCGGTGGACTGTAGGAAATCATGTATTGGTAATGGGAGTAGGTGATGGGAGAGGGATTGGTGTACAATTACAGCAGTACCGGCATGTGCTTTTCCGTCAGGGTGGTCAGTACGATATGTCAGGTATTGTGGTATATTGAAGTGCTGTTTAGTGGTTAGTCGAGTTTCAGTAATTAGTGCCACATCAATGTTCTTGTCAAGTAGTAAAGTAGATAGTTCGTCTGTATGATTTCTAACACCATTCGCATTCCAAAGGAGAATGGATATGGGTTTAGGGATGTGAGTCATTTAAGGATTTTTCAAAGGAGGGATGAGGTGAGATACGAGATTCGTGAGGAGTGATATGAGTGGAGTAACAAGGGATTTGAAATCGGTGAGGAAAGATGCTAACAAACTTGTGAGATCTGTTGCATTTGAAGGAGGAGGAATATGAGGAATTTGTTGTTGGTGGTTAGGTATATTAGGATGAAGAGGATTTTGAGGTTGGGTTTGAAGTTGTTGTTGTGGCAGGGCTTGACATTTATCGGTTAAAGTCTTACCTCTAAGTAGTTGGGAGAATGATACATCATTGTTTACAATTCTGGAAGGCTCTCTCTCTCTTCTTGTTCTTAGTGCTTCATCTTGAATCCGGTTTTTCTGGTGTCTGGTTTTGAGATTCTTGTAAATTTGGCAGCCTTTGTAGTTGGCCGGGTGTCCCTCCAAGCATAGGGCACATACTGCTGGATCTTGTATAGGTTTGGTGCACTCTACAGATTTGTGCTGTTCACCGCACTTCACGCAACGCGGCAGATGGTGGCAATATGTCTTCGTGTGGCCATAGGTCTGACAATTATGGCACTGCACGATGTCTCTCTTGGGATATGGCTTCTCAACTTTCACCATTGTATAGTATATTCTTGTGATATCATATATTTTTTCGATACCTGGTGATGGCTCCAAGTCCACGAAAAACAATGGTAGTGGGATCCTATTTCGTAATCCTGGCTGCTCCCTGTCCTCCTTCAAAACGTTTGTTACCTGGCGTACATTGAAACCAAGCGTCGTTAGTTCTTCTTTAATAACTTCAGTGGGGGTTGAGGAATGTAAATTTCTTATCACCACTCGTAAAGCTCTTTCCTGCCTCAGCTGGTAAGTGTGAAAATTCGCATTTGTTTCTGATAAGTACTTCACTATTTTTCGGTAGGCTTCTGCAGAATCAGGTGTTATCTTGGTGTCATTGGTCCTGTTAAGGCATGAATAACTGCCAGAGCAGATTTTATTTAGTTGGGTGCAGAACATCTGGAAATTTTTTATATTTTTCACAAATATCGGAGGAGGCTTTGGTTCTCTGGGTATTGCTGCAGACTCCATTACTTCTTTGTCATTTTGAAGCACTTGGTAGGGGTTTGGAGTAAAGAAAGGTGATTCTTCAATCGTTTCTTGTGCAGACGTACCTGGTTGGGGCTGAGGTTCTGGTTCTGAAGTGTTCATTTTGGTCACTGGAGGTATTTCTCGTAGGCAGCGACGAGTCCTTTGTTTGGCTGGTGAGCTAACTCCGTCTGACCGAGACCTCTTGGGCACCTTACTGGCCATCACTTGCTGATCATACCGCATATCATAAGAGAAAAATAAATAAAAAAAAGAAAAAAAAAAGATGCCACAGTAAATATCAACTGCTCTGATATACACTTTAACTGTATCACGTGAATAATCAGAGAGATTCCGCTATAAAATTGGTAAAAACTGAGAGAGGAGTTGAGGAGACAACCTTCTCATCAGCTGATCCACTGCCTTTTTTTTTTTTTTTTTTTTTTTTTTTTTTTTTTTTTTTTTTTTTTTTTTTTTTTTTTTTTTTTTAATAAATAAAATAAATTGTCTTATCATGTATTTATTTTTTTATCTTTTATTTCTGTATCTGACAACTTCTTCGTAATTTATATATACTTATATTTATTTTTTATTTTATTTTTATATTTTCAACATGTTTGTATCTTTTGTAGCCCTGAAGACGACCTGCAAAGTGGGTCGAAACGTCGGCAAAAATTTAAATTATTTATATATTTTAATTTTTTTTATTTATTTGACCGCACCCTCGACTAATTCCTTCTCTTAACATTATTTAACATAAATCACATGTTTCCAAGGAAATTAAATGTAACTTTCTTACTATATGTAAACTTTTAAATGGTTTTCTAAGATTGAAAAAAGGTATTTAAAATCCACCGAATCAAGCTAATGCCACTTTTTAAAATACTATTTCATTGTACTTGTGTAAAAGAAGTGAAATATAAAAATATTTCATGAATATGTTTATAACCTCAAATATATTTCCTATAGAGTATTAACTCTAGATAAGATATTATATTTAAATAATTAGGTACCTATCGGTCGTTTATTCCAAAAAAAAAAAAAAACATCATGTAACCTTTTAGAAAATTAAATTATTGAATAATTTGATGAATTTTTTTTGTAAAATCAAAACATTATCCACTTACAAGTGGTGTGACAACTTTTGATCTATCCATAGCATAGCAAGCCAATGAAAATCTCGTAATTTAATTTTAGTAAACTTTACAATGGAAAATAATAGGTTAATAACTAATAGTCCTACGATCCATAATCATTCAATCAAACCTCTATTGGCACATATGACCCTTTCGGTTGACAGAATGACTAACTCCAATTTCAACATTCTTTATTATTAATTTTAGTGATGTTTCTAGTGGCAAAATGTATACCTTAATTCACAGTTCTATATTTCAACACCGCAATCACTTACTCCGGAATCAACATACTCACATTCTGTACAGATAACTTTTTCAACTAGAAATATCACTAAAATGGCATTACTAAAAAATGTTGAAATTGGAGTTATTCATTCCGTCAACTGAAAGGCTCAGAAACTGAAGTTGTGTGGTTTATAAAAGTAGATGGAGTGACTAGATTTTTATTGCCTACCATCGATATTATAAATAGACTTTTTGTGATAATAATGGTCATAATGATTGGCTATGTGTAGGCTTAAAGCTTTAGCTCCGTTTAAATGCACTTCAAACATTTTATAATAGCCCAACATTGCCAGAAAATAATTTCTATTCCAAGTAGAGCGGTATGTGAAAGTTGTGTTGCGCGCACAAGATTTTTTACTTTCACTTTCTTAATGTACAGTAAGGCTAAGTATTGCGATCGTGAAAATTTTTGAATCTGAGTTTTCAACGGAAATACACGTGTTAGGGTACCCTGAGCCCAAATAACCAAGCCACGAAAAATAGTCTGTGTGTCTGTGTGTTTGTATGTTAGCAGTCTAGCTCAAAAACGAAAAGTCGTACGAAACTGATATTACGTATTTAGGATAGGTATATGCCTTAGATGTGACAGCACCTTTTTTCTTAAAATCGGCTCATCGGAAGTGGAACTTTATATTAACGCTGAAAAACATTTTTACAATTTTCTCAAAAACGGCTCTAACGATTTTGATTAAACTCGATGTATTAAAGCATACCATAGTGGTCTTTAATATCATTTAGGTCTTATCCCCGTTGATGTCACTTTACAGGACTTTTTTATTTGGAAAAAATATTTCTCTTTAAAATGAAATAAAAAATATGCAGATTGGTCGAGAAATACAAGTAAACTGTAGGGGTAAGAATCTGGAGTTGGTAGAGGAATATACATACCTAGGAATAATGAAATATCTGAGAAGAGTAGCTGGCCGAACTAGAAGAGATTGCATCCGAAACGAACGGATGCGAGAAAATGTTAAGGCACCACCAATGCTGGAAACCGTGGAAAAGAAAACGCTCAAATGGTTCGATCATGTTATGAGAATGGACGAGGAGAGGGAACCCAGAAAAGAGGCCAAGAGGACGTCTACGAAAAACTTGGATTGACGAAGTAATCAAGCTCGGACAGAAAAGAGGCGATCTAGTTGGGTCATATGAGAGACCTGGCGAGAGACCGTGATGACTGCCGTAAATGGGTGGAGGCCTCTCCATGCTGAAAGGCACTAAGGAGGAAGACAAAGAAGAAGATCTCTTCCATCTCCATCCAGAAATCTCACTGAAGATTCCTAATTAATTAGTTTTAAATGTAAAATTATGAGCGATTAGTTTATATTACCCCTTTTCTAACATAATCATCAGAACCTTGTCCTTGAGAGTTGCGGTCACAGCCATTGAAGAATTGTCCGGCGTTATTCTCCGTGATTTGCAATCAGTAATAGTCAGATCTTTTGTCGGTAATATCTGCAACATAAATTTAAATATTATAAAGAGAATCGTGAACGTAACTTTTTTACGTGGAAAGAAGAATCCAAATGGATAGGATTTAGAGTCTTTTGCAGATTATCCCCTCCAGTTATTTTTAAACAAGAAAAGTATCTATTAGGCAGAGAAGTATCAGCTATATTTGGATCAATGTAGTTATTCTTCTATTTCTATTATATAAATGTCAATTAGCAGATTCATTTAGTTAGCAAAATTAATTCCTTTAGGTTATACTCCAGTCTCAATTAAGACGAAAGGGGAGCCTTTAAATTTTATCAAGAAACAAGAATTGTCCAAAAGGAGTGCTTCTGTAATTAAGGACACTGAATGAAGCTCGGGGAAAGAAATGGTGCTTATAATAAGTGGAAGTGTTATCATAAGTCACGTTCGTGTAGCAATGAGAAGGGATCCATCCCTCAGAAAGGATTTCCTGAGAATGGATCCCTCCAATCCATGTTTAGAACACTCACACTTGGAGTGACGAGTACACTACTTCAAAGTACTTTGCTAAAGAATTAGGTATAGGAGGATAATAAGGATTTGAAGAACTATCTGCGAGAAGTTTGTGCAAGCAACGTAACAGGTTTTATTAAAAATAACAGACGGAGCTAATCCGCATAAGACCCAGGATTAACTATTAATTTTTAAGAAAAAACTAGGAGCAAATGGTTTGTTTTTTGTTTTTCAATAAATTTTAATTTAGATCCGGATAACTGGGTATCAATTGTTATTATGAAATCTTCTCCAAATTATTCACTAAACAGCAAATCACTAATGATACATTTGTGCCCAGTTGTCGCTCCAATCGAAACATGCTCACAAGGAAAAATAAGTTGACGCATTACCTTGTTTTCATTTCTTATATATTTACTTTGACCTACATATATAGTAAAAATAATTCTTTTTACTACATTTTTTTCGAAATTTTTTTTATTGAGATATATTACAATCAGTCACATTTAAGGACAATAGTAATAGTGATAAAAGAGAAGCTCGTCCACTCTATGTACAGTAAATAAAAAAATATATACAACAATATAATAATACTAAATGAAAAAGTAAATGTGTATAAACTAATCAAAATATACCTACTTGAATACACACATGCGTTTATACAATATTTACAAAATCCAATCACTCAAGATCTCCGAGCCAAGCATTATACTTTTAGGAGCTGCGGTCGGTGGGATAACTTACGTTGATATAATAATTTGGTACGGCGTTTGATGTTGATAAGGTCAAGGAGGCGTTGGGGTTTCTACACTGGCCTTTTAATGAATTCTTCGGAAGTCTTTTCTGGAGGAGGTAGTCCAGACAACTTGTTAGATTGAGGTAGTAAAGGAATTGACGGCACTATCTAGGTCATCGGGAGTATTTAGGAATATATAGAGATCAATTTTATTGAACAGGATTCGGCGGAAAAGGTTTTTAGATAACTGGTTGCCTGAAAAATTACGGTGGAGAAGGTTTGGGAACGGGTTCAAATGAAACATTGATAATTAGAGGATTATGGTCAGAGGAAAGTTCATTTAGATGTGTAATGGAACAATTGAGGGGACCTAAGCCACTGTGGATAAAGAAATTGAGAACATCAGGATTACGGGTAGGATCTGTAGGCCTGTAGGTAGGAGAGTTGGGGGAAAGGATGTGAAAACGTTTGGAATTGAGTGCAGACTGCTAGATTCGACCATGAGAATTCGTGGAGGGAGTCTACTAATTACACTGACAAATGCTACTATTGCAGGACCCCTCCTCTTCATCATGGAATGTCTTGAAAAAAGAAATCTGAAGTGAAGTACACTGACATTCCTTCTGTTATACGTTCGATATCACATGGGAATTACCACGAATTACCTGTTTCAAGGCATCCTGAACACTTGAATGACGACGAAGATAAAGAAGAGCAAAATCTCCTAGGAGTAACCACATCGGATGATTCTGATTTTTCTTTCTAACAAGAAGAACGAAAATCCCACTTGCTTTCTCAAGCTGAACTCAGTGACTTGATTCGGGGCCTGGATCTGTCTAAAGAGAAAGTAGAACTTTTGGGTTCAAAATTGAAAGATTGAACTCCTTACAACATGAAAGATTTGATGCCCTTTTTCAAAATGTATGAGAATCTTGTTGCTTGTTGTGATGTCTCAAGTCTGATGACAGGATTAAATCTCAACCATAACCTTTCTGATTGGAGGCTGTACATAGATTCATCAAAGTTTTTCCTACCGGCAATTCTGTTGCACAATGGCAATATTTACCTCTATCCCTATTGGCCATGCTGTACACATGAAGGAAACAAACCAAAACATGGAAACCCATCTAAAATCCATCAAATACCAGGAATACCAATGGTAAATCTGTGCGCACATTAAAGTGGTGGCAATTCTTCTAGGTATGCGATAGGGATATAATGAGTACTGTAATTGCAAATATGAGTGGGACAGTCGGAACATCAACAACTCATTACATCAGGAAAGAATGACCTCAAAGAGAAATCCTGACCCCTGGACATAAAAATGTTCTTTACAACTCTCATGTGGGCACTGAAAAAATCATTTTACCTCCACTGCATACACAGGTTAGGGCTCATGAAAAGTTTTGTTTAGGAGATATTCAAACCTAAATATTTTAGTTGTTATGAATTATTTACGTTATATTAAGTAAATAAAACTTATTTATTTGTTCCAACTACTTTACTAATTCAACGTAAACATAAAATACCTATTAAATAATGTTCAAAGTGATTTCCTTGTGTATTAAGACAGTCTTGACGTCTTTCTTCAGTGGCAGTATCACAAGATTCAATTATCCTTCTTCGCAAGGAATAAAGATAATTGACCCGACTTGCATAGAGATTTTGTTTAATGTCACCCCAAACAAAAAAAAAAACCAGTGGTGTCAGGTCGGGAGAGCGTGCAGGCCAAGCCACTGGTCTTGCACAGCCAATCCATCGATTGGGATAATTAACATCTAGCCATTTCGTGGACCTCTTCCGTAATTTGATTGATTGATACGTAGGAAAACCATCTGATTGAAGCTACGTGTTCCTGCTCAGTTGTACTGTCATCATTATTAAGAAATTCCAGAAATGTGTCCGCATTGAGTAGAGGCGGCATGAAATGCGGACCTATTAAAATATTGTCTATTATTCCTAACCATAAGTTGCACTGAAACTGGTGCTGAAAATGATACTCACGAATTGCATGGCGATGTTCTTGCGACCAGAGATAATTATTTTTCTGATTGAAGATACCTCTTCTTGTATAGGTACGTTCTGTCCAGAGAATTTTTCCTTAAAATTGTGCATTATGTTGATTTTGTTGTTTAACTTGATTTAAGTGCCAATCTGAAAAATTTCTTCTTTGCCGAAAACCTTGCAGTAGTAAATTTTGTACCCGTTGATAATAATATAAGTTAAGTCCATCTGCAATGAGAGTTCTCCATACTGTAGTTGACGTAATATTTAATTCTGCTACAGCTATTCGTACACTGCCAGATGGATTATCATCAAAATATTGTAATATTGTCGCACTCCTTTCTTCATTTCGTAAAGGTGCAACAATACCTTCAGCATATAGTATTATAGCAAATGTACCAGTTTCTCTAAGACGTTGAAACGTAGAGATAAAGATATACTTGTTTGGTAATCTTCTATTCAGAAAGTTTCCTGGCATATTCACGACGGGTAGTGTTTCGGAAACTTTCTAATTATGGCAAAATAACTCGCATGAGTTTCAATAAGGCAACATTCCAAATTTTAAGGTAACATTATAATTTTTAAACAGTGGACTGTATCTCAAGGGATTGGTAGGTTAATGATTGTGCAAAAAAAAAAAAAAAAAACTTACCGTCTATATGCCAGCCCACATCTTTGTTACCTGGAGAGCTCTCCGTACGTGGCTTCTTTTGCTGGAGATGGTGTTTGGCCAGTGGGTGCCGGTGGAATGGGCAGATACAACCAGTTCCCTTCAGGGCTCAAGTGTTATCTTTATCTTTTAGATCTGCCCCCACCACTCGCCATTACGCGGACATTTAAATGAAAACCATTTTTTGGCACAACCAGGTAGCATTAGCATTAACATTGCAAAAACCGTATACAAATACCATATCGGCATCTTCACCATTAGTATAAATGGAAGGGATAATGATGAGTACTCTTGGAAAGCCTCTTACAAATCGATAATAATCCATTGCCTTGGCGTTTGCGGACATACCTTCACTTTGAACAACATTTAATTGAATATTGATCAGCTGATGGGAAGGTTGTAATACAGTTCACGTGTACATAGATCAGTTGATATTTGCTGTTTGATATATATATATATATATATATATATATATATATATCAAACAGCAAATATATATATATCATTTCCACTTTTCTTTCCAAAACTGGTCCAACGTGTTTTCTGAACAGCAGTTATAATAATAATAATAATAATAAGGCTTAGCGAACCCGAAGGTTCGATACCGACATCACCAATCGCTTGTTATACACCTCCCTCCACCGTTCGCCGTCAAAACCCAGTCCCTTCAGATCGGCTTTAATGCAATCTTCCCACCTTCGCTTCGGTCTACCCCTCGGACGCTTACCATTCGGCACCGCAAATATTAACCTTTTAGGAATTCTCTCGTTACTAAGCCCAACAACTTTACAAGCCCATTTGATTCGCCGCGATGAAATTACCTCAATTATATTACTCGGATACAGCTCACGCAATTCGGCGTTGTGTAACCGTCTGAACTCTCCGGTTAACTCATCCTTCTTCGGTCCGAATATTCTACGCAATACTTTATTTTCAAAAACCTTAAGACGCTGCTCATCCCTTAATGTAAGCGGCCAAGTTTCGCATCCATAAAGAACTGTAGGCAAGATAATTGTTTTATAGATTCTAATTTTTAAGTTTCGGGACAAGAGGCGCGAACTAAGTAGTTTTGTCACAGAAAAATAACAAGCATTTCCCGCCTTTAGTCTAACCTTAACCTCTTCTTCAATTTCGTTTTTTCTAGTTATCGTAGAACCTAGATACCTAAATTTATCTACCTGTTCAAACATATTATCATCTATATCGATATCACCAGTAGTATCGCCATTTTTGCAGCTAACCATATATTTTGTTTTATCCACGTTTATTTCGAGTCCTAGTTCTTTACCGGCTTTCATTAACGTTGTCGTATTTAGTTTTATAGTTTCAACGTCGAACAGCAGTTATATCTAAATTTAATTGTTGCAGTTGTTTTTTCAGTTCCGTCCATGCTCCAGGTCTATAGAGTGATCTTGCGTTCCATGTTCCAACTTTATAAGCCATATATCGAGTTCCAGGTCGTTTACATAAATCTGTCCGAAATCCGAAACTAGACTGTTGAAAATAAGTAACCTGTGTTTTTTTTTATAAAAGGTGGGTAGTCAGCCCTTCTTTAACCCTCCTGCTTTATCCGGACTTGGGACCGGCAATGAAGTCTAGTTGACTAACTCCACAGGCGCAGTTTTAACATCCAATATGTCCTTGATATCATTCCATCCAGATTCTCAAACTTTCAGCAGAACCTTATTCATTATCCCAATCCTGTAGTGCAATCCCTATTCAGCTCCAAGCATCCATACCATCCTCCTCGAGAGAGAGAGAAACACTTTATTTGCATAAAAATATAAAATATAAAAGATTGCTGCCCAATTATATTGGGTTGCTATATACACAGCATACTCGTTAATCCTTAGGACAATAAATGAACTTATATATAAATTAAAACTGCAGTGGCCTCGAGATCTCTTGTGGATATACTTTTGGAGTCCTGGCAATGGCCAGCTTCTGCACTCAAGTCCTGAACGTCTGTGGCTCTAGTGCCCTGTTTCAGTCCCCACTGGCTTTTAATACAAGTGATGAGGTTGGAAGATTAGCACTGAGATCTCCTCGATTTCTGCTTTGCCTCCCACTTGTGCGGGAAAAAGGCTGGCTTGGAGATTCCTGGGCGAATTTGTATATTGTATGTAGGTATGAATGTATTTAAAAGTTTTTATTTTATTTGTTTATTTTTTCTTATTTATTTACTTTTTTTATCAGTATTATTTATTTACTTTTTTATTTCTATTATTTGTACACATTGTATGAATGAGAACTTTAAGCCTTAATACTTATAACCCTCCAAAAGAGGCTGATTGTATGACTATTCAATAAATAAAGTTTAATAGTAAAAAAAAAATTATTTTTAAGAACGTTTTTGTAGTTCTTGCTGTATCATCACTTTAAATATCTTCTTTACTTGTGGGACACCCTTTATAATATATAATACTATAAAACTATTAAATAAATCATACTATATAAAGTATCTAACATATAACTTTTTTTTCCTGAATTTTCGCCATCTGCACCTGAAAGAAAATATATTCTTCACAATGACGGCTCAATCGTTGTATTTGATGAAGAATTAACGAAAATATAAGATAGACAAAAAAAAGATCTTGAGGAATAACTTTTATTTTTGTAGGTTATAGGAACAATACAATGGTTCATTATTGAAAATAATAAACAAAAAAATTATTTCCAACGACATGAGGTAGGATTATTTTAAAATTCAGCCTTACCGCACATTTACAGGATATGAAGAACCGTCTAAATTTCAGCCTTGCAGGCTTTCGCATTTTAATGATGCATTGATCACTACTTCAATGAGTTTCTGTTCTCTCTTCGACTCCTATGGACATCACTTCATCTTGGCTGCAGACTTAATTGCCAAGCACCAACAATGGGGTTCCAGAGCCACGAATTCTCGTGACGGAATCCTGCACTGTCTGCACTCAATTCTCAACGTTTCCATCTCCTTTTCCATAACTCTCCTAATAAAGATCCTAACCGTCATCCTTATATCCTTGATTTCTTTACCCAGAGCATCTTAGGTCCCCTCAATTGTTCAATTACACATCTAACCAACTTTCCTCTGACCATAGTCTTCTAATTTCTAATGATTCACTTGAACCCGTTCCCTAACTTTCTCCACTGTCATTTATCGGGGACTAGTAAACTGAGACCTTTACCGCCAAATCCTGTCCGATAAAATTGATCTCAATATATTCCTAAAAACTCCCGATAACCTAGATAGTGCCATAAATTTACTACCACAATCCAACAAGCCGCCTGGACTGCCTCCTCTTCAAAAGATTCCTCAATAATTCCTTCAAAGGCCATTCTACCCCAACACCTCCATGACCTAATCCACATCAAACACCGTACCAGATTACCATGGCAACGTATTAGACGTCCCATCGACCGCAGCTCCAATAATTATTGTTGTAAAAAATTAAAACTGGAATTTGGGGCGACATCTGATGAAGATAAAGCCGAGGAATTCGCCAAACACCTATCCAATACATTTATTTCACATCCGGGATTCCGTAGAAGAATTCCTTACATCTTCTATTTCCCTTTCTTTGCCCCCTAAAACAATCCATCCTTCCAAATTGCAATTTCAACTACAGAACTAATCCCTCGTAAATCTCCTTACCCCTCAGATCCTTCGAGAACTTCCATCCAAAGCAGACATATTCCTTACACATATATATATATACTATTGCATCCTAAGTACCACCCACTTTCTTCTACTATGGAAACACTCCATTAATATCATTTTTCTAAAACTAGGTAAACCTCCCAACAGCTTGACATCTTATAGACCAATTAGCGTACTCCTAATCCTTTCAAAAATATTTGAAAAGATTCTTTTGAAACGAATTCTACCCCTCATTGATTCCCAAAATCTTCCTTCCTATCAGTTTGGTTTTCGCTCAAAACATTCCACTGTTCAAAGAGTATTTCAAGTAGTTGACCATACATCAGGAGCCCTATAAAACAAGCAATACTGCTCGGGTGCATTTCTGGACATAGCACAACCTTTGGCCAGATATGGATCCCCAGGCTGCTCTTATACCTTAAAATCCATCTCCTTCAGTCCATATACCTAATTATTCGATCCTACTTCTCTAACCCCTCCTTTCGAGAACGCTGTGGAACAGCATTTTCCGATATCTATCCAATTAAAGCCGATGTTCCCCAGGGATGGGTCTTGGGTCCCGTCCTTTACATCATCTTTACAGCTGATATTCCTGCTCATTCCGATATCTTCCTTGCAATATTTGCTGATGACACCGCAATCCTATCATTCAACTCAGATCCCAAAATAGCATGTATAAATCTACAAAGGCAACTCTCCCTGATTGATCACTGGTACAATAAATGAAGCATTAAAGTAAATGAATCAAAACGCAAACATATTACCTTCACGCTCCAACGCAATTTCTGAATTTTATTCCATCCAGCTTCCTTACTGAGATACAGTCCGGTATCTTGGCTTTTTCTTAGACCGAAGACTAATATGGAGCCCATATACTAAACTTAAAAGACAAGAACTCAACCGATGATGTGGCCAGCTATATAAACTACTGAACAGATAATCTCAACTTTCAATTGACAACAAATTAATGATCTATAAGACAATACTGAAACCTATTTGGATTCAGTCCAAAGTCCTCCGAACAATAGTTGATGCTCCGTTCTATGTAACCAACAAAACCCTACGCCATGACCTTAATATCCCATTTGCCCTAGACTTTATCCCTGAAATATTTTCCAAATTCCACCAAAACCTTACATATCATCCAAATCCACTTTCATAATCCCTATTTATCTTTACCCATCCCTACAATCCTGATATCTACATTCTGACATCCTACAATCCTAAGGTTGAAGCTGCAGTGGCTCAGAGACCTGTTTTAAGCATATATTGGAGTTCTGGTAATGGCCAGATTTTCCACGCAAACCATGTATATCTAGTTATAATGCCTCTACTCAGCCTCCACTGGTTCTTAATACCAGTAATACGGTTGAGTAAGAGGCCCTGGGATCTCCTAGAGTTCTTTCTTTCCTTCCGCGAGTAGGGGAAAAGGCTGCCCGGAGACCTCGAGTGGATGAATTTTGTATATATTCTATAAAAGCATGTGTATATTTAAGTAATTATTTTGATTAGTTTAGTTTCTTTTTGTCAAGTTCAGTTTCTTTAAATTTATATACATTTACTTTTACTATTATTATTTTGCTCTTTATTTATTTGCATCTATTGTACATGGTGTGAATGAGCTACTCCTTTATTACTATTGTCCTTAGATGTGATAGATTGTAATATATCTCAATAAAGAATTTTCGAAAACAAAAAAAAAAACTTCAATGAGCCAGTAGTATCTCATTTTTATAAACAGATTACCGCATACAAAATTCTATATCAACTTACCCGTCCAGAACCTCGAAGATGCTGGTCTTGTTTTTTGAAATCCAATGATAATCCATAGTACACAGGTTGGATAATTCTATAATATTTTTGGAGATATTCGCAGACCTCTTCAGTAGTGAACTCCTTCCTAATAGCCACAGAGAAAGCCAGAGTAGCAGAAATAATGGTAACAATGATAAATTGCTGAGCAGACATCTTGCCTCGGTGAAATTGTGACAACATTAACGGTATATCTTAATGGCCATAAATAGTTTAAGGTAATATTTCTATATTTTCCTAAGTCTGGTATCGGAAGATATCTTTTAATTCCTGTTGTAATAGATTAACTAGTATTCGTTTAAATTCCTTCTAATGCTATATCGTAGATTACGGCCAAATTGTTATTCCCCTGACTAATATTAAAGTTATCAACTTCCGAAATTAATAGTGAAGAACTTTGGGCGGCCTATAAATCAATGTTTACCACATTGATTTAAATATCTTTAAAAAGAAATAGAAATTGAAAATGTAATACTTTAAACAGAAGCTCCGCCACTCTGCCAATGCATGAGGAGTATTAGCTGTCATTTTGTGTGTTCCGGTCCATACATAATGCTTTTCTCTATTTTATTCTCCTAAGAGTGTAGGATCTAATCCTTATATTGTCTGCCTGGTAGAAAATTAACTTTTTACAGTATGGGCGTGGCTAGTAACGAGTCAAGGATTTAACTTTGGATGGAGGGGTCTTCAGCCCGAATTTTTTTAAATATATATTCAAAGGGAGTACCCTCTGTCCGCGGAACGGTGGACCAACACCCATTTTACAAATCGTTTTATTCACGCCCTCACCCCCCCCCCCCCCGGCCCGGGAAAATCCCGTATAGCCTAAAAGGCGAGGTAGGGAAGAACAAAAAAAAAAAAAAAAAAAAAATCGTTTTATTCATTGCTCAAATCGTAGAACTGTAATCTACATGTATTCTGTAGTTTGGATTGTATTATTTTTAATCAATATAAAATAAACAGAACGAAACCAGTTCGGACAAATTTTTTATTTCTTTAAAAATCTATATTATACATTGAGCCTTATTGCCAACTTATATGATTATATAATTATAATCATCTTGATGGCCCAATTTGTAATAAATAATGGAAGAAATTATTCTGGGAATACGAAGAGTGGTGTTTTGGTTATGTTCCGTCCCGCTTTATATACGCAAAATAAAATATGAGACGGTCACTTGAGTAAAGATATTCTATTGAACATTTTCAACTCATGCCTACGAATCTCATACTTTCTTAATGCACGGAAACAAGTAATGATAGTGCCATTGCTCAAACCAGCGATGAAAGATGACTCGCCAGAGCACTATCTCCTCTCGCACATCAAGCAAGTTCTTCGAGAAGATCATCCGTCGTACGAGTAGGTGAAGACTTCTTCCCACCAGCACTTACCAACTGCAGAGTTCCTCAAGGGTATGTACCGGGGCCAATACTCTTCGCCGTCTACAGGGCACCAGTAGTGGCTCTCAAGCATCCAGGGGCGATGGTAGCAGCCTATGCGGATGACAGTGACATTTACGTCATCTTCGTCAGAGAACTCGAGGACAACGGTATCAGAGTGAATGCAGCGAAGACGGATGTCATTGTCTTGTCGTTTCAGAAAGGGAAGAAGAGACCTCTGCCAACCGATTTCACCATCAATTGTATTAGCCAACCACTGTACCTAATAATCGTCTACCTTGGCGTCACACTAGACAGGCACCTCTAGCCAAGGCAGGAAGAGAATGTTGAATAAAGAGAATGCCCCACCACTCAGGCACGGCAGGTGACAAAGCAAAGTCCCCGTGGTGGATGTACTCGCCGAAGGAAGGGACTCTGTATTCCGTATCCATTCTTTATTGTAAATAGTTAGAAAAAGCGACGACCGATAGAGGTTAGAAAAACCGATAAAAACAGATATTTCTTGTGAAATAAGCAAGCAGTCCCTATAGCCCTGGAGCCAGGGCCCAAAAACTATATAAATGACCTCCCATCCTCTATCCTGCACTGTCATTACCACCTGTATGCCGACGACATTCAAATTTACCTCTCCTTTAATCCGACAGATATCTCAGATGCTTCTCAAAAACTTCAGGAAGATATTGACAGAATAAGTGCTTGGGCAAACCTCAATAGGCTCAATCTGAACGCCGAGAAGACAAAAGCCATCTTGATCGGATCCCCTTCACTCCTCAAATCCTCCCCGGTATCTCCCAATCTCTTCCTGAACAACTCACCCATCTTATTCTACACCACCGTTAAAAACCTAGGTGTTACTTTCGATCAATCCCTATCCTGGAAACCTCACATCTCCCAAATTTCCCGTCGCACTATCTCCACCCTAAAACAGTTCAATCGTCTACGATATCTCCTTCCATATAAGTCCCGTCAACTCCTAGTTTCCTCCCTTGTTTTCCCCCACTTCGACTATGGCTGTATGGTGTACGGTGGACTCCCGGGAGATTCCGAGGCCAAACTTAAACGCCTAATGAATTGCGCACTACGATTTGTTTTCGGAATCTCAAGGGATACGCATATTACCCAGTATTACACTGAGTTGAGGTGGCTCTACCCATCCTATCGCCGTCAGTACTTCCTAGCCACCTTTCTGTACCAAATTATTAGAACCCATCGACCCTCCTATATTTTTCACAGCTTACAATTCAAATATTCCATCCAATCCCGTCCCACCAGATCTCGTACTTCCGACCTCTATCCTCCTCCTCACCGAACTGCTGCGTTTGACAAATCCTTTGCAATACAAGCCGCCTCCCTCTGGAATTCCATCCCAGCTGATATTCGACACGCTCAATCAGTTTCCTCGTTTAAACCACTCCTCTTTAAGCACCTACTCCTTTCTCAATCCGAATGATTGTGAAATATATCTTAGAGAAATATCTGAGCACCACCAGAGACTACCTCAATTTATTAAGGTTATTTTAGTTTCTCATACATATGTACAATTTACTTGTTCTTTTTTTTCTCTTTTCTGTATTTTTATCGTAAGTCAACTTTCATTGTAAATATACAATTTAATTGTAACCACACAGACATATAATCTGTATTCATATTTTGTTCTTAAGGGACAACAGTCCCAGAATAATAAAACATTTTTTTCATTTCATTTCATTTCATTTCAAAAACCAACCTGATCGCAGGCGAAGGTTTGATTATAAATTACTAAAGTGTATGTTATTCTGAGTAAAAAAAACCTTGTCTGCCGTTCCGGAGCCGCTGCTTTCAAAGATGGCGGCTGATTTAAAGAATATTAGGCCAATAATTTGAGGATCGAAACGGGAAATCCATTGCGAAAAATGTGAGAAAAGTTTATATTTTTTTAACTTGTATATATGGGTTTAGACATGTAAAAAACAAAATTGCTAACGCAGGCCACCAATGGAAAACTTTTCTACAGCCAAAAAAGTCAGATTTTTTCGATATTTTTTGGGTTTTTTCATCTATAACTGCTAAACAATGCATCAAAGCGAAAAATGTGTTCTTTAATAAATTAAAGAACGTTAAACTTTGCGTCAAACGAGTACATAAACTTTAAAATTTGGTTTCGCTGTAAGGTATAAAACCACGGTTAACCAACACTGATTTTTACCAAATTTGTCAAAAACTGAGACAAATTACTATAAATGGCCCTGTAACTTGGAAATGAGTTCTCTAAGAGGAAAAACCCATAGAATAAAAGTTGTAGAGCATCAAATTTTGCGTATACTGGGTACTAACATTTTTATTTTTGGCCAATTATATATCTCGAATCGGGATTCGTTATTCCTTTATAAAATCGGTATCTTTCGGCACATCGTTTACCAAAATCTTTTGCTGTTGAGAGGTGGAAAAGAGGCTTGTACTGCATGTAACAGACTTTAAACAAAACTAACTCAGTAGACACCCATACTGTTGAAATATTGAAAATCACGTTTATCTTCATTACCAATATCTAGCCATCGGGAGATTTTGTTCGCAGCAAGTGACCTACATTAAATTAATTGATACTGAGTATACGCGAAATTTGATGCTCTACAACTTTTATTCTATGGGGTTTTCCTCTTAGGGAACTTATTTCCAAGTTACAGGGCCAATTATAGTAATTTGTCCCAGTTTTTGACAAATTTGGTAAAACTCAGAGTTGGTTGACCGTGGTTTTATACCTTACCGCGAAACCAAATTTTAAAGTTTACGTACTCGTTTGACGCAAAGTTTAAAGTTATTTAATTTATTAAAGAACACATTTTTCGCTTTGATGCATTTTTTAGGAGTTATAGATGAAAAACCCGAAAAATATCGAAAAAATCTGACTTTTTTGGCTGTAAAAAATTTTCACTTGGTGGCCTGCGTTAGCAATTCTGTTTTTTTACATGTCTAATCCCATATATACAAGTTAAAAGAATAGAAACTTTTCTTACATTTTTCGCAATGGATTTTCCGTTTCGATCCTCAAATTATTGGCCTAATATTCTTTAAATCAGCCGCCATTTTTGAAAGCAGTGGCTCCGGAACGGCAGACAAGGTTTTTCATACTCGGAATAACATACACTTTCGTAATTTACAATCAAACCTTTGCCTGCGATCAGGTCGATTTTTGGACCCTGGATCCAGGGCTACTACATCAAAAATGTATTAATAAAATTGCTAGAAGATATTATCTTCATTAACTTTGTATATAATAATAATTTCCATAATATGTATAGTTTTGGATTCATGTAAAAAAAGTTTGGAAATTTGCTCTTTTTCAAATGTTCCGGAACAGAATGGAAAATTTCGTTCGGAAATATCAAATTCAGATTAAGAGTTCCAAAAAACATAAAGACCGACTATTTGAATTTTTTTCCTCATCCAACTACTATCCCTCAGTGGTAATTTAATAAATTTGACGTCGTACGTGTTCAAAACGCAACCGAGTACATCGTCAGTCAAGTTGAATTCCCTTTTAGGGACATACAATCTAGTAACCTTGCAATGTAAAGGAGGGTCTAAGTTGCATCCAATAGAGGTAGAAGGTTTATTTCTTTTTCTTTTATGGGATGTGACTAAAAAGCAAAATTCAACTTTTCGACCTCGGCGCCTTCCCTTCCCCGAATCACTTTTGAAAATCCCAAAAACTACAATATTCTCGCACTTTTTCCCCATTTTTACCATGAAGGAGCACGTTTTCGATAAAAAAATATTCAATTAACATTTAAAATTAAAAATAACAATAAACATTTTTAAACTAGATTAAATATGCTATAATTTAAGACTAGAACAAGCTCAGTAAATAAAATAGTTTACAAGATAAAGGTTTTCAAATTTTGGAAATTTTTCGATCTTGAAAATTTTAAGTTATTTTTCATCCTTGATATCATATGGCCATAGTCTTTATATCTTCAATAACCTGTCTGATATGATTCACTGATATGAAGTACATATTTATTCATTCAAACATTTTGAAGAAGGGGTGAGGGAGAGGAGGTTTGGTGGGAGAAGGGAAGATCACTTTTTACAACTAGAATACTGAAATTGAAATTAAAAAATGATTTAATACACATTTACATCAAGTCCATACAAAAATTGTAAATGATGTGAATGAAATTTTAGAAACTTGAAAATGACAAGCAAATTTTCATGTCTATGTCTTCAATAACCTGCATTATAAGAGTTAATGAAGTAAACATTTATTTAATTTATAATTTTGAAATAGGATATAGGAAATACTTGGATAAAGGAATGTCTATGAATAATAAGAGATAGAAACCCTATATTGATTTATGAGAATCTAATATTATAAGCTAATTGATAAAATAAGTGAGCTAGAATGACCTGAGTCATTTATTGCAGTCAATCTTCTTCTTGGATATTAAATAAGGTGAAAGGTTAGTTTAGTTTTGTCTTCCAAAAAAAATGTTAATAAGTATAAATACTTAAGTTTTGTGTAACAAAAGTGTTTTATCAAGACAAGATTGCTAAGGACATAACACAAAACAAAGATTGAGCGGATTCCACCGCCAAAATGGTGGAATCATCTCAAACTGAGGTAGGTAATATGGACTTTAAAAATAGTGATATAAACAATGAAGTCGGCTCCTGGGAACTGGTTATTGGTCGTAAAAGACCTATGATAGATTCGAGCGAGCCAAGAGCTCAAAAACGACCGACAGAATCTATCCCAACCTCGAACAGTTTTCAGGTTCTAACCAACATAACTAATTTACAAATAGAGGAAGTTAGAAGAACGCCTCAAAACGATAAAACTCCACCAATTTTTATAAACGGTGTTGAGAATTACCATGCATTAATCTCATTTCTAGAAAACGAAACGGATCCTAATATGTTTAAAACGAAGTCTACATTGAAAGGTGTCACTGTGTACCCAGAAAATCCAGACGTTTATCGAAAATTAAATTCTAGCCTGCGAAATAAAGGCGCCGACTTCCATACTTACCAACTTCCACAGGACAAATGCCCAAGGATTATTGTTAAATATCTTCACCATGGAACACCAGTCGATATCATTAAAGAAGAATTTAAAAAATTGGGTTACGAAGCCACCAATGTAGTTAACGTCATATCTCAATACAAAAAACCCCTTCCTATGTTCTTTGTAGACATTACAAAACAGACATTTAGAAAAGAAATTTTTAGTATTGAATTTCTATATTATTCACATATTAAAATTGAGGAACCGCGTCAAAAGAGAAATATTCCTCAATGTGTTCGGTGCTAGCAATATGGGCACACTAAAACTTATTGCAACCATCGACCACGATGCGTAAAGTGCGGTGAATATCATGAAACCAGCTCATGTTTGAAAACAAGAGACACCCCCGCGAAATGCGCCAACTGTGCCCCACTAACTACAGAGGTTGCAAGACACTGAAAGATCTCAGGGTTCAGCGCAATGTAAGAAATCGTCTTCAGCGTTCCACAGTAGCAGAGCCAGCACAGGGACCTCCAGGCAAGCATGAATTCCCTCCAATACGGCAACATCACAACCAAGGGGAATCACAGATCATCGCAGGACCTACACAACAAAATCAAACATCATCTAGCTCAGCACCTCAGAACCAGAAAACATGTACAGGTACAAGGAGAGGCATTACCCAACCGATACCTCCGGTAGATGATGGCTCTTCCCAATTATTTAATATAATTAATTGATTAAATAACCTAATCCAGCCCTTTTTCATTCTTCTTCAACAACTGCCACAAGTTACACAGGTCTGGTGCCCAAATTATGGCCCACAATAATTTAACTGTAGGTTCCTTGTCAGTTCTTCTATGGAATGCCAACGGACTGAAACAGCACAGTACTGAACTCGATTTATATTTACACGAGATCGACGTAGCACTCATTACAGAAGCACACCTGACATCTCGATCAAAAATTTACATTCAGGATTACACAATTTATATAACTGATCACCCAGATAAAACCGTACATGGAGGAACAGCTATACTCGTCAAAAATTCACTGAAACACAATCCCGTAGACTTACCCATTACACCCGACATACAATCGACAGGAATAACACTATACACTAAACACTACAGTATAACATTTGTCTCAGTTTGCTGTCCCCCTAGGTACAAGCTTACATCCACGATGTTTTCTGAGTTCTTCAAACGCCTCGGAAGATGCTTCTTCGCAGGTGGAGACCACTAGCGGATCCAGGATTTAATTTTGGAGGGGCTTCAGCCCGAAAGTTTTTTTTTTCACAAAAGTAACGATAATTACTTTGGAAAAAAAGAAAGAAACTAACTACCTGTATGAAATGGTGTTTAAGTGATTCCTAAAGCCCTTTTAATATTAATCACACGAACAATAATACTTTAAGAGATACTTTTTAAATATTTTTTTCGGTAAAACATGGTTCTATTTTACCATTTTGGGGGGGGGGGGGCTTCAGCCCGAAAGTCCCTCGCCCGTAGATCCGCCTGTGGTGGAGACTATAATGCCAAGCATCAAGGCTGGGGCTCAAGGTTGTGTACTCCAAGAGGCAGAAATCTCTGGTCTGTCCTCCATGAACTTTCATTAGACACAATAACTCCAAATTCACCAACTTATTGGCCCACCTCCAGATGCAAAACTCCTGACTTACTTGATTTCTTTATTACAAAAAGACTAATAACTGTAGCATTTGCCGTCAATTCTACCTCCGATCTTTGTTCTGATCACTCCTCAGTGCACATGGTTCTCTTCGACGCGCCTTCCGAAGCACAAAAAAGACCTAGGCTCATACAAGGCTGCATGGACTGGGACGCATATAGAGACCATTTGAACACCAATCTTTCTGTTCCAGGTTCAATTACAAATCATGAGTTATTAAAAGAAGCTGTTGAAAAATTTACAAAAAGCATACAAGATGCAGCATGGGCCTCACCAACAACCAGGCCACAAAAAGCAGCGAACTTGCCCCATTATCCTATGTACATAAGGGACTTGATTAAAGCAAAGATAAAAGCACGTAAAGTATGGCAGACTAATAGACTTCCTTCAGACAGACTAACTTTTAACAGATTGAACAACGAACTTAAAAGACATATTCAAAAATTCAAAAGCACAAACTACGACAATTTTGTTAACAACCTTTCGACGGACGATGGAAGTTTATGGAAACATACAAGGAATCTTTTAAAGCATCGTGAGGTGTCAGCACCCCTACGAATAAAGGATGGTTCTAGGGCTGTTTCGGACGAGGAAAGATCTAAAGTCTTTGGTAACCACCTTTCCAATGTTTTTAAACCATATACAGACTTAATTAATACAGAACATGATATTTTTGTACATAATAACTTAGACATACCTTTACAGCTCACACTAACACCACGTCCTTTCACACCATCACAAGTTGCACAAGAAATTAGACAATTGCCCAAAAGAAAAACCTCTGGCCATGATTTGATAACTATTGAGGCGCTCCAGCAAATGCCAAGGAAATCTCTAGTGTTTCTTACCACAATCTTCAATTGCATTCTCAGGACCACCAAATTTCCTTTACAGTGGAAATACTCACACATAACCAAGATTAAAAAGCCAAAGACACTAACAATCCTTCTTCATATCGACCGATTAGTTTACTTCCAGTATGTTCTAAGTTATTCGAAAAACTATTGTAACCACGACTATTAGATATACTAACAGACAGACAGATTATTCCTGACCATCAATTCGGGTTTTGAAAATTACATACGACAATTCCACAGGGTGACTGACTACATCTCTACAGCACTAGAGCATAAATTATATGCAACCGGAGTATTTCTGGATGTCGCCAAGCGTTCAACAAAGTATGGAATCAGGGGCTTCTCTTCAAGCTTAAGACCATACTTCCACATACGTACTACTTAATTCTCCATTCCTTTGTCTCAGATAGATTTTTCTCCGTTCGACATGGTCAAGGTCTATCCTCAATTCGATCAGTTTTAGCTGGTGTACCTCAGGGTTCAATACTAGCCCCACTACTGTACATCACATAAGACATTCCTCAGTAGTATCCACACTCTTACAGCAACCTACGCAGACGACACTGCTATCATTACCAAGCACGACAATCCTACAGAGGCATCACTTAACTTAGAAATAATACTCGATTGGTGTAAACTTTGGAAAACTCAAATAAATTACCAAACGTCACAGCACATCACATTTACTCTAACACCAGAAACATGCCCTCCCGTATACTCAGACAACATACCGATTCCACAAACAGACAGAGTACAATACCTAGGCCTTACGTTCGATAGGAGAATGACATGGGATCCACGTGTGAAGAAAAAACGGATCACATTAAATCTAAGACTAAAATTGTTACATTCACTGTTAAGAGGACATTCCAAATTAAAAGCAAGACAGAAACTAAGTATTTACAAATATCTTTTAAAACCTCTTTGGACTTATGGACTACAATATACAAATATACGGAATTGCAAAACCAAGTCACATAAAAAAACTTCAAACTTTTCAGTCTAAGATACTACGACTAATCACTCAAGCACGATGGTACGTAAACAATCACACTTTACACACCGACTTACACGTTCCGACAGTCAATGAACACATACGAACGTACTACAAACAATTTCATAACATATTAAACGGGCACTCCAACCAGCTGGTAAAAGAAATGGCCACAACTAGTATGCCCGAGAACTCGAGAAGTAGACTGAAAAGGGTCTGGATGAGGGATCTACTTAAATAATGTTTTAGTAAATAAAAAGCCATGGAAGGGATACCGCTGGGTATTGCTATTCCTCATGCCTATCAAGCCTTTTTATTTATTTAGTTTTATTTTTTTCTTTCATTACTACGCCAGCACATCTGCTGATTGTCAATAATAATTGACAGGTGCGGATAAATACATGAAAGTGAAAAAAAAAAAATCTTAGTAAACCAGCGGGTAGAAAAAAAAAGGCTTACCACAAACTTTCACGTTCAAGTTCTCCTCGACTTAAAAACTTAATTTCAGAGAACACTGTAAGATATTGGGACCAATCATAGCAAAAGATATAAATATATAAAAAAAAAAGAAGAAGAAAAAAAACACAAGGGAAGAAATTCGGCCATCAACACAACTATGTCATTAGTGGGGGCGGGGTGGCCGAATAGGCTAAAAGCGTGTGCACAACACCGCTAGTTGCCTGGCAACCGGAAAACAGAGATTTGAGATGATATAAAAAGTACGAGTTCGCGTCCCGGTGCCGGAGGGGATTTTAAATTCCCCGCCCTCACCCTCCGGCCCGGGAAAATCCCGTATAGCCTAAAAGGCGAGGTAGGGAAGAACAAAAAAAAAAAAAAAAAAAAAAAAAAAAAACTATGTCATTAGTGATCACCGAATTAGGTGATAGATGACTGTAGGGACCTACGCCAGGGACGCTTTTTCGCTGATTAAGTGCATATTCTAAAGAGCTGTTTCAAATATATTAAAAATTATTCAGTGGTTTAGAAAGATAAATGTATTCTCTAGATGTTTTATTTCAAAATGTTTTTCGTTATTGTTGGTCGTTTAATTACAAATGACATTTGATTTTCAACTTTAGTTTGAACATCTTAAAAAAATTGACTTTACTGGTGTTTTTTATTGTCAAGGCCAATTAGCTTTTAAACTTTGTTAATGTTTTATTATTCTATGACTATCCAGCTTTAATAAAAGATCAATTATGACGAATTTAAGACCAATTGTTGAATCTCAGTGACCGAAAAACTAACTCAAGTCAAAGTTGTCAATACATCACGTTTGGACAACATTTTAGGACAGTGGGGTCACTTTTTTGGTAGGAACACCGGCTTTATATTTTTTTAATATATAAAGTTACAAGGAACACAATGATATGCAATTTATAGTGATGTGGAGGGAGGGGGCACGAGAGGGTGGTCTGTCCCAGGGGCTCTCTTGCCAAACCTTCCCTCCTCCCCTCCCCCCTCCATCGCCCCTCTTTCGAAATACATTAAAATGAATACATATTTACTTCACTGACTCATATCAGGCAGGTTATTGAAGATCAAAGATCAATGCATATGATAAAACATGAAAAATAATTTAAATTGAAAATAAAATTTTCCAAAATTTGTAAACCTGTATCTCTTAAACTACTTGATTTACTGAGCCTGTTCTGGTATTAAATTAGAGCATATTTAGTCTTGTTTAAAAATGTATAGAATATTATTTGTTGAAAAAGTGTTACTTTGATAACGTGTGCGTACAGATGGGATTTATCTATAATTTAAAATGGTTAATAGCCATAAAGTCCAATGAAATGGTTGGTAGCTCCTAGTCTATAAGCACATTCCTCGAGGTGGGGGCAACAACTTGGTGATGATCCTGTTTAAAGTCCTTTTTTCACCGCTGGAACTCTTATCCAGGCAAGGGCCATCCCTTAACTTCCTTCGGCCAGCTCTTCGGATGTGGCCGAATCTACTGCATCTACATTTCCTCTGCTCACAGTTTCAAAAACCTGCCCTTCCTTTCCACAGAGCTTACACTACTTCTTCCAAGCCAGGCAGAATGAATGGGCATCGCATTCATTGCCTCATTTCACGGCACGTAGGGCAAGGAGACTTAGGAGGATTTTGATCCCTTCCAGTCCTATCCTGATTACCGGTTAATCTCAAAGTCTGAGGCTGATTAAAACGCGCAGTCAGAACATAATTTTCGCCTGGCCAGCAATGGTCCTCACTCTGACCTTCTTCTTAGTCTTGGCTACAGTGAAGTATGCACATATATTTTTTACTAGGTATTGTTAAAGAACTATGATATTCTAAAACTCAAGTAAAAAAACTTGTTGAGGAAGTATGGAGAAAAGGGATAGGCTAAGAAAATCAAGATCATTGTGAAAACCAAGTGAGTCCACAACTTACAGCATAATATAATTTTTACCTGAAGCAGAATTATTTCATTTTTTTCAACTCTATAATGTATTATTCCAAAATTGAATTTTTTTTTCTATTCTTTCATTCATAATTTTATTTCCATTTCTAAAATTAATCAAGTGCACAAATTTTTATTTTTAGATTTGTATTCATTATTTTTAATACAATCTTTTGTTGTTTCACAAATGTTTAATTTCAGTGATCCAATCCTTATAGTCCTCACCAACCCAAAATAACACTTTAGAGATCTTTGGGTAATATTTGACTCGCACCAAATTACCATGATCATGTTGGCCCACAAGCCAGACTAGTTCCCCCCACTAGTACTAGTATCAATAGTTTAAAGAAGGGATTCATATTATTTTCTTTGATTCTTAGATAATTCAAAGTATTGACTTTAAAATAAAATACCTTGAATGCACAGGGAATTTCACATAATCCATTATTAGCAGTTAAAAATAACTTTCATGATAGTAACTATCATGTATTACATACATATACATATAAATAAAGGAAGTTTTATAAAAATGTTAATTAATTAGCAACAATTTATAAAGATATATATTTAATTAAACAATGAATACAAAAAATATCAATCTCACAGTGAGAATTTCATACATATATATATATATATATATATTAAATATCCGCTACTTTACAATAGTGACAGATGAAACCAGAAAACAAATATAAATTCTTTAAAGAGACTCATTAAAAAAGATCAAGAAATTTAAATACAATATAATCCTAAATATTTTTAGTACCTTACAATATCAGAAAAAAAGATGATAATTCATATATTAAAAAAGAAGGCACATGAACAAGAGCGACCATAACCTGAATAAACGCTCTTCAAAGCTTTAAAATATGAATATGACATAATAGACAAAAATACATTATGGTATTACTAATATATCGTCATTACATGAGTCAGTTCATATTATTTATACATTAATGACCAATCGTGAATATTATTCATGGAATGGCTTGCCCAATAAACATTTTTTATTATTAGTTAATATACAAGCAACAATTGGAATGCATTTCAAATTTTCTAAAGTAAAAGAGAAAAATAGTAATCTGTGTTATTTTTACTAATAAAATACATTAAAATGCAATAAATACTAAATATAATTTTATGTACTAATTCATAATTTTAAAAGACAAGAAAGCGATAACACAAAACTTATTTAATTCAGGTAATTAGAATCTGTTTCATTGTAAACTAGACAAAAATTTTTATAAAATACAAATGCAGTTTGTCTTTGTTAAAACCATTTAAAGAAGAATTCTGTGCGGGTAAACATTAAGTTGTGTTCTTCATTAAATTGTGGATTATTCGCAATGTTTTTTTATAAACATACACATGCCCCACTTTAATAAAAACTTTCTTGTTTAATAAGCTTTAGTTGCATATCGATGTATTTGAGGTTTGTTTTAGAACGAAGTTGATATTTACCACTATTAGTGTGAAAAATTATGTGATTTGATATTCTGTCCCACCAGAGTACATGTATTTTCAGCAAAAATAACAACTGCGAAATTATTATGAAGTTTTAATTTCTTCATTTTCTTGTGACCTGGCATCTCTTTTAGTATATTATTTATGAAAATACATGTTTTATTCATTAAAAAAATATTGATTTTTAAAAATTTATTATATAAGAAGATAATTAACACAGATATCTATTGTGGGAATTGATCATTATGGTATTAAGAAACTAACTAAATGTTTTTAAATCCTAATATTTAAGTTCACCTGAAAAAACTTCTGGTGTTTTATATTTAGACATTTTAATTCACAATAATGAGTTCATCTCCTCAATTTATTTCATATCCTTATGGCTATTTGTGAAATAAAATATCATATTTCTTGTAAAGTGTATGTCTTCAGAAAAAATATTTTCCAATGGAAGTAGTTTCCTTCCTTTTTTTTTTTTTTGCATTTTCATTTATGTATCCGCACCTGTCAATTATAATTATCGACAATCAGCAGATGTGCTGGCACAGTGTTTTCTTCCTTAAATTTGCAAATGGTTTAATATTCCCCACAAAAACAGCTTTCATTAGCAACTGAAAGTAACAGCTCATTATTGTAAATTAAAATTTCTAAAAATAAAAAAATGAAACACTAGAATTTTCTCTCGTTCTCTCATTATATGTATATGTACGTATGTATGTATGTACATACGTATATATATTATATATATATATATATATATATATATTATATATATATATATATATACTATATATATATATATATATATCTATTATATATATTCTATTATATATATATATTATATATATATATATATATATATAGAGAGAGAGAGAGAGAGAGAGAGAGAGAGACATTTAACAGAAAATCATAGATAGAACAGATAAAAGGAAAATTTAATATGATAAAACAAAACAGATTTTCTAATCAAATTTATGAAATCTGAAAAAAATTTAGGTTTAATAAGAAAAAAATGAAGGTAGAGGACATATGAGAAGCTGTTTTGACATCATTATGCTAATAAAAAGATAAGATGGAGTGAAAGCCATTTCTGTAAATCAAGGGAATCTTTAATAATTAAAATGTTTAAAATAATTTAAGGTATATTTTAATATACAATAAATCAGAAAAAATTTTATAAAATTAAAATGAATATTATGAGTACAATAATATCATTAATATATATGAAAACAATTGGATATCAAATAAGTTATGCAATTCTGGGTACATAAAATCATTTCTCGGACATGATAATAATTTTTAAAAATCATTTACAAACAAATTATACAATAAAAGTTTCCATTCTAATTCCAAGGAAAAACTATAAATTCAGAAATAAACTTTATAAAAACTAACAAGATCTTAGAATAAAAATATAAGATACATTTCTTGTATAAACAAGTTTCTTATAACAAACTATCTAGGGCCTCAAACTTAAATAAATCATTGCATCAACATACATACCTACCAATTGTGAGTAATTATATGTTCAGTCCTATCAAAAATGGGTGATTATGCCCAAATACATTTCATTTTGCATGCCAACAACTAGAAATAAATATCAAAAATCATCTGTATTTAAACCAGAATAAATTCCAACTTATTTACGCTAATATAATAAACATTTAAAATATCTTCCACAATAATTAATTTTAGTTACTAGTTAGGTTATTCACAATTTGTAAGAATGTAATATTCTTCCATAACAACAATGAATACAATAACAACCATTTTCCAAAAACTTATTAAGTGGTAATAAAATTAGATACAATAAAATCCTACCATAATATATTGTTCGTTTTATATATAACAGTATCAATATGTTGCTAATTTGATTAAAAATCGCAAGCAGGCTTTATTTGTGTACTTTTTCACCAATACCAAAAAAATTAAAATGGAAAGATTTAAATCTAATGGAAAATTACCTTAGCGTCTGTATCTTCCAATGTAAGCTTTGCAGTTAGGGCATGAATGATGGACATCCATGCAACTATCGATACAGCATGGAATCAAACAGCAACCACACCAAAAGCTAACAAGATATAAAACAAGAAAATTATACAATAATAAACTTCATTAGGCAATGCTACAGGTCAATTATATTTTTAGTGTACTTATCACACAACTTGATAACTAAAATCATGTTTAATTTTTAATTTTCAAGGGTTTAATGATAATGTACTCTAATAGTTTTAATTAACTAAAAAAAGTAACAACATAATTCTGCATAGACATTAGCAGTACACATTTTTAAAATTGCTTAAATTTTTCACAATGTCGTCAATGCCTAATAACAATAAAACTATAACTCAACTCAAAATTAATAAATATTAAGATCTTTTTCCAAAAAAAAACAATGTCCTTAATAATACAACTTAGCAATTATCAACACAGCATAGACAAAAGGTAAAACTGAATGAAAAAAGTCAGTTTTTGGATAAAACAAGAATAGCTATGAGAATATGTGGAAGGTTTTTATAATACTATATAATATCATGCAGATGATAAACAAGCACAATCCAAATTTACAACACAAAACTATAACATGGCCTGGATATCTTATTACTTGGTATCGGGAAAAGTAATACATTATTTCAGGAAACAAGCAGGTTTAAGATAAAAAACAAAACATAAATAGCCAAATTTCCATTCCAGCCAAAACATAAATTCCAATTAATCAATAGAATATGTAAGAATGCAACAAAGATGATGACTGCTCAAAAACATACATTGAACATAATAGCAGAAGAATTAGAGATATCATAGCTTAAGTAATAGATATTGGACACCGCTCACCGCCTGCAGGCCGCGCTATTTATACTATAGCAACCGATTTTGACTTAACTTAACTCCTATAGCTCCCAGTGAAGCAAAGGAACACAATAAACAACCACAACAGTAATTGAGAATCAGATAAAAAAAAATTGGACTGGAAAACTTAAAACGAGGAAACAAATAATGCTATTTTAAAAATAAAAAATTATCTTCAACAAAAAGGAAATTATATGAAATTATCAATGTTTAATAAATTGATAAATAGTCTTAACAATATTATATAAATATTGCAAATAATTTGAAAAACATTTTGCTACATGAAATCAATAATTTGTACATTGAAAGTCAAGTATTTAAAAAAAAAAACTTTACTTTTAAGAACTGGATAAAATAATTTTAAAAAGTTGTAAATTAATAGAAATCAAAAATTATCTTACCCAAATAAGAAGATGAGAACACCAGAGAGATAAGCAATAAGTCCCGGTTCAGTTCTGGTAACAGTTTCAATATTCAGGCCACAGTTTGGACAAGTAGCAATCAATGGTTCTGGCCCAACATGAACTATAGGTGCAAGTGGCACAGCCTGAGGTTGCGATGTTACAGGCTTGAATCCTGAAACAGATAAAAAATAAATGAATGTTGAATAGACAAGAGATTTTAAAGTAGCTTTACATTATTTTTACTTTATAATTTGAAACAAGTTTAATTAAAACAAAACCGCTCCATATTGCATTGGCGAAAAGTGTGAAAATAATTTTTTATCTATCACATATCTGAATAAGCAATAATAGCATTCATACTGATGCCACGGCAGTCACTCAGATGACTGTATTGATTGAGAATGGCTAAAGCCAGTGATAAACGGCCTGAGTCCACGAGCTTCCTGAAACAACTATTCTGCAGGTAGTCCAGAACTACGGGGTTACAGGAAGCTAGGAGGTCGGGATCGGGCCATCCAAGAGCAACAGGTCCAGCTGATAACAATTTCATTGCTATCCAGACTCTCAAAAACCACTTCCAGACTTCAGTTGAGACTTCTCATAGATGCGTATTGCTCCAGGTACAACTGTCAGCACACACACAGTAAGAAGAAGGCTTACTGAACTCAACTTGCATACTAGGGTTCCTGCTTCCGACACTCTACTCGCCACAGCACACCGAGCAGCTTGCCTTCACTTTTCTCATGAACACGCTATCTGGACAGAAGATGATTTGGCCTCTGTTCTATTTTTTGAACATTCTAGGTATAGCCTTTGTTGCAGAAAAATGAATTCGAATGTGGAGAACATCAGGTAAGCAATAATGTTCAAAGCAATATGACACGAAGAGTGCAGCTAGGATGAGGGTCAGTTATGGTTTGGGGTGGAATAGGTTTAGAGTCAAGGACAGACCTCCATGTGTTCCGAAGATTGACGGTCAATGCACACAAGTACATTACCGACATCCTCAAGGAATATGAAATGAAAAAATAATTTTATTCTGGGACTACAGTCCCCTAAGAATAACAGTGTTACAAATTTATGGGTATTAGTCTGGCTTAAAATAATAAAAAATACAAGCTAATATACTGCTTATTGGTATTGCAGTTGTGCAATAGTTGAAATTATATAGTATACAGATACAAGTAATTTTATACATTTGAGGAAGTTTGAATGTGGAATAGGTGGTGGAACAGGAGTAGTTTGAAGGAATTTGTGGACGAGGATTGACGTATGGAGATAGGAAGAGAGTTCCAAAAGGAGGTAGCACGAATGACAAAGGATTTGCTGAAAGTAGTTTTATGGGAAGGGTTATATAAATCTAAAGATTGAGACGTAGTATTACAAGAGTGGATAGAGGAGCGTAGAGTAAGGAGTTCCAGGATGTAGGGAGGGTTTTTGGTTCTGAGAACGTTCAACGTACCAGAATGATACATGCAAACGGCTGGGGATCCCGAAAATGTATCATATGAAACAGTTCATGAATTTCTTTAGTCTCATTTCTAGCCTAGCAGATAGCCCTACATGCACCAAACAGCTGTAGTCGAAGTGAGGGAATATAAGGGAGGTTACAAGGAGCTGTCTGGTTTTTAGAGGAATACAATCACGGAATCTTAGGAGTTGTTTAAGGACAGTTATGGATTTTCGGGTAATCTGGGTAATATGTGGTACCATTTGTCCCATTTATAGCCCTTCCCCTGTTGGTTTCAAGTCCTTCATCAGGCTAAATAAGATATAAAAATTAACAACAATAAAAAGCAAAATATACAAATCAATCTATAAAATTAATGAAAACTTAACAATTAAATACATTAAATAAAAACTAATTATCACCTACTTTATGACGGTCCTCTTCACCTGTTAGTAACATGAGAAATAAAAACAAAACTATTGTCCAAACAGATTACCCCCACTCCTCATGTCTGGTTTTCATTAGCCACTACTAATGTAATGAGCACATAATCCTCAAATTGAGTATTATTGATATTTGAGCATAACAGATTATTTTTCATTGTTTTTTTTTTTTCTTTATCTCTGGTTTTTAAAGAAGATTCATTCTTTTTCCTTTAGATATAGGTTGTATGAGTTTTACAGTATTATTATTATGTGGGTACAAAGGATTTTCAAAATATTACTTTGTGAATGGGAACAAAGGATCTACTTTGAGAAAATAATTTCCTACCCTCCATTCAAGACTGGAAGCAAAATGAATTTTCCCTGATTATTAGGTGTCACACAAAGAAGGGGGAGTGGTTTTGCACTAAGTTGCATGCCTTTGGGAAGAAACTTAACCCCTAATATCCCAGTTGTGGTGTTCTGAAAACATGGCATCACCATTTGCACCACTTTTAAGACAATAAAGGCCAAACTACAGAAGAAAACTGGACTCTACATCATCACGGAGAACTATTTCCTATTCAGCTAGTATGTAAGGATGACTATCCGTACTACAAAGCATTTGTTTAAGAACATAAGAATTCAATGGGGGTTGATAATTTCAACCTTCTCTAATGAAGAAGAGCAAAAAACTAGAGAAATGGTAGAAGTAGTACGATACTTCTACCAAAACTAAATGTTCCCGAGAGACAGGGAAAATGAAAATAAATAAAATAGATAAAATTCTATAATTGCTATATTACTAAATGCTATTCTCATGATATATATTTTTTTTATATTGATAATTTCCATTATTCAATATTATGGAATTTTCAGATATTCTTCGTCAGTATTAATCCCACTCACTACATCCATTCCTTCCTTCGAAATATAAGTTCAAATAAACACAACTTCTTTATTGATTCACTACAATCTTAGCCTCAGTTTTTGTATTATTAAGTCAAATAACTACAAATAATAACAAATCTAATTCGTTCAATAATAATTATCGAGATAAAAATGAGAAAATAAATCGTAAATTAACAGTATAGACCAACTTAATAAAACAACAAAAATTAAGAAGTACAATAATGAAAAACTTACAAATTAATAATTTTAAAATTTTGTTCAATAGAAAAATTGAATAATTGAAGTGATAATTTCTTTTAGTGAGCCTGAGTAAAGGTTTTTACCTGTTATAATTTGTGGTGGATTGTTGTGATATCAATTTCCAAAAGCTATTTTGAGAAGAAACACAGGTTTTTAAAAAATGAATATGGGAACAGTAGGTGGGGAGCAAGAGCTGACATTAAAACAGTAAGCAATATTCGACTGCTTTCGATATTCAATGAACAATTGTGACGAAAGTAATCGTGAACCACATCTAATCAATGTGGACCATCTCTGAACAAGTATCTAAAAATCACACTAATAGTAAGTTATAAACTATTGGTAATTCAAGAAAACTAAAATTCAAACCTCTAAAATATCTCAAGACATCAATAGCAGGCAATAATTTAATGAGGAGGCAGGGACTTCGGGCTTTAGATTCAATAAACCAAAACAAAAGAAAAACTATTAACAGTTCAAATAACCTGGTGGTGGTGGCGGAGCCTGTTGACCAGTAGCTTCAAAATATGAAGGAGGTGCAGCTGGATATTTTGAATTTCCTGAGTAAGCTTCAGCATTCATTCTGAAATGCGAAAACAAAAGAACTATTTAATTGTAAACAGAACAAATTCAATTCAGATTAAATAAGTACGATTAATAACATGGAACAAAAGTATGTATTTATTCTATAAAAACATGATAGAATAATACACAATGTACCTACATACAATTCGAAAGCAATTCATAAAAGTAAGAATACAAATTAAAACCTACCTAATTGTTACATAACTGCATGGAATATACTCATTATGATTCATTGATAAGTAACATGTCATCACAAATTTAACATTGACATCACTAATAAAATTAAATAAATATGCATTGATAACAGTTAGAACTTTAATAATTGAAAAAAAAAGAAAAGAAAATTACTATGTGATTTACATTCCTGTTACAAAATAAACAAGTCAAATACCAATAAATACACTACAAAAGTTGTCTGAGACAATAGTAAATAATATGCAATCATGAAAGCTTATGAATTTAACGATATTACATGTATGGTATAAATAAATGAATAAAAATAATTGTAAAAAAATGAATGATTTCCATTATAACTATAAATATATCAAACCATTTAGTTGCATCATTATTCGGTTAATCAAATGAACTAAATTTAGAATTAATACTGTAATTACTTACTTCGGAAATCAGGAATTCCAACACTTTAATACTAACAACCAATAAGTTTATAACCTAGTGAATAGCAGTCAAATGTTATCTGGACGGTATCAAGGTCGCTTTGAATGTCTTGTAAGGATCGATTATTTAGGAAACAAAAAGATACTAATGCATAACGATATCATATTAATAATAATCGACAAACATATTATTTAAAAGAAGGATGGTTGGGAAGATCAGTCAATATAAAAAATAGTAAAAATAAAAAATTATAAATATTTTTATATTTGCCGATGCTTCAGCCAAAGTTCACGCCTTTAATAGAACTAAATAGGGCCAATCGAAAGATTATGGAAAGATGGTCTTTCCACGCTCCTCCGATTGACTAGGCCTGAACTTCGTGCCGAAACATCGTAAATATAAAAATAAATATAATTATTTATTTTTACGATTTTCTATTTTGACTAATCACCTCAACCATCCTTCTCTTCAATTATTCACTACAATCAACTATCAATCCACAATTATACATACTATTTAGTTTTTAAATGGTTATAAAATACTATATTGTTAAATATGGCTAACAAAGTAATACTGTAATAAAATTATACATATTTAAAAAAAAAAATGAGAATTATTATAGATTTGGGAACTGAAAATAATGTTTATAAATAATAACAATTACATAAGTAATTAAATTTAAATAACAATTCATTAGAAAATGAGTAGTCCATTAGTCAAATAATCAATTAAGAAAAGAGGAAAAGTCGACTTGATAGCTAAATAGAATAGGTACGTAAGTATTTTATCACACCCTAAATGTTCTTATTATCTAAATTTTCATTTATATTCAAAGGAAAAATATACAGCAATATCGTAGGATTTTATGATTCATTTAACTCTCATGTGCACTCCTCCGTTTTTACTTGATGTCTTACCAGATTATCCGCGAAAATGTTGAACAGAATCTGCGAGATTTCATCCCACGGACCCAAGCTTTTTAAAATCTCGAAGACTTCAGGTACTTCTCCTTGAACCAGGACTTGGTATTTAGAATTATTAGTACACGCATTCGTCAGTGCCAGCAATTTCACGGAGTCTCATAACTCTGTCATGAATTTCCAAGTATTGTTTCTCTCTAAGGAATCATAAGCTTCCAAGATTCTTCCAATCGTTTTTCAAGCAGTGTTGGGCTAAATTTATCTTAAATAATAGATATTAGGAAACGAATAATTTATTAAATAATTTATTCAACTACGAATAAAGAATGATTCTATTTATCTCTTTTCTAGATAATCGATAAACACAAGTAATCTATTAACTTTTTATTTGTTACTCGAGTTTTTCAAATCATTCAAATAAATTAAAAATAATTCGACACTAATTTTATTTTTATTTGATATAAGGACCTATTTATATATTTTCAGAGCCATAGTTTATGAAAATGATGTCCATTTTGAGATTACGCCACTGCGTTTTGACTTATTTGAGTTTTTCGGATTTCTTCCATATCAAGTTCTATTTATATGTTTTCTTAGCCACCAATTTTGAAAATGATTTTTTTTTTTTTTTTTTTTTTTATAATTTTAGAATTTCTTCGATATTAGGGTCTGCTTATATGTTTTAGGGGCCACAAATTTTTGGAAATGATGTCCATTTTAAGATTACGCCACTGCGTTGCGACTCATTTGAGTTTTTTGCATTTCTTCGACATTAGGGTCGACTTATATGTTTTCTGAGCCATATTTTTGCCATATTATAGTCCAAATGGACATCATTTCCAAAAATCTGTGGCCCCTAAAACATATAAACAGACCCTGATATCGAAGAAATCCTTAAAAATACAAACAAAAAAAAAGCCTACTAAGTAAGGTCCTCACCGTTTTTCAGTGGTTAAAATATATCTATATTATAAAATATATAATTTTTCGTATGAGAATTAAATCTTTGGGAGGAGCCGATTCAAAGATATAGTTACCCTTCAACGGGGGGTTTGATATCCACGAATTTCGTTTATCAGCTAATATAAAATTGTGAAAGAGTGCCATATTTGATTATTCTTAATTTAAAACAATATATTTATCAATGCATACTGAACAAGCTTTTCACTACTGTTAGTGCAAAAGGTCATATGTAAAAATGTATTGTTTTACAAGAGAGCATTAAAATTCATTATTTCTTTATGTTTTATTAGTATAATTTCATATTTTATTGTCATCTGCTATTTTCCATAGTAGCAAATATAAAGTAGTAGTAAACTACTTAATATATAAGTAGCCGACTAATTATTTCAGTTGCAGACTACAAAATGTCGCTTTTAGCACAAATAGAATAAAAGTTGAAATTTTTTACATACCGCCTTTTGCACTAATAGTAGTGATATATACTTAATAGGTACACATTCACTCGTAAATTGGATGGAACTAGTAAATCGATAGGAAAAATGAAATTCAACAAAAAAAGGAAATTCAACTTATTGTTAGTTCGGAGTTAACAAGACCAATAATTTTCTTCCGTCAGAACAAAACGCATTAAACTAGAAAATATAAAAATATGGATGAAGTTCACAAAACTTCGATATTTAAGGAGGAAATCGAAACCAATGGAAATAAACACAATCACAAATAAGACTTTTTTTTACAAGAGAGAGAAATACTTTATTTATAGCAGTGCTGCCCTACTATATAGGGTTGCTCCATACACAGCATACTCATCAATCCTTTTTTTTGGACATACAAATTATATACAAATTCTTTTTCATATTACACTGCACAAACAATATCAATACTATAATATACTAATACATACAATTACAATTATACAATATATTATATATACATATTTCGTTGAAACCGATACAAGACAATTTTTAAAATTTATAGGGCTAAAAAAAATAAAATTATTTTAAATTTACTGAAAATTATACGAAATCTAAGTAACGGTAGTAAGTGTCATGCCAGTAACGTTTGGAATCGACCAAACAATAAAGTATCAATTAATTTTTTCATTAAAACCTAAAATTTTATAACCCCATAATAACAATATTGTAATAACCTAACTCCCACTATAGCCATATCAAATAACACATTTCCTGATCTGAAAGCGCAAGTTTTTTTTTTTTTTGGAGTTGTAAATAGAATTTGATAAAATAGATGCCTATTTCATTTTACGTTTACCATTTTCTAAATTCCCTCCAAATTTGAGCCAAATCGAACTTGCGGTTTTAAAGATATGGATGTGTCAAGGAAAACACGTTTGCGCATATATAACAGAAAGCAACGGGCAGAATTCAATAAAATTGATCCTACATTATTTTTTCACAAATACACCTACGAGTCATTTCTGCAATATTGGCATATCTACAAAAATGCGTAAGCGGAAGTGCGGTTTAGAATTTAATAAAATTGATATGGGACCATCTAGACACCAACCCACACATTCCTGAAAATTTCATGAAAATCGGATGAACGGTAGTAGGTGATATGCCCGTTACATCTATTTGACTACATACAGACAAACAGACACCGAACCAAATTCCATCCTTGATGTCTGAAACGTAAAATGTGAATAGAAATTTTCGATTCTGAGCATAACATTTTTTTTTAACCTCTCGCACAAATACAATGCTTTCCTACCTTCGGTAGTGAGGAAGCAAAATTATTCTAATCGTATTTTAATCTTAAATAACGAATAATAGATAATAGACAATGCATATTATCTGTAAATAACAAATCAGAAATAATCATCTGTCCAAAGGTCATCGGATAAGAATAACGAATAAATTATTCGTTATCTAGATAAAATTTCAAATAATTTATTCGAATAACGCCCAACACTGTTTTGAAGCACCACTTACTCTTCTTTCTGAATCCTACTTGGTGGTGGCCTAGTATACATTTATAGTAAGAATACGGCAACCGGAAGGAGTTCTTTGTTTCTTCAATTACCATTAATTTACAGCTCTTCCTAAGGGTAGCACACAGTAGTCCCATGTTCCAAGCTTATAGTATCCCCTATTTTCCAACTTTTGGTAATAGCTTGACTCTTGGGTGTTCTTATCCATCTTTAAACAGTTTTGATGGTGGGTAATCCATCCCTGGAGACATCTTTTATGCAGGAAACTATTTCTGTTTTCTGAATATTAACCTCTACCTCTTGTGGATCGAAGTCCACTGTGAGATCCGTATCTTAATCGTTTGTGTATTTCACGTGATTGAGAAGTTGCTGGGAAAGTTTTGTTATGATTTTTAATTTATTAAGGACTATTCCAGAAACCTTAAGAAAAGCTTTTCTTCACTTTTAATACAAACATTAAAACTTTATATAGAAAACATAACATTCAAATTAAAATATTTTTATTATCATCCATTTGGGAGGGGGGCTTCAGCCCGAAAGCCCCTCTCCTCCCCGTAGATCAGCCTGTGATCATGATAATGAAACTAAATTCGAAAATACTTTGCTGGATATCTTAAATTTTTTATTTAACGTTTGCAGTTTAACACTTTGTTTTGTATATTTACTGATTCTTAGAGGTAATTTAAATTGTATATACTTCCCCGGAAATGAGTCATATCAATACCTGTTCTATAAACTAAAATAATATATACCTAATCTGAACTACATATAATGAATAGTTGATGGATTGTTTGATCCCTTCCTGCCTTCATATCATGGTATATCGATTGAACAGTTCTTGTAAGCAGTTCTTTATTAGTCTTTCATCTCCATGTGTTAGTACTCTGATCCCAGATCGCTCCGGTTATCGTCCGAAAGATGTTTTTCTCAAATCTTTCAATACTTTTTTTTAGGGTGCTGGTTAGTGTCCAGATCTCACATCCATATATTAGAGCTGGCTTTATCATAGTATTGTACACCCGTAACTTGAGATTTTTCGGGATTTAAATACTTTTGAAAGGGAGAAGAAAGCACTGCCCTACTTATACGCGGGTCTATTTCTGCCTGTGTGTCATTTATTGAGGTTATTGTGGAATCGAGGTATTTGAATTTTTCTACTCTCGAGATCGATTTTCCATCTACCCAGATCCTGTTATTGGGGTTACTTATTTTTTTAATATAAAATACTATATTATTGGTTACGAGTAATATGAAAAAAACAGAAATTAAAGTGTTATAAAAATTGAAAAGATTGGTTAATACTTTACTTATCTCTATGCTCAACAAGTATCATTAGTGAATGAGATTGATGAGTTTTGCCTTTGCTTCAAATATTTAATTTAAGAAGTCAACATTTTGTCAATTTTTGCTTCCGGTATTTAATCTACTACAAAGTTTTCAAATAAAATGTTTTGAAATTTAAAAAAGTCTCTCGAATATTTATAAAATGAATGCTTTAAAAAAGTTATTTGTCCCTATAGTAAAAGTACAACACCAGCTTACTAGAAATACTTTTGTTTCACAAATAAGAAATGTCAATTATATTTCTAAAGCAATGCCTCCTTTAGAAGAAGAAGGTCGAGAGCGCCCTGAGAAGTCTAAATGGCTTGCTCATAATGATAAGATTTATCCTCCTCAAACACCTGATGAAGAAAGGAGACCAGCAGTATGTTTATTTTATCAATATACAAATATCACAACCCACACTTGATCAAATCCTTACTTTTTAACTGTATTTCGGATTTTCATATTCATATTTTTAAAAATTACATATTTACTGCCCCTAAGGTACTTTATTAACATTAGATTAATCTTAAGAACAAAACTACTATGTAGGTAAATTCTGTCTGTATCTGTATCTACTTTTAATTAAAACATAATACTTAATTCTTTTTTAACTACAGCAGTAATAACAGTATGTTGGGGAACGATTATTATTCTATAACAAGTCATGGATTTTCAATGCTTTCCAAATTTTCTGATTATGAAACTATACATTTGGTAGACCAAATTTACATATAACTGTATATATATATATATATATATATATATATATATATATATATATATATATTATATATATATATATATATATATATATATATATATATATATATATATATATACATATATATATGTATATATATATATATATATATATGATGTTATCATTTTTTTTTCTTTTGGCATTATAGACCTAGCAGATATTTTTCCTTTCGTGTTATCTCTACCTATCTTGGCCTATTTCTTTGTAGTTATCTGCATGCACCTATATTATATCTTTGTTGATTTGATCTATCCATCTAGTTTTTGGCCTCCTGTGTGGTGTCTTGCCTACTATTGAAGCATCCATGGTTGCATGAAGTCTTCCTTCAACCACAGGCCTCGCTCATCATATTCTTCTTTCCTTCGTATCATGAGATGTTGATTGACCAGTATCTGTAAGGAGTTCTTTATTGATCATTCCCATCTTGTGTTAGTGCTTTGATCCCAGATTGCTAAGGTTCTCCTGAGGAGGATTTTTCTCACAGATCTTTCAATACTTCTTTCTATGGCGCTGGTTAGTGTCGAGGTATCCTAGATGTATATCAGTATTGGCTTTACCTCTATGATGCAACAATATATATATATATATATATATATATATATATATATATATATTATATTATATATTATATTATATATATATATATTATATATTAGTGTGTGTGTGTGTGTATATATACACATTTTGTTTTACTGAAGAGATTTTTTTTTTTTCAGTTTGTCTGCCATGTGAAGAAAGACATTAAATATTCTCCAAAGAAGATGTGGTATATAGCTTGTTTTGTTCGAGGAATGTCTGTGGATGAAGCTCTAATACAGTTGAATTATGTACCGAAAAAGGGTGTTATAGCAGTTCGACAAGCCATATTAGAAGCCCAAGAACTTGCTGTTGAAAATCATAATGTTGAGTATAAAAGCAATTTGTGGATTGGTAAGTGATAATGAAGTTGTCATTTCAGAAAATCATTAGCATATTGTCCGTAAACTGTCTTGCCCTTGTTTTTTAATGAATCTATATTTTAATTTATATTATATAGCAATATACACACTGCAATCATACTGAAGCACTAAGATTCTACACAGATTTCACTAATGCTACATTTACATTAAGACGTTGTCTCCTATATGCTATGTTTTATAAGAAATATTTAATAAAAATAAATGATAAAAAAGTAGTAAAAGAAATTTGAACATATATTATATTGATTGGTCTAGAATTAACTAATTGAATTTCTTTTCTCAAAGGCTGGTTTGTGTTTATCATGTTTTCTAATTACCAACATTATTATTATTATTATTAGCATGGCTCTACAAGCCGGTGTCGAATCCTGGTCTCCTCCAGCAGCTTTCGCTAACTGTCTCGATCGCTTGCAGCCGCCATCCAATTCCGAAGCTCTAGCTTATTTGTTGCATCAGCAGCAACACCATCAGCTCATTGTAGTTTTGGTCTTCCTCTTCTCCACATGAAGTGGCTCTATCTGTATTTGTCTTGGTGGATCCTTGCTGGCCATCCTAACGATGTGTCCTGCCCATCTCAGTCTTGCAATTTTCCTCACTCGAACTATATCGAACTCCTTAAACATGATGTACAGCTCCTGGTTTTTCCTCCTTTTCCACTTTCCTCCGATGAGAAAACCACCATATATGTGTCTGAGAATTCTTCGTTCAAAGACTAGAAGTTTCTGTTCACAAGCCCGAGAAGTAGTCCAAGTCTCACAACCATACAGCAAGACTGGTCTTATAAAGACAAAGCTTCGATTTTCTGGAAAGAGTTCTACTCTGGAGCTGCCTTACCATAGAAAAATAGCACCGATTTGCTGCTGTGATCCTATGCCGAATCTCTTGTTCAGGTGCATTGTCTTGAGTTACCAATGAGCCAAGAAATACAAAAACATTAGTCTTCTCGAATTGGTACTCCCCAAAAGTCCACATTACCTGTGATAATTATAATATAAATATGTGGCAGAATTAAAAATAACTTTACTAAAAAAGCTTTCCATATATTTAATAAAAACTCTATGAAGGTGTGATTTCAGATGGACTGGATTGAGAATATGCCATGAAATATTTAACATTAATCAATCTATTATTACTTGTGAATTAAACTTATCTGAGGTTCTAAATAGGATGTGGTTAGGTTGGGGTGCCATCCTGGCAACTGCTGATTCGAATTCATCTAGTCCAGTGAAAGCCAAAGTCCAAACGCTGCCAAGAAGCCCATCTCCCCATTGGCTTTCAACTTCGGCGGGTGTAAAATTATTTAAACTAGCCACACCCTAAAGGAACCAGGTATGACTAGTTACTCGCAGACTTGAACAAAGATTCCCAGGCTACTCTACGTTGAGGGTGTCTTTGAAATCATCAGAAGTGTTTGATGTCGGATTCCTTTAACAGATTAATTTTCTTTGTTTACATTGTCAGCAACTGATATTGAGTTTAAAACATTATTTTCTTTGTTTAATATACATCATATACCTCGTCTATAATGTGGCATTACCCCCAAAATAAAATGTTGACTATCTGATGACTAATAGAGAACTGAATTAAGACCCACACATTAAGGAAAACACAAGATGTAAAATCAAAGAAGCATTTACGACAGAGGGACCCAACTTCCTTCGACTGTCCACTGGCTCCTCGGACTCCACGTAAAGGTGCGTGATTGATGTTTAGTTTTAAGGTGCTGGACCATTCCGATCCCGAAAGCACTTCTTTCTGGCATATGTATTTATTGGCTTTCGGGGTCTCTTTAAAGTGTCGAACTCCAACGCCTTGCCACCTGTAGCTGGCCCATTCTTCGAAATAGTTTTCTCTTAGCGACTATTGTAGAGCTCTCATGTTTCGGTGGCCCTGTTCCACTCCGCCTTTCCTCACATTCTGCGATTTCCGCATTACAATCAAATGTGGACTGGAACAGGGCATCCGGTACATTAGACAGCCGCTGGGCAATGGACCAATGCTGCAAAGGAGCCTCCCATTGGCAGCGGATCAGTCCCATTCCACGGAACCTCCTTGGTGCATAGAACATTGCCGTTGATGAATTAGCAGGGAGCCCGATAATGGCCTTGATACTCCTGCGTATATTTGTATCAATTCCTTCCAATATCGCAGGACGTATCTTCTAAAATAATGCCATAGAAGTGATAACTCCGGGTATTGTTTTTCTTCCTCAAACCTGACCTGCCATTATTATTTGCTGATTTTGTCAGCCAGTCCTCTGATAGTAATGATTAGATAGCTGTGGATGTTTAAAGTTAATTTTTTTTTTTTTGTAAATTTATTGTTATTTATTTATTTTTGTGATGTTGGTTTTCCAATGTCTTCAATTTTAATAAATACAAATTAACTCTGTTTAATACACTATTGTGAAAATATTAATATGTATAGATGAACTCTGCTTGATTTGTTATTATATAATCTAAATTAATGTGTTATTTATACAATAGGTAATACTTATATTATTATTTTTTTTGTTGAGTAGTTTAGTTTAATTATAGAGAATTAATAAATTAAAATTTTTATTTCAGCTGAATCTTTTGTGAACAAAGGAAATTACATAAAAGGCATTAGGAGACATGCTAGAGGTCGAGTAGGTGAAGTAGAGTACAAATATTGCAATTATTATATCAGACTTGAAGAAGGGCAACCTCCTGCTAACTATTATAATAAACCTGTTATGGACAAAGAAATACTTTTATCAAAATGGATTGAACAAATGAGAAATAGGAAAGTTATTAGCTCATTGTAGTATTAAATATAATAAAACTTATTTGATTATTTAAATTATTTCTATTAAAAAAAACGATGTTTAAATACCTTTATGAAACGACTTAGTCGACAAATTTCTCTAATTTTTTTATTTTATTGACATGATTGATTATGTTTAACATTTTTTATTCAAATTGCAATCTGTAAATCATTTAATAAAAAGCATTGGGCTATAAATTGACTACCTCAACAACTTTTGAGATGTTGGTTTATTAGAATTTGAGTCAGATCTTAGTGAATCTCTAAGTATTTATGTTACAACTCAGTAAGCGATTTTAATTTTTAAAAACTAAAGATATTTCTACAAAGTTTGAAATTGATGGATAACTTCTAAACCTTGTCAGTCCAATTCACAGAATTGTGTTAAGTACTTCATGTTCACTTGGTTACTTTAGTTCTAAAGTAGCAAAATAAGCAAAATATTTATCTTTATTCAACAGAAATCTTTTTTTTTTTTTTTGTTTACTAACAAGAGGAGATTACAGATGTGAAATCACCGATTTCAATGAGGTTTTCTTGGTGATACTAGGTCAAAAAATATTAGACCTGTGTCCGAGGATTCTTGCCAATTTGTCCATGAAAATTCGTATTTAAGGATTTTTCGAGGTGCGAAATACAAATCTCAACTTTGTTTCTACTTAAAAAATATTTGAACCTACTTTACTCTTAGGTCAGTACTATTTGTTTTAATATTGAACACATACTATAGCTGTATGCTAAATATACAATGTTTTATATACTCTTTTACCTCTTAAATACCCTTTCATATCTAAAGTAAGATTATATGCACAAAATCTAATATTTTGTCGTGATTTAATCCGAAAATAAGAATAAAGCATTTATTGTACATATTACACCATAAAGTGTATTTTTTTTTATAAAAAATATGATATTCATTTTTCGCACTGCTAAAAACCCTTAAATAAACATTATCGTTGCAATTGAAAAATGCAAATTTTTTGCTCAATATTCTGCTTTATAATTTTTGGTATTTCTAATAAATTCTAAAAGGACAACCGTACAGCAGAGAAAACCTTTGTGTTATAGACTCTATCCAGACCTCAGACTATACCTAAACAATGTGAACTGGTCAGTCACACTTTTCTGTGTAATTTAGGACAGCCTCAGGTGCTTGTGTGCACAAGTGGTAGATTTCATCACCAACTAATTGAAAAGTCTTTAGGTATCTTTTAATTTTGCAGTGGCATAACATTATTTTGATGTTACCTGGAGTTAAGTTCTATCTATTTATGCAATAATTGATTCTAAAAGCAGAGTGATTTTTGATTAACTGCTTGGCTTCTATGTTGAGAGGATTCTCTGGAAAATTAACTCCTGTGTCTGCTTTTCTGTCGTGGAAGTCATATTAGGGAGCTCTTAAAACTTAGAGAGCTTACTATCTATTTAGATAGTAATCCAGTCCTCTCACGTCTTAATAAAGGTACTATTTGGCTGGCGCGGTCGACGACAGCGACCGCTATTCCCTCCTGCCAACCACTGTTGGCGTAGCTATTTCGCTGAAACTGCTCACTGGGGTTGTTATAACCTGCCTATAACCTTCGAACATTTCGCTGTATCTTCGAAGATAAAAAGATGGACCTAATATAATAATAAAAATGAACATCCTATAATAATGAACATCTCTGACTACCGCTTTTTTATTTGAGTTGGAAAAAGAAGAGAAAATGTTGTTCATAAAGAGAAGGAATATCAGTATTTCGATGTGATGCTCATCATCAAAGTTCCTCTGATATTACATATTATTAGTTTGAAAAATAATACTAATTAATACATAATTGGTTAGTAATAAATATCATATATTTGTAACTAAATCTCAGCAAGCGATGTTTTAGAGTTTTATCAATAGTAATCAGTAAATCACCACTTTAATTAAAAAATACAAATCGTTTTTTCAATGGGTGGATTTTAGTATTTATCTGACGATAAAATTTGTTGGATTCTTTAATTTATTTAATATCGTTTGGATTTAGGTATATTTGTATTTCGCTGTAAAATATTGCTGGTGGAATAAATAAATAAATAATCTTGTTACTTCAACCTCAAAAAATAATTTATTATTGCATTGTTTCAGTTTTAAACAATATTTGTTATAATTTTGCCAGACTTAAAAGAAACATAGGAAATAAAACGTATCGACGGGACTGTTATCATCAAAACAATACTCTGATATGATAACATAACCTACAACCGCCGAACCGCCAACAGCTCCACTGCTTCAAGAGGAGTCAGATACGAGCAGCTTAGATATGACGTCATACCTAAACTGCCGAGCAGCGCCAGCGAAATAGGTTCCTTTCTATTCCATTAAAGCAGTGGTCAACCGCGAGCAGTCACGGTCGTGGACCGCGCCAGCGAAATAGTACCTTAAGATGTGGCTGCTGACAATATGACAATTGCTTCTATCTGAAATATGATAGGCTATCTGCCTAATGGGCTATTTAATTCTATGTCAAGGTCTTCTATTCAGTGAACTTAATACGTATTTTTCCGTTAAGGAATATAGGGCTTTATCAGTAGATTTTCCTTGAAGGTAGTAATATTGTTTCGGATGAAGAGGTGGAGTGATAGCACCTTGCTTGAGTACGTAGGTATACTTCACCAGTCTTAAAAAGAAAGCACTGATGATTTTCTCTATGACCCTGGTATATAACTTTTCATTCATATCAGTTACTGAGTCTTTTAGATGAAGAAAGTTAATTAGTCTTACTATAATTTCTAAATTATAAACTGCAGCCTTGATAATCTAAAAAGAGAGGTCTCCAAAATTTTAGGCCCACAGGCCGCATTGAGACCTCCGCCCAAGTCGCCCAAGCTAGCCACAGCTTGTGATGAAAAAAAAATCTTGCTGTATAAACGACAGATCAACTGTGAAATAAGCTTCAAACTTTAAGAAAAAAAACTTGTAAATAAATGTTGTAGTAATCTTGTGTGAGTAATTTGCTAAAGCTTGTATATTTAAAACTTTACGAGACCCTTGATCTAAAGAATACTTAATGTTCATTCCACTTCGACATGCAGACGAAATATCTACTGAAAAAAATAGGACTATTGTATCTGAAAAAGTCAAACAGGTTTTAGCGTTAGCGTCCTCACAGAAATCAGTGCAGCACTTGAGAGATTAAATATAGTGTGTAAATATGAAATCAGATATTTTTCCATAAACATATTTTTCGTTGCTAACTATACATTTTTCCCATTTCTCTGACGATATATTAATGCCATGTCAAAAAAAACTGTTTCTCTTCTTCATACACAGACACACAAACTTTCAATTTCCTTCCTGTGTCGCTGTTCTTTCACATATTTCATACGTTATATTGGCTAAATGTATACATGGATGGAATGATGAGGAAATAAATAAATAAATGTAATGAATATTTATTATTTGTATTTATGAAACACTTAATAATTAATGCATTTTCGCTGTAATCATATAAGAGTAATTTGCAAGTACAGCCCTTTACATATCACAAATAATTTCATAAACACATTTATTTCAACAAATTTAGTTCTATTAGAAATTATTTCAACAAGAAACAATAAAATTTACAAAAAATATTTTCTTTTAACTTATCAAGCATCAAAATTTCTCTGTTTTTATGATAAATATACTTAATAAAATTTAACGATTTTATCAACAATGGTGTTCATTCATTGAACATTAAAGATATATCTAAATAATTTAACAATTAGGTACATGAAATGGAATTGGTAATAGCTAGTAGCAATATATCAACAACACACTCCATATAAGTATTACATTATTTCATATATACATCAAATAATAAAAATTAACAAAAGTGATCAGTATACAAACACACTAAAGAAATTGTTCTAATATAACAAAAGTCTTCATTTAAATTATTATTGCCTTTGATTTAATCTTGTAATTTCTTTTTCTATAAATAAATATTTTATTTTAAGGATTACTTAAAAAAAATATTTTCAATACAATCCAATTTTAGGCCTCCTATTAAAATAAATAAACAAAAGCGTTAGAAAATTATCACCAAGTGAAACTCCAAAATTTTAAACATCAATGTATAAAATAAAAAATATCAGAAATATTTGACATTAAAATAGTCAATAATAATTTTAATTACACAACTAAAGGCATGTAGCTTGCTAAACATCAAAGAGTACTGAAAATAATTTCTGAATTTCTATTTAAGTGGTTTCCATCATAACATATATTGTATTTAATATAATACAAAACAGTAATAAATTATTTTAATTAGTATGCATTCGTTAACCCAATTCCAAACTACTAAATTCCATGGTTTACAAAGCAAAGTGGAAACTAAAACATACTTATTTGAAACAACACAGGATATTAACAAACTGAAAAAAAAAATGGCTGAAAATTATACTATACATGAAACAAATATAATAGTAAATTAAAATTAAGTTAAAAATAAAAAGGTCAAAATAATTAAAAATAGATGATATAATAACAGATCTCTATATAAACATATCATAAGAAAATATTTACAATCATATTTTCTAAATGGTAAGGAAAGCGAATGTAAATTACTTACAATATGTGCAAAGTCGCTCATTAAATAACATACAATAGTTTATTTACATTTAAACAATAAAATCAGCACCCTCTGCCAGACAAAAAAAAAAAAACATTTTAATAAGATCTTTTATACAACTACGCAAGTAAAAACAATTGAAAGGCCTTGTATACTCTAGGGCCTAAAATAATTCCTTAGAATTAGGTAACAAGACCAAATGCACATTTTTTTTTTCTTTTTACAAATGGCTTGTGATGTTCTGACATCAGCAATATATGTTTTAAAACCTCAATTGATAAGGAACTACAATACAATTATGTGATATCCATGGGGGAAAGGTTGTAATATTTTTTCTTTCAAACAAGTAAAAAAATCAAAGATCCATTAACTTCACAGTTCAATTAAACATAAAACTAAGGTTCAGGAACTGACTATCACTACACAGATCCATGCGAGCCAACAATATTTAATAAAATCTACTTCCGCTAACAGTTATTCTTACAAACTATTTCAAGCATACAATATTATAATAGAATTGCAAATGGAAATCATAAACAAGAATTGGATCTATTATAAAATAGGAACACTAAATGCTTTACAATAATCATTAATATTTAATTCATCGATCATTAGTAAATAAAAGCAGAAAACAAAAGTTGAAGCTACATGAAAAATTAAAAGTTAAATTTTACATAATATTGAAAGATATTTTACATGAAGAAGTAAGCTTAACTAAATGATTCTAAATTCTACGATACAATTTACAAATAAAAGTATTAAGAAAGAAATTGTTGGAAGATCTTAGAGAAATGATAGGAAAGAAGTAGAAATGCCTGGCTAAATTATTCAGGCATCTTTGTGGATCCTATAACTGGTGCATACACTTTAACAGCGGTGCAGAAACTGATAAGTAACTGGTGTAGTGTACCTATTCTATAAAAGATCCAAAAAGTTTTGTATCTGAAATAATTATTTTTCATGTTAGCAGAAAGAAAAACTTCATTATTTAGATTATTGAATTAGCAATCTAAATTCAATGTTAAACATTTTTCTTAAATTGGATTGGCATTATCCATGAGAAAGTTGCAACAGTTTCTTCGGTATTCTTTACTCAAAACATTTTGGAGTAGTATAAAGTTAATATTTTATCTCTGATGTTATTATACTCTCAATTAATTATAATTTTGTGATATTAAAAAGCAAGCTATTGTTTTTTTTTATGTATTCTAATAATGCTAAAAATAATTTAAGAAATTTACTCCATTCTGTAGGCAGAATATTCATTGACTATTTTATTATTATTCAAGACAAGATTAATCCAGGGAGTTGAACAGTCAGTAATAGAATTACAAACTTGAATAATTGAAAATATTTAATTTTCAAAAGAATTATTTAATAAAAATATATTTTACAAAAAAAAAAATTACAAATGAAACTGGAAGGATTTAGAATTTGAAATGCAAAGAAAAAATGTGGTGTTATATAAAAACGTCTTCAGGTGTGCCAATATTTTAATTAGATATAGGATATAGTTCTATTTCATGCCGATCAACCACAAGGACTAATATGTAACCACCTAATGCACTGTTTATTGCAATCATCGAAATATGTTCCCGACCCAAGTAACTCTATTCAGTCAATCTTAAATAAATATTGTCAATTTTTTTTGATTAGATATTTATTCAGTTTGCCAGTTAAAGAATTGGATTTATATATATATGGAGGTATAAATCAAACATAAAAAAAAACTATTTAGTATTTAATATATTTATGTATGTACTTGTATTCTTTGAATTAAATATATTGAATAAAATATAATTATTTAAATTAAAATTCTCTGTAATGCAGGCCAAATTAAAGTCAAATTATTGCTTCATTAAACAAAAGGACTTCAAAAGATTGTTTCTAAAACTAAGCATTTTCTGATTAATTGCCAACAATTCTGCTTCTCAGAACCCAAGAGACCTCACCTCGCCAGAACAAGATTTTGGATTCATATTTGGACAGAAAATTAAAAAAGAAAAAAATATTATTCTCGATATATTTTCTTTGATATTATTCTTAGATAATTATTTATATAAATTTCAGATATATTAATGTTATGGATGATAGTTCAGACGCAGTCAGTTTTTAAGATTTTTATTGCCAACGTTTCAACCCAAGCTTGTGGGTCATCATTAGGGCATGTTATCAGCACTGAAGGTGTTGAAGTAATGCAACATATTACTAGTGATGACCCACAAGCTTGGGTTGAAACGTTGGCAATAAAAATCTTAAAAAACGACTACGTCTTGACTATCTCTTGAGAACCCATGATATGTAGAACAGTCTACTGACTCCTCCCTTCAATATATTAATTTTAATTAACAATTAAATATGAGCATTTCAGGAGCCTATCCCAATCATCAGAATGCACATTCTTTTGACTATTTATTTTTACATCATTAATGCTTCAGTCATTAATCCATACATTTTATTCTCATAAAATGAAGTTGAAGACTGGATATCAATAATCAATGCCGAGCTGCAAAAATTGTATTAAACAATTTCACACAAATTTAATGTCTGCCACAACAACTTAAATGCCACAATATTAATATTGGTTCTCTCCCTTAATTATTATAGCATTTAGCTCTAAATTTTTATCTTGCTGTGGCTTTAAGTTTGCATACATTTTTTTAAAGTCAAATCTTTTTTGCTGGTATTTGTTCTTTTATTGACATCCAGTCTTCAATGTTAATACACTATTTTGTACAGGAGTTTTACTAGTTTGGAGAAACTACTAAAAATAGAAAGAAAAAATTTAAGATGTACCCACAGACCAAAAAGGTAGTAGAAGAATACTGACCTAAAAAACCAAAAACAAAGAACTGTATGAAGAAACTGAAGACTTGGAAACATCTGAGAGGAAAAAGAAACTAAAATATTTCAGCCACATGAAAACAGGTTGAACAAACAGATAGTGATGAGATTAAGAAACATCGGATTATACCTCAATCAGATGGAAGAGGAAATATCAAGACCTGATATTGTAGAAAAAAAAAAGGAGAGAAGTGAGAAAATGGACAGACGAGTGAAAAAGAGAGAGAGAAATAATATCCTAGCGATCCTTCAGTGGTCATCATTGCAAAAAAAAAAATTCAAAAATAATAATTCAAACAAAAAATTAATCGATGAGTATGAGTTGATAACTTAATTTTGTTTTGAATTGTCAAATTATTAATTTTTCAGGAATAATTATCTAATATTAAAAAAAAAAGGTGTCATTGTATTTTCTAAAAAATAAATCAATCAAACGTTCTTCCCTTATTTTCCCCTACAATGAATTTGCTATACATTTTTACAATACATTTATAAATAAGCTAAATGTGGCAATCTTATTTTCATCTAGTATCTTATCATTGCTTAACATTCTGGATCTGTAACACATTACACTATATGAACCATATTTAGTTTAAATAAATAGTTATAGTAATTACAAGTAAAACATTAGTCTCAACAACTAAATTTGTAAATAATTGAAATATGGCAAAGATGAGATCTCTGTCTCGGATAAAAAAAAAACTAGAGGAAGCTACAATCTGTTGGACAAGTCAGATGATTCCAACATCTGTAATAAGAATGTATCGATGGGTATGTCATGAAGAACCCTATAGAAAAAGAGTGGTTCAAGGCATTTCAGGCCAATAGACCTCAGAGAAGGCAGTCGAAGTAACAATTTCGCGAAGCGCCCAGGCTCTTCTGGATGGGTTGATCTTGTATATTCTTCGAGTGATGCATAGACTTTTTCCCTCAGAGCTTCAACTTCTCCTACTGACCTCAATCCCCGAACTTCTGTAAATTATATTATTAATCATTAAAAAATATACAGGAAAAAAAGAAGATTAACTGAAAGGTATTGATCTTTGATATTGTATGCCTACATTTCAATAACTTATACTTGCAGATTATGATATATTGAATTACTTGAATTTAGTGAAAATCATGATAAGTTCCATATTTTTTTAATCCTTTCATTTTTGACTTATTAGTGAAATCAACAGAATAGAACAGAACTAAAAAAAAAAAAAACTATAGAACCTTCACTTGAAAAGTTGCAAGAGAAAAAATTCTAGTTTCGAAATAACTGAAAATCATTTAAAATAAAAATTCCAGTCATATTAAAACTGATAAAAGATGAAAGCCTAATAAAATTTCATTTCAAGCCATGGTTAAAATAAATAATCAGAAAATTTTGAGATTTTACTTTCAGTTTTAATCTTACTCTTCGAGAAGCTATTTTCTAGAATCTCTAAAACTTTTGTTTTACATCCTAAAACGTTTAATTTTGTTGGTAATGAATGATATATTAATTTGCCTCACAATAGTTACTTGAATCAAAATTACCAAGATCACTTTAAAAAAAAATTATAACTTCTCAAAATTTGCATGGCATTTCTCAATGCTTAAAATGTATAAGAAATAATTTCTAAACAAAAATTTCATGTTCACGTTCTATAATAAAAATGATTTAAATAAACAATACAGTACATTTACAAAAATTTATCAATTAAAACACTTACCTGGATTATATAATATTATAGTTCTCAGGCAACCAAGTTCTGCTTTATCCATCTTCATTTCTCTCATTTTTGAAACTAATTCAGTGAGAGCTCTGTCGAATATTGTATCAACACCAGCTTGATGAGCGGTATTTCTACAAACTGTTACTCCAGAACCTAAAACTATTTTTTCTTTAACACCAATAGAGCGATGAGAAAATCCTGCTATCAGTAGCTCATTCCAACCTAGAAATTGTTTTTTCAAGAATGAATATAACAAAAGATGAAAACGTTAAATTATATATAACAAATATCAATAAACTTGTCAGCAATAATTAAACTGTAAGCAAAGATAAATAGTATTAAAAAATATATACCAGCTCTAAGAAGGAGTACTTGATCTTCGATAGGCAGAGAGGTAAAATGTGGTATTTGTTTAGCCCATTCAACAAGCTGTACCAGTTGTTTATCAGTCGCTTGAAAAAGTGTATTTGCATTCTAAAACATATTAAAGTGGGTATGACAGTTAACTTCATATAAATATATATTATATACAAATCCCATATTTAGTTTCCGAGATATTTTAATCTACATCTTCAACAAAACTCATTATCATTTGGTTGTTGACATTATTTTTTCTTTTTCACCTCCCTAACATGGCGTTGTGTTAAGAAACAATTTTGTATAATAGCTCATTGCAGAGGGGATGAAATTATGAACATTTCCCACGCTGACAATATGCAGGTCCGATTTTTAGTTTTTGAGATATTTTAATCCATACAAAAACACTTCAATAAGATGACTCCAGCCAACTCTTCCCGAGTATTACACGAGATTTGACGGCTCAATCTAATTCACTCTCCACAAAAAAAATGAATGCGCCTAAAGAAGTTTTCACTTCAATAATAGAGTTCTAATTGTTTAACTTTGTGAAGAACAAGATATATTAATAGAAAGATAGATGCTGGGCTATTATAGTAATTCTGAATACTTATGATGGCCCGGATGTTTTGTGCTCCAACATCAAAACAACCAATAATTTGTTTTTTAATTTAATGGCTCAAGTAATTAAAATTTCATTCATTCATTGATAATCAAACCCTTACATGTAAAAACAGTAATTATAGAAATAATACCTCATATTCTACCATAGGCTCCACTTTGAAATCAACTCTTCTTTCTGCTTCTAAAATCCTTTCAACAGGCATATCTGTGTGAAAGCTGCTGGTGCTTTCAACTTCATTTTGATCTCTCTCTTTAGTTCTTTGCCTTTCTTCCTAAAAAGATAAATAGAATTAAAATATTTTCTGAATCTCAAGAAATAAAAACATCATAAAATAATATAATAAAGAAGAAATTATATATTTATCGTTGTTTTATATGTTTCAAGATGTCCAGTTGTTGGACTCAATACTGAAGGAATTTCTAAAAGGTTAATAGGTGCTGAACCCACAGGTAAAAGAGCGAAGATTAAAATAGAGAACTGTGTGAAAGGAGAATTGAATGGTTGGGTCATGTAACAAGGATGAATGAAGTGAGAATGCAAAATAGATTCTGCTTGGAAAAGGTGTATGGCAGCAGAAGGAGAAGACGACCTTAGAAACTTTGGAATCAGGATGTAGAAAGGGACCTAGAAAATCTTGGTATAAGGAACTGGAGGAGGAGAGCGTTGTGCAGAGAGGATTGGTGCAATGTTGTCAGGGAAGCCAAGGCCCACCCTGGGCTGTAGAGTTACTTAGTGAGTGAGTGAGTGTGAACCCACAGGTAAAAGAGGGAAGATTTAAAGAGAGAACTGTGTGCAAGGCTGATCTTATCAATTTGAGTGTTTTGACGGAAGTCAGTGTAAATAGAGATTGATTTTTTTATCAACATAGCACTTTTGAGAAAAGTCTGCTATTTCAGTCGGTTACATAATTACCTATATTTTAAGGCATAGGTATAGGCTATGATTTATTGTTTGAGAATAGAGTCTAGAGGAGAAATTGAAATTCCTTGGTCAGGTTTCCAGATACTTAAATGGGTTACATTTAACTGGATCAAGACAAAAGCTAAAAGGGACAAATTTGTTTGACATTAATGTATTTAGTATAGTTTTAATGATTCTAGTTTTATAAAAAACTTTCAGTTCTACCATACTATCTAGAATGTTGGGAGAGCATATTTACAAATCACAAGTGGTTTGCGTCCGGTGCCAGAGGGGATTTTAAATCCCCCGCCCTCATCCTCTGGCCCTGGAAAATCCTGTATAGCCTAATAGGCGAAGTAGAGACAAACAGAAAAAAAGAAAAAAAAAGAACTCTTGTTATAACTCAGAACGTTCATAAATTGCCTCAGAACTCAAAATATTTATAAACTGGCTCAGAACTCTTGTTATAATCCAAAAGTTTGTAAATTGGCTTAGTGTTTAAAGGACTAATTTACAATATGGAAACAAAGTGATCATTTCATTTATCTACAAAATTTAGTGCTAATGCAAGTCCTTCATTTGGCATTATTTTTCTCAAAAAGGGATGAGAACTGTTCATTATCATTTACAAAAATCCTCTCTAGTACTTGTGTAATCTAAGCGAGATTGTGTAATCTGTCTTTTCCGCTCCAGCTGGCTAGTGCTTCTTTTGTTCCACCCTAGTTCTCTTTTCTGAGAATCTTTTTCACCTTGACCTGATAAACCTGACTTCCAATTCTTCAAATGGGGTTTATACATAATAGTGTTTTTTGTAAATTTCCAATTGAAAAAAAAAGTTAATTTGTAGTAAAAATAAATAAATAAAAATAATTATAAGATAAAAATCTGGATACCTGGACTGCTTCCCTTTTCATGCCCATTGATAAACATTTCTGATATCGGCAATATTGGCATCTATTCCTTTGACGTTTATCTACCAGACATTGTTTATCTTCACGACAAGCATAAGATAAATCTTTACGTACTGTTCTTTTGAAAAAACCTTTACAACCTTCACAACTGAAAATGAAAAGAGGAGAACAATTAACTAAATGTTATCATAGATTAATAAATGTTATCTTCTCAAAGGTGAACTGAACTTTGTTGTAAGCAAAATCTTTATTTCTTAAAAAACAATCATAAGGTCAATGAACAGTTTTGCTTTAAAATGATCTTTTTTGAAAAATATTTAAGAAGTAATTAATTGATAATATAATTTAAGTTCTTTGAAAACAACCATTGATTATTATCAAAGCATTTTAATAGTAATTTCCAGCTACAAGATAAAAAGAATACTTTGAAGAAATATACTTTATACTATAGGTATCAAATAAATTCTACAACTAAAAGACTTGATTAATGATACAATTCTAATTTGTTATAACTCACAACACTTCGGTCAGTAATTTTCACACGTAACAACCTAATAATAGGAGGCTGTTAAAATCAAGATCCTGAGTCAGAAAATTTATAAACCATTTATTTTAATTATTTTTTAAAATAATGTCCACTCTACTCCTAGAGCCAGTAGGTAGGAACTGCTGTAGGTATATTTACTTAATTTGACAGATTTATCAATTTATAACTATCAAATTAAAATGTATGTGGACAACTTGTATTCATAGATAATGTTGCAGTTTTTATTTCATTATTTGTAAATGTTGCTACAAAAAAAAAATAATGGCCAACCAATCGCTGTCTTTCTTATCTAATAAATTTGTCAGGACATTAATTCTTTTAAAAAGTAATTGTAAGTAGATCACTCTTTTCAGTGAAAAAAAACAACAAAACATTTACCCACATAACATGAAGTTTTTTTGTCATTTTTTCTTACTCCAAATAATATTGACTAAACAATAGTATTATATTAAAGTTCTTCTATGAATATTCTGACAAGGTGCTCAATGTGATAAAATTACATTATTTTAACAAACCTATAAACTCCATAATGCTTTCCTGAGGCTCTGTCACCACATATGCTGCAGAGATGTTTAGAACCACTCAGTGGATGGTTAGGAGGATAAGGGGTATTCAGGCTCTTGTTACCATTTCCAAGTACACTGCTATGTGCCATACCAAATCCCCTGATAAAAAAAAAATAATAATAATAAATTATATATGTATTATATATATATAAATTATATATGTGTGCTAAACGGTAATATATTAACTTAAACAAAGAGGTAATTAATAAAAAGGTAATTATTTTTTACCTTGAGGGTTTCTTATGTTTATTCCAGTTTTATATACTTTAGGATATGAAAAATATGCTTTCATACTTGTACCTCTTTATTTTCCTAATGTGACGTTTTGAAATATTTTACCATTATCATTCACTTTAATTTTTGGAGACAAAGAAGCAAAAACATATACACAAGATTCTTCAGAAGATGAGCTTAATTATACGAGCCTGCCTTCTCAACCATTAGACCAAAAATTTACAGACAGAAGTTAATCTAGAGCAGTAGCATATTAAAAATATAACTTTTTTTTTAAAAACAATTTATTTAATGTTAATTACTCAGGAAGAAACTATATAAAATGAAAAAATGGTCCTTTAAACCGTTAAAAAATCCCTGTCTTCCTATCTTACTCTGTCCTCAGGAGTGGCCCAGGGCTCTAGCATATCTCCTCTCCATTTTAGTTCTTATATCAACGACATCCATAAATGAATCCTTCACAGCTCCCATCACCTTTACGCCGATGATTCCCAAATTTACCTTTCCATCCATCCCTCAAAGTTGCATAAAGTGTTCAAGAAGACTTGAATCGGATCAGTGCCTGGGCAAACTTAAATGGATTAAGATTAAACGCTGCAAAAACTCAAGCCATTGTCATTGGTTCCAAACCTCCTCAGTAAAAAACCTAGGCATTTTCATAGCATTTCATTTCCCGATGGTCAATTGGTACCTTGAAACTATTCCATCGCTTCCGCCATCTCCTACCCATCCCCACACGAAGACTCATAGTATCTTTCCCCACCTTGATTATGGTGGCCTCTCGGCAGAACTCGGGGAGAGATTGAAAAGAATTATGAATGCCTTCATAAGATTTGGCACAGGGACCATGAGGTATTCCCGTGTTTCGCACCACTATGCTGAATTAGGATGGCTCTTCTCTTCCTTTCGAAGAAAATATTTCCTAGGCACATTCCTTTACCAAATCAATAATCAATAATCATCGTCCGTCCACACTCTCTCCACAAGATCTCGTCCTTCTGACCTTTAAACCCCTTTCCACAGATCTGCATCATTTCAACATTCCTTCGTTGTCCGTTCCACTGCATTCTGGAATTCCATCCCACTAAAAATCCGCCATGCATCATTCTTATCCACCTTTAAAACCCTCTTATTCCAATTCCTCTTCACAATCCAATCAGATGCTGGCTAAATACATACTATGTAATAAGGCTTTAATTTTCTTTAGACATCATTAGACAAAGTCTTCTTTGTCTAATAATAATCACAATAATCTAATAATAATAACAATAATCTTTAGACATAGTGATTATTGTTTTATTCTGTGTTGAACATGAATTTTCATCACCACTCACTAAGCATTGTGAGTAGATACAATTTGTTTTCCTTAATTTCTAATTTTTCTATTCATGAGATTGTATTTCGTTAAAATGTATTTTTTTTTTCTAATTATCTTCAACACACTCCTCGCTATGTGTATATATACTTTTTTTTTTTTTTTCTTCTCCTAATTTTCGCATAATCGCTTAAATATCTTAGGGAACATATGTATATAATTTTTTTTTTGTTTTTAATTTATTTCTTTACATATTAACAGTTATTATTATTTTATTTTTTAATTTTTATATTCCATCACTACAATGCTTTGCCTATAAAATTGATTTTGCGTTCTACTAATTTCATTCAGTGATTATTATGCTATTTTTTTAGCTCCAATATTGTAGTACTGAACCCCTATTACCCAACTGTTCTCGTTAATTTATCCTAAGAGCTATTATACTTAATTTATTACTGGTATTTTATTATTCATTGTAATAGGTCTTTTGGCCAGATTTATGGTTAATTTATATTAACAATACTGTTATTCTAAAGGAATCTAGTCCCAGAATAAAGATGATTTTTCGAAAAAAAAAAAAAAAATCTGGTGTGCGCATCACAGGACTTTCATTTACCACCCTCTTCTTAACAGAAATAAGTATTTTCAGACAAAGGGGAAGTGAAAGTAAAAATAATAGACTTATTGAAGGAAGTTAGTCAACTGTTCTACATGTCGTGGGTGATAAATATTCAGGATGCAGTATTTTTTTTTTTAATTTAAATTTTTTATTTATGCCAACGTTTGTTTCAATCCAAACATGTGGGTCATCTTCAGGGCTGAAAAAATTTTAAAATACAATCAGAGATATAATATTATACAACTGATAATGGTAAATAATAAACTATAGTGATTGATGGTACATGAATCTTAACTAATATTGCAATATACATATCAAAAATGAAATATATAAATAGTTATACAAACTAAAAATTAAAAAAAAATGTATATAATCCATTTATACAAATTTGTAATATTCTCTCTTCCTAACCATGGTTTGAGCACTGAGGGTGTTTAAGTACTGATATGAATTTGGTAGGTAAGTGAAAAGGTCGGTAATAATAATAATATTCTTAATATTGTCTTTATTATAAATATTATTTGTCTAACCATTGTATACTTTTAATCAACTTTATTTACCATTATTGGTCGTATAATATTATATCTCTGATTGTATTTTAAAAATGATTCAGCCCTGAAGATGACCCATCCACATGTTTGGATTGAATCGTTGGCATAAATAAATAAAAAAATATTTAAAAAAAAAGTCTGCGTCCTGAATATTTATCACCCATAAAAATTATGGACGCTATATTTATTAATATATCATTGCGGGTATTTTTATTTTTTTAATTACACTTATATATACAAATATTAATTTTTATATCGTTGTAATCTATACAATTTTTTTTATTTTAATGAAATTTACAACTGTATTACATAGAAAATACAACAAGTAAATGTGACATTGGTAACATGACATGTACAACATGAAGAGAAACTACCCATTGGTAGAACTCAATTTAAAGTTCTATACTAGAAGGTCCCGAGGCCATCTTCTTTTCAGACGCCTTGGAGGGTTATCAGGGATCGAGGAGGAAGCAAGGGTTGTTATGGAAGGATAGGTATCTGGATTGGGCCAAATCGGAAACATATGGAACATTAAGGTCTTTATGGATGATTTTATTTCTCACAAAGTAAGGAGCATTGAGAATTTTACGAAGGATTTTGGATTGTAAGGATTGGATACGAGAGGAATTCGATGGTTTAGTGGAGCCCTAAAGCTCAATTCCGTAAGTCCAAATAGGTCTTATTATTGTCATATATATGAGTCGTTTGTAATAGATTGAAAGCTTAGAGCGTTTGTCTAGTAAGTGCTGCAGTAGTGGAAAACGTCGGGCGGTTTCTAGTCGTTTCAGTGTGGTATGGGGGTTCCAAGTGAGTCGTTTGTCAAGGTGGAGTTCTAAGTATAAGGTAGTACAGGGATAAGAGGGCTATTGTTGAAGGATACTGTAGGACAGGAAGTCATAGGTTTACGACGTGAAGGTAATTTGATGGGATTTATTGGAATTTATTTTAATCCTCCAGTTTTGACACCATTTTTCAATACTTGTGATGAGTGATTGGAGAGTTTGGGATGCAATAGATGGATCGTTATTAACTGATAGGATACACATGTCATTGGCATAGGTGATGATGACAGTGTTGGATTGGGTTGGGATGTCAGCTGTATAGACTGTGTAAAGAAAAGGACCTAGGATACTACCTTGAGGAACACCGGCAGATTGAGTAAAAAGAGATGAATAAGCATTGTTATGATTGACTTTGAAGTATCAGTCAGTAATCTATACAATTAAATATTAAATTAAAATCCATATTAAATATGAAATATAGCATTTATGAAAACCGCATATGTATATGTACATAATATTGTCGGAGTCCGTATTATATTAAGCTCATGTTCCGTATGGAAGCCGGTTCTAATCTTTTGGGGGCGTATTCCTTTGGTTCCCCTATATTATAACTACTAATCGCTACGATCTCTTCTTTCTCCATTGGTTAATTATCAAATTCTTTCATATTTTATATTTAAATATTTTTAAATCCAAGATTAATGTGAAATGGTTAATTATTTCAAATAAAAAAATAAAATAAAGGTACTTCAGAGGAAGCTAATATTGAAAATTAGCAAATTAAGCTCTGCTAGAGAACGCCAATGAGAATAAAACCTACATTATATTAATAATTCCTTAATAATACACTGATATACTGAGTTTAATCAAAATCGTTAGAGCCGTTTTGGAGAAAATCGTACAAATGTGTTAAATCGATGATATAAAGTACCACTTTCAGTTTGCCGATATTGACGAAAATTTGCTATAACATCCTAGGCATATAAAAACCTTAAAAACGCAATTTCAGTTTCGTACGAAAGTAAAAAAGAGAGTAACTATAACATAATTTGTTTTTAATTTTATCTTGATACATGCTTACATTTAGTAGATGAACACACGTTTTAAAAAAGAGATAATATATTGTAATTGTTTGAAATATATAACTTTGAACACTCACAGAAAAAAAGATTGAGCAATGAAAAACAAATTTATTTGGGTGGGGGCTTCGGCTCGAAAACTCTCCCCCTCCTCGGTGAACCCGCCAGTGCGATCTAAAGCAGGGTTCTTTACAACTTCTATTGCATGGGTTATTTCCAAACAAGAGTGTAATTTATAGATTGTTTATTTATTTTCTGCCACAAGCCGTGGCCCGCAGGCGGGATTTATTGGAGGTGACAATGTAACCCGCGTGACTTGAGAGGAGTCTCAAAAGGACCCGCGGGCCAAAAATTTGGAGACTCTTGGTAAAGAGGAAGAAGCAAGGGATGAAAACTACAATAACTTCCACTAATCTTTAAAGATTAATAGGAAATTATTTACATCACGTAGTGACGTCATTGTCCTAAAAAACCATATGTAAGATTGAGAAAAATCAGTCATGGGTAAATCCTAAATATAACATTTACTGTGCATGGATGACGTCTAAATTCCTCTGACCGAATCTACAAGATGTTTTATACAGATGAAGTGGTCCGCGAAAAAAAATGTAATAAATTTGACATTCCCTAGTTTTTCTTCACTTTTATTCAAATAACATATTATAAAAAAAAAAATCTTTATTGACAAGACGTTTTGTATTTGTTGTTACTCAACTAGTCATTATCATAAATATGTAAAATGCATAGGATTGGGATGGATTCCGTCAACAAAAAATTGTTAGAGAGGTACAAACAATTTATGTAGTCCTTGGAATACATAAATTTAACAAGTTCACACGCAGGGGATTTAAAGACGTACGCCGTTACATATAAATGTATCCTTGAACAAACCTTATTTACCATACAAACAAATTTTAAATATTAACTATATTGACTATCACCAACCTCTCTAAATTCTTTTATTTTTCTTTGTTTATATAAATATGGACATATAACTCGTTCTCCTTTAATGTGGGCCCTAACGACCTTGTGGTCACCCAAGGTCCTCCTGAAATAACCCCAACTGCCATCACGCCTCGTCTATTCTCCCTCATCCTTCCATATTTTTCTCTTAGTACTTTCTGCAGACAGATATTATTAGAAATCTGATAGGTAATTACCCACAGGAAAGGCACATACATAATATTTAATGTAAACCAGGCTTATACGTATACTGTTTCAAAACAATTGTCAATAGAGATTACTGTTTGGTTGAATTCGATTCTACAGTAATGTGTCGAGATTTTCATATTGGTAAAGCGGTACACCGTTGACCGGGAAAGGGGGAGAGAGAGATTCTTGATAAAAATTTTGGTTCATGAAGTCCAAATTTGTTACTACAATTAATTTTACATAATAATCTGGTGTATCTTAATCAGGTCATAGTATACAGCTGGAATAAGGTACATAATTTAGTTTTTAAGTCGTATTTTTGAGAGCGAATAATTTGATGATGCATTTGAAGCCTAATTTATGACTTCAATAATAACACAGTATTCAAGACTCAAATGTTTTGTGTTAGCAGTGTGTACAAAAGTAGCTCTTTTTTATAATGCTATAAAACTTATTGAAAGTGACAAAATTTCGGTAATCGAAGAAGTAAATGAAGTTAATATGCTAATGCCTAAGATTTAATATTTACCTTATAAATATATTATTTAATAACCACACATAATTAAAAAGATAATTTTCGGGTTGTTTATTATAATTAAGTCCAAATAATGGTGGCCAAATTATATTATATATATTATCAAATTCAAGATTTCAAAGGACTGTAAATATTTAAATCCTATTTAATACTTTCCAATACTTAATGATCCCTTAAGATCTAAATAAGGGATTATTATCGACCACTTCAAAGTCGTCTACTTTACACATTTTCCTCAAAAACGGCCCAAACATTTTTTATTAAATTCATTTTATCAGTGTAAAATTAAGCAGCTTTTAATATAATATAGACCGTATTCTCATTAATGTTCGCTAACAGGGTTATAAAATGCCTAATTTTCAAAATATCTTCCTCTAAAGTAACTTTAAAAAAAAAAATAATTAACCAGTTTACATTGTCACATAAAAAAACACTGGCATATAAAAAATGGCTGAATATAATGAGTGAAGAAAATTGTTTGGTAACTGAAGGAGAAATAAGGATTGGAAGCGATATGGAAACAACCTTTGCCGATCCTCTCCCTTTACAGATACCAGATACCCTTCTGTACAGCGGTCTGATATTATTAATTTAACTTTTATATATCATTTATCCATAACTTTCTAAAAAAAATTGTTCACGCGTTGTTTTAAAAAAAAAGTTGAGAAGCTAGTAATATAAATCCAATAATATACAATGTTTACTAACGTTAAGCTATTTTTTCGACGAGTTTCGTGATAAATGTTTCCGATAAAATTCAAAGTTTTATAAAATATGTATTTTTGCTCACAATCGTTAGTTAGTATTTTCTTGTACTATACACAGTCGTAAAATAAAATAGAAAGTGATTAACGTATTAATTTAATAGAATCGATAAGCGTGAAAAATATGCTAATTAATTATTTTAAATTAAGTTAAACCATCGTTTTCACTTTGACTTATGTAAACTAATACACTATTAGATTGGTAAGCGAAAATTGTATGATGTGCGCACAGCACCATGCATTTTCCTGTTGTACATTTGTTTTTTTAATGGTTTGAATTTTAGGTGTATGTAGCCTTTTGTTTTTAACTTGCGTTATTTTCAAGCATTATCTCCGTGAAGCTCAACATTTTTGCTGAGAACATACTCGAGGAAAACCAGTGTAAATTTAGGAAGGGGAGAGGAACAACTGATCAGGTCTTTGTGATGAGACAGATAATGCAAAAAGCCTGAGAATATAAGATTGACCTGCATATACTGTTCATAGATTACTGGCAAGCTTTCGATAGAATGATAAGAAGCCTATTAATAAATGCCTCACATGAGTCTCAAATTCCAAAAAAAATTAATAAGGTTATTGCAAATGACTATGAATAATAGCAATGCAAAAGTAGTTATTAAAGGCAATGTAAGCAATAGCTTTCCAATGACGGATGGGATTAGGCAAGGGGATGCTTTGTCTGCCATTTTATTTAATATTGCAATTAAAAATGTTTTGAAAAAACTGGATTCGCCTGGTTGCATACTTAACACAATATGGGCGTAAAAAAAAAGTTTAATTACCAGGAATTTGAGGATAATAAAGGAAATATTTGCAATATTGAACGCCGAAAGTGAAAATGTTGGGATGGAAATTAATCAAAATAAGACAAAATACATGTATCTCGAGGCTGATCCTCGGAGCATTGAAATGTGTGGTCTCACCTTCGAGTGTGTCAAAAACTTCACGGACCTTGGGGTGGAAGTGAATTCTGAAAATAAAATTGCTGCAGAGGTGTACAAGAGGATCATAATTGGAAACCGAGCGTACTATGCCAACCAAAAATGTTTTCGATTATCACTTCTGTCACGAGATACAAAGATAAAACTGTATAAGACTTTAGTAAGACCTATCGTGACTTATGCAGCGGAGACGTGGGCCCTTTGTACAAGCACAATCAGTATGCTGAATATTTTTGAAAGAAAAATATTGAGAAGAACTTATGGAGCTGTTTGTGAAGAGGGTGTATGGAGGTATATGAAAAAATCGGAGCTATATGAATTATATAATAGCGGCAACATAGTTAATTTCGTTAAAACTAGGCGCATGGAATGGTTAGGCCACGTGGTTAGAATGGACTACAGCAGGATGCCTTATAGGGCATTGTTCTCGGTAGGGCAATGTATGGCACAAAAAGAAAGGGAAGACCATGGAAAAAATAGATACAAGATGTTGAGAGCGACCTTAAGGCACTGAGTGTGAGAAACTGGAAGGAAAGGGCAAGCAATAGAAATGATTGGCATGCTATAATTCAGGAAGGCAAGGCCCATCCTGGGCTGTAGAGCTGCATAGTAAGCAATAAGTTAGCAGGCTTTTGTTTGTAACTGCTATTTGTATAGAAGCATCTATGGCACAAAAAGAAAGGGAAGACCATAGAAAAAATGGATACAAGATGTTGAGAGCGACCTTAAGGCACTGAGTGTGAGAAACTGGAAGGAAAGGGCAAGCAATAGAAATGATTGGCATGCTATAATTCAGGAAGGCAAGGCCCATCCTGGGCTGTAGAGCTGCATAGTAAGCAATAAGTTAGCAGGCTTTTGTTTGTAACTGCTATTTGTATAGAAGCATCTATGGCACAAAAAGAAATGGAAGACCATAGAAAAAATGGATACAAGATGTTGAGAGCGACCTTAAGGCACTGAGTGTGAGAAACTGGAAGGAAAGGGCAAGCAATAGAAATGATTGGCATGCTATAATTCAGGAAGGCAAGGCCACCCTGGGCTGTAGAGCTGCATAGTAAGCAATAAGTTAGCAGGCTTTTGTTTGTAACTGCTATTTGTATAGAAGCATCTATGGCACAAAAAGAAAGGGAAGACCATAGAAAAAATGGATATAAGATGTTGAGAGCGACCTTAAGGCACTGGGTGTGAGAAACTGGAAGGAAAGGGCAAGCAATAGAAATGATTGGCATGCTATAATTCAGGAAGGCAAGGCCCATCTTGGGCTGTAGAGCTGCATAGTAAGCAATAAGTTAGCAGGCTTTTGTTTGTAACTGCTATTTGTATAAAAGCATCTATGGCACAAAAAGAAAGGGAAGACCATAGAAAAAATGGATACAAGATGTTGAGAGCGACCTTAAGGCGACCTTACTTTTTTTTTTTTTAGTTTGTGGCCCCTTTGTGTTTATTTTTCATTTTTTTCCCTTTTATTTTCGTCATATTATGGATCTTCTTAGAATATGGGATTTGCCACCAAATATTGAACAGGCAATTCAATATTTTCAAAATGTTGGGGTACTTGCCGACGTGAAATTGTGTGAACGAGGTCATCGAATGAAGTTAACCAGGAAGGCCAAATGGAGATGCTTTTGTAGGACTTATGACACGAAACTTTCAATAAGGTAAGGAACATGGTTGGAGGGCTCGAGCATTTCGTTTTTAACAGCTTTAAAATCGATTTATTGGTGGTCCCATAGCTTGACAACGATGAAGTGGAGCAAAGAGCAGCTGAAACTATCCTACGGAGCTAAGGTAACGTGGAACAAATGTCTAAGAGAGGTTTGTGCTCATGACATGTTATACAGGCCAAGAAAAAAATTGTTTGAAGTAGACGAAAGTCTTTTTTCTAAACAAAAAAATCATGTGGGCAGAGTTTTACTTTAGCAGTGGAGTTTGCCGAGAAAAAGATGCATGTTTTATCTTTTTATAAAACAGATTTTGTTTTATATTTTTTCTTTTCTATGTAAATATTTTCTTTTAAATGCGTTTTTTTATTATTTCATTTTGATGTTTTATATGTACTTATCTTCTTAAAGTGTTTTTTTTTTTTTATTATTTCATTAATATATGTGTCGTCAAATAAAAGTATTTTTTTTGTTATTACATTTGTTTTTGTATCTGTTTACACATTCAACAATACGTTTATCAATGCGTTATGAGGGTTATTAGTGTTCAGGTTATAAACATTGGAAGATAGCAGTCAGTAGCGGCCCCCTAGACAAAAAGTACTAGAGAAATTATAGGATTCGATAACCTAGATAATAGTCCAACTCTTTTTTCAGTGTTTTATCGGTTTTCTATTCGAAGCCCTTAATAATGCACTTCTTCAGGCATAGGAATTGGAACGCAATTGAAGAATATCTGCGGGTATGAACCATGATTTAGTGTAAAGTAGCCGGTAATCAATAAACTGGTAGCCCAAATAAAATTAGCATCAAGATGGTTCTGTATAATAAAAGATATGATTAAAGAAGGTTTCGTGAGATGTAAGGAGTACTGTAAGTGAATTCTGGTCGTTGCTGTGTATATTGTATATTTAAAAGAAGTAAAACTAAAAATATAATAATTGACTGTGAGAGAGAGAGAGACTCACGCAGGGCTGGTAGGGTTGGAGGCCTGGGAGGGGCTGAAGCTGCCCGCAAGGAGGCTGGCTGCGTCCGGCTTCATGTCCAGCGGCGACTGCGGGCCCACCAGCGACAGGTTGTTCTCCAAGCTCAGTCCTGCAAAACAGCATCGTGTTAGCCAAGCAGAAGGGCAGCTAACAAATCACATTACTTAAAAAATACACACTGCTAATGTCAACACATGTTAACCGAAACTACGTTTTCATTAATTTAAATAAACGATGTACTGGGGAGCATATCCGTACATATATAATTACAGAAAGGCTCGAAATCGGTTTTGTGCCAAATATAATGTCCTTTCATGCTCAAATTACATGAATGGGGTACCGTTGGATTCAGAATTTCACGGGGGGTTAGCGAAACGTATTCTCCACTTTTGTTTTTCTTTCTAAAATAAATAAAGTCGATACAAACATTTTGCTAGGCTTCAATGCCTGAACGGTGGTAGGTCTGTAGATAGATATGTGACTTGGATCTTGAAGATTTTGATGTGTACAGCAAGACCCGGATAGTTCCTGCGTTTTTAAGCCGAAAAACGTACTATTTTCGAGATAACACAAGGCATAGGGTTCGCATCCACACAACCTTACATTAATTGTAGTACTGTCATTGAATGCATGTCTCATTTCGTCGACTTGAGGTCTCTATGATAGAGAGAGGAGGAGTTTATATTATTTATCGTTGGTGTTTTTGATCGGCAAGGCATATCATCATCAATTTTTCACCAAATCTCAACATTGAGCCACCAATTTCGAAGGCTTCCTTCTCCTTCAGGCGGACAAAATAGTCCAATCGCTCCGAAAATTCAGGCAAACAAGTTATAAAAGAAAACAAACTTTATTTGCGAATAACTAAAAAATTACACACTTTTCCAATGATGTAGAAGTGGTTGACCGTTAATATAATATGAGAAGGAGTTAGTCGAGAGTGAGGTCAAATAAATAATAAATTAAAATATATTAATTATTTTAATTTTTGCCGACGTTTCGACCCACTTTGCAGGTCGTCTTCAGGGCTACAAAAGATACAAAACATGTTGAAAATAAAAAATAAATATAAGTATATATAAATATAAATATATCAATTTTATATATACTTATATTTATTTTTTATTTTCAACATGTTTTGTAGCCCTGAAGACGACCTGCAAAGTGGGTCGAAACGTCGGCAAAAATTAATATATTTTAATTTATTATTTATTTGACCGCACCCTCGACTAACTCCTTCTCATACACACTTTTCCCTTGGTTATGCCCGTGATTATATAAAAGATTACTTAATTCCCTACAAAAGGAAAAAAAAAAAAAAAATCATTAAAATCGGACAATTTTTAGCAAAGATACAGCTTACTGAAATTTGTAAACATGTTGGTTCCAAACAAAAATGAAGATTTAAATTAATTTTTGTTTTCTTTGTCGATTATATTATCAGTGTGTTTCATACCTTCCTCCTAACAGTTTTGCTAAATGTAAGTTGAACTTTTTACGTTATGTTATCTTTATAGTTAAATAAAGATTTTAAAATTTGTCTAAGGTATGTCTATTACTTGTACCGACCTCTTGTCTATCTCTAGAACAATTAAATTTCGGGGTGTCCATCACCAGTGCAAAAAATTGTTTGTTTTCCTAAATGAAGATCATACCTGCATACCTGAATATTTTAAAGTATTAAATACAAAAAGAAGACCCGAGAGATTCTAAATGTCCAACGGAGAAGTTTATAACCAGAATAATTACGGAGACATAAGCCAAAAAAGACAAAAATTTCCTTATATATGGTCCATCAGTGGTGCGCTTACCCTAAATAGCAAATAAGATAAGCAATTATATATTTTAAGTTAAAAAAAAAATTAATGAGAGCGAAGTAGCACAGGGGTAGGGCACTGACCTTCCAATACTGAAGGTCCTATGTTCGAATCCCTGATCATGGTAGAAAAATTATTTATTCTGTTTCATCGGCCGTGAGTCGACCCGGAGGTCAGGCGAACCTCCTGGGGCACACCCAGCCTTCACAAAAATTGTACCTTAATTAAATAATTGATTAAGGGCTAAAACTTGGCGGTTGAGCGTGATCTCAGTCAAATCACCTCCTTGCACAACCGTTGACCAAGAAATGAATGACTTTCCCTAAATAGAAATGAATTCAAGACCCTTCATGGGTTGTAGTGGTACCCCCTATTTTTTTTTTTAATAATGGAATAAAATCGATTTCCGTTGACTTATTTCCAAATTATAATCATAATAAGCAATATTTTAATCAATAGTATTAAAAGAGTATAGTCTATGGTAGGGACCCCTTATCATCAAATTATCAACATCCGCCTAAAACTTCCTCAATAGCATCACCTCATCGTAATCTACAACTTTTTTATTTATCCGAATTCCCGGAATTGGGGTGTTTTCAATCTGGATGGCGGATAACGTTGTCTATTTAATTTTTTTATATTTTTTTTTATTTCTTAAAGACATTTACAACTGTATTAAATAAATACATCTAGTAAATTAGAACATAATGACATGAAAAACATTTGCTGAGTAACTACCCAATGGTAGCACTCTAATGATATGTTTACATTAGGAGATCACGGGGCGATCTTCTTTTCAGGCGCCTCGGAGGGTTATCAGGAATTGAAGAGGAAGCAAGGTTAGAAACGAGAGAGTTGGGATGATTCTGAAGTTTATTATGGAAGGATAGGTATCTGGATTGGGCCAGATCTGAAACAAAAGGAACATTAAGGTCATTATGGATGGTTTTATTTGTAACAAAGTAGGGAGCATTGAGGATTTTACGAAGGATTTTGGATTGTAAGGATTGGATACGAGAGGAATTCGATGGTTTAGTGGAGCCCCATAGCTCAACTCCGTAAGTCCAAATAGGCCTTATTATAGTCAAGTATATGAGTCTTTTGTAATTAATTGGAAGATTAGAACGTTTGTCTAGTAAGTGCTGAAGTAATCGGAAACGTCGAGCGGTTTCTAGTCGTTTCAGTCTGGTATGGGGGTTCCAAGTGAGTCGTTTGTCAAGGTGGAGTTCTAAGTATAAGGTAGTACAGGGATAAGAGGGCTATTGTTGAAGGATACTGTAGGACAGGAAGTCATAGGTTTACGACGTTGAGTGAAGGTAATTTGATGGGATTTATTTTAATCCTCCAGTTTTGACACCATTTTTCAATACTTGTGATGAGTGATTGGAGAGTTTGGGATGCAATAGATGGATCGTTATTAACTGATAGGATACATGTGTCATCGGCATATGTGGTGATGACAGTGTTGGGATAGGTAGGGATGTCAGCTGTATAAACTGTATAGAGGATAGGGCCTAGGATACTACCTTGAGGAACACCAGTGGACTGGGGTCTATTTAATTAGGTGTTAAAACATCTTCAACACTAATTTGCTTTACACTTCAAACGTAAGATAATTTGTTCACAATTTCAAGAAAAAGGTAGGCTACAAAAATATTAGGCCGTTTGGCTTAACTTCCATCTTCAACTTGTCGAAATAAGGAGGTTATTTAGGCCAATCGGCCCAATTAAAATCTGAAAAGCTTTTAGGTTGAAATTCGTGTTTAATTAAATAAATAATGGAATAATATTTTATTTGCTAACGTAAACTGGCAGTAAATTCTCAGCACTCAGTAACATTGTGTTGGATAAAGAGGAGTCCTATTCTTGGAGACGTCAGTGAAAAAAATATTTAATTATTTATTTAATAAAAACAAAAATATCATTGCGGATATTTTTATTAGTGTATATGTACAATTTTTACTTTCATTTACCTATATATATATAATATATAATACAGGAAAATACTCTCGAATCTTAGTTTTCAACGAAAATACACGATTTAAGGTTTTCTGAATCTAGTGTGAACTAAGTCTCACAAAATGGTCTGTGAGTATGTTAACATACTAGCACAAAACCGTAAAGCCGTACGAAACTGAAAATACATATGTAAGTTAGGAATATGAGATGTTATAGCAACTTTTCCGTTAAAATTGGCAAACCAAAAGTGCCACTTTGCCATGTCAATTTTAGTATTTTCTTAAAAAGGGCTCTAACAACGATTTCGATCACACTCGGTATATCAATGTATAGATAAATGGTCATTAATATCATTTAAGTCTTAATTATCTCATTGATGACGCTTAGCAGAGGGCTTAAATGAATAATGTTCTAAATTTCTTCCTCTAATTTCATCCCTTTAATTTGTGTTATTTTAAATAATTATCTATCTCTCATAGTTAGCAGTAATAAAAAAATAATATAACGGCTAAATATAACGTTTGAAAGAATTTGATAATTAAATTAAGGAGGAAAAAAGAAAAATGTTTGATTAGGTCGAAAATAATTCACCAGAAATAATAGTTAAAGGCAATGACATTGTAAAAACAACTATTTCATTGTACTGGTATGAAAAAAGAAGTAAAATATTTAAATATTTCATGGGTTTGTAAAACATATAGTCGTTTTTTTGCAAAGATGTATAGTAGCTGTTAATTTCGATAATATTTATCGAAAGAATAACTCGAGTGCATAAAAATTATACAAATCCTATTTTACGTAAAAAATGCAAAAAGTCACTATGTGCATCGTAGTTTAAGTTTTTTTCATTGTTATGGATATGATAAGTATTTTAAATCAAGTTTCGGAAATAAATACATTTTTAGAATTGCAAATAACAAATTATAAAGTAAATAAAGGTGATATTTTACTATTTTTTTTTTATGAATCAGAAACTTAAATTCAATTCACTCAAATTTATTAAAATGTTACTTAATGACTTTTTGCAATAAACCGAAGATATGTATGTATATAACCTTAAATACATTTACTGTAGTTTAATAAGTACATCATGTAACATTTAAGAAAATTAAATTAGTGAATAATTAGATGAATTTTCCTATTTGTGAAATCACAACATTTCTTATCCACTTACAATTAGTGCGATTACTTTTGACCTATCGATAGTAGGCAATACAAATCACGTAACTCCATCTCAGTAAACTTTACAGAGAAAAAATAAGAGTTTAATAACTAATAGTAGTACAATCTATAATAAATTATTGATTAAATATACAGACCTACTTTCAAATCTCTCTAGGCATGTATAAGGCTTAAACTTTAGCTAGGTATAAAATGCATTTCAAAAATTTTATAATAGACCAACATGGCCAGAACATAATTTCTATTCAAAGTAGAGCGGTAAGTGAAAGTTGTGAGATGGGCGCACCAGATTTTTAGTTTTCATACTGCCATAATTCATAAAATTAAATGTTTATTAATACCTGAGCTATATTTTATAAAAGCCAAACTACACTTATACTGTCTGCCGCATGGGTGAGCATTTTGTTATTTTCGCCACAAATTCCAGTCGTTGCGAAACCTAACCCTTTACTTTTTATTTAATGATATTTTTGTACGTGTCTCTTAATCATGTTAATTTCAGAGTTAGTAGTTTTTATTTCTAATCTTTTATTTTTAAAATAATCCATTTTTATATTTTAGAGCACTTTGGTGATATAATTCTTAAATTAAGGTTCGGAAGTGGGAAAGATTGTAATCACTAAGATTGCTTAGAGTTCTTATTTTACCAATTTTTTTTATTTTTTCGCATATGTTTCGACAATTTTCATTGAACCAAGGTTTGTTCTTTTTAATTTACTCTTATCTCAACAGAAGAATTACCGACCTCTTCAATATTATCATGACCCCTATCCGGAACATGTCTTCGGAAGGTTCTTAAGTTCCGAACCTATTCTTAATTTTTTTTCTTTCTTATTTCTTTATGACATTTACAACTGCATTACATAAATACATTAAGTAAATTTGGACATAATTGATATAATGACATGAATACACTTGCTGAGTAACTACCCAATGGTAGCACTCTAATGATATGACTACATTAGGAGATCACGGGGCCATCTTCTTTTCAGAGGCCTCGGAGGGTTATCAGGAATTGAAGAGGAAGCAAGGTTAGATACGAGAGGAGTGGGATGATTCTGAAGTTTATTATGGAAGGATAGGTATCTAGATTGGGCCAGATCTGAAACATAAGGAACATTAAGATCTTTATGGATAATTTTATTAGTGACAAAGTAAGGAGCATTGAGAATTTTACGAAGGATTTTGGATTGTAAGATGCGAGAGGAATTCGATGGTTTAGTGGAGCCCCATAGCTCAACTCCATAAGTCCAAATAGGTCTTATTATAGTCAAGTATATGAGTCTTTTGTAATAAATGGGAAGTTTAGAGCGTTTGTCTAGTAAGTGCTGAAGTAATCGGAAACGTCGGGCGGTTTCTAGTCGTTTCAGTCTGGTATGAGGATTCCAAGTTAGTCGTTTGTTCAGGTGGAGTCCTAGGTATCGGATTTGCTCAACAGGGATAAGTGGAGTATTGTTAAAGGAAACTGTAGGACAGGAAGTCGTTGGTTTACGACGAAGATTCTTAATTTCGAGCTCAAATTGATTTCCGAGAAATAAATACATAAATAAAACATGATATACAGACAATAACAGATAAAGGAAGATAAATAGATGCAATTAAAATAGCTAACGAAAACAGACCATCCATTCAATGCTCATTATTAAATCTTGCGAGGGTCAGCTTCTTTCAAGAATTACGTAATCATTAGCTGCCCATTGATAATGAATGGCATAAGCAGACCTAATCTTTTTCGTTGTCAAATAGAATTTTATTCAATAACATCTGGAGTAATAAACACAAGACCTATAAGTATACACAGTGAAACCATTCGATACGGACCTCTATCTTTAAGGGGATGCCTCTTTTTAGGACCTCTTAATACCTCTCTCTTCAAGGAATATTTCCAGGGCAATATTAAATGTACTAGCATTCGAGTAAATGTGTAAAAAACATCTATATAGGAGACAACTCTTGTTAAAGAACAAAAACTAAGGTTTATGACTTAAGACCACACGATAGAAATGAAAACATTAACAAGGTTAGATTAATAATTTCAAATATATATTATAAATAATAGCTCATTATAAAGAGGACGTTCATGAAATACTGATCATTTTCTTCGCTTACAGTATGCAGGTCAAATTTTTAGATTCTGAGATATTTTAATCCATATATTCCATGAAGCTTGTTATCATTTGTTTTTCGATACTGTTTTTGGTTTATTATTTTTAATAATCAGCCATTATGATCGACCAAAAAATTCAAAAACTTAACCTCTCTCAAAATTTGAGGTTTCACGTTTCAGGACGCGTAGAATTCGAAAAACGAATAAAATTTTTTTTGTCCGTCCGCGCATTTTCTCCGAAACTACTGGACCGATTTTTTCAAATTTTGATATAGAATCAGAGGTCACCCGAGGATGATCCTCCTTCATCGACATTACTACTTTTTACTTTCAAAATGGCGGCCGAAAAACCTGCGTTGCTATAGACTGTAGCTCTTAAACGGATGTACCGATTTCAATGAAACTTCGCTAAAGTTATTTTCTTGACGCCCTTTCAATTTATGTACATAACATACTTCAACGAAAAGAAGCTGGAAAAAAAGTTACGAGGGATGGTTAAATTCAAATTAAATTCTTAAATTAAATAACTCGAAAAGTTTACACTTTTTTGTAGATCGTGTATGGTTTTTTAAAAGTTTATGAAATTTCCTTAAAAAAAAAAAAAAAATCGTTAAAATCGGACAATTAGGGGCAAATATATGGTCTCCTGTTTTTTTCAATATGTTCTACTCCAAATGTTATATCCTTTGTTTGGTTTTTAAATTTTGTATATGTTACTGATGTAATGCTATTTTTTTTAGCATATTACCAATGATATAAAATTTACCATTTAAAAAAAAAAGTTTAGTCCAATAATTGGAATCACCTATTTTATTTTATTTTTTTTTTTTTGTAACTATGAAGGTAATATTACTTTAGATATATAATTGTCTGGAAATAATAAACCATTGTGGAATAATTTGCAGAGTTTTTTCCTTTTTGCCTCTCTAACGCGGCTTCACATTAAGATAAAATATTGAATAATACCTCATTACAAAAAGGATCAAATGCTGAAAATTTACCTAACTAACAATTTGCAAGTCCGCTTTTTAGTTTCTGAGATATTTTAATCCATATGCAAAAATACTTCAATTAGTCGACTCCAGCCGACTTTATTCGAGCGCTACACATCGGAGATCTGATGGCTCAATCTAATTGACTCTCCAAACAAAAAGTGCAAAATGCACTTAAATAAGTTTCATCATTACTGGCCGGTATTCAAAGGTTTCACTGTATATAAAAAAAATCAAGTTGGTTCTTACTGGGCAGATAGGCACTTTATGAGTTAAAGTTAAGTATATATTGAAATAATATCGATAAGCGAAAAGATCTAATCATATAAGACATCATACTATACACCATTCGCCGACTTGACACATTAGACAATCAGAGTCCATATTATTATATACAGTGTCATTATTGCTTTAAATACTTCTCATAAATATTAATACCTATAAAAATTGTAAATAAATAACAGGTGAGGCAAATGGATCATTTAAAATTCAAATTGTTCAGAATGGGTACTTTATTTTTCTGGCAATGGTGTTGAAATTCAAATAAGGTGAGAAAACCTGTCCTTGGCCGCCCCACTTTTGTGGACAACTATATAGCTTTCCCATTATTTTCCCTGGACTGGCGCTGACCACATGTATTAAAATATAAGGCAAAGTAAAACTATTTTTTTTTTATTATTATTTTTATTTATTCATCCATGAGCTATGCCTGAAACATAAGCAACATTAAGGTCATTATGGATGATTTTATTCGTAACAAAGTAAGGAGCATCGAGGATTTTGGATTGTAAGAACTGGATATGAGAGAAATTTGATGGTTTAGTTAAGCTCCATAGCTCGATTCCGTAAGTCCAAATAGTCCTTAATATAGTTATGTATATAAGTCTTTTGTAATTAATTGGAAGTTTAGCAGTTTCAGTCTGATATCAGGAATCCAAGCTAGATGCTTGTCATAGGTATCGGATTTGTTCAACATGGATATGTAAGGTATTGTTAAAGGATACTGTAGGACGGGAAGTCATGAGTTTACTACGCAGCTTAAATATTTAAAATAAAAACAATTTTTTTATCGTTATTATTTATTTACTAGTAGGCCCTTGCGAAAAATTCGCACAGCATATTGTTATCAAATGCCAAATTCATAAAAAAAATAAAATAATGCAACGTATCAAAAGATAAAGAAATCAAATGTTACATTTGACAAAGAAAACAAAAATTAATTTAAATCTACATTTTTGTTCGGAACCAACATGTTTACAAATTTCAGTAAGCTGTATCTTTGCTAAAAATAGTCCGATTTCAATGATTTTTCTTTTCATTGTGTAGTGAATTTAGTAATCTTTTATATAATTATGGGCAAAACCAAGGGAAAACTGAAATTTTTAAGTTTTTCGCAAATAAATTTTGTTTTCTTACATAACTTGCTTGCCTGAATTTTCGGGGTGATTGGACTATTTTGCCCGCCTGAAGGAGAAGGAAGCCTTCGAAATTGGTGGCTCAATCTTGAGATTTGGTGAAAAATTGACGATGATATGGCTTGCCGATCAAAAACACCATCGATAAATAATATAAACGCCTCCTCTCTCGATCATAGAGACCCCAAGTCGACCAAATGAGACATGTATTCAATGACAGTACTATAATTAATGTAAGGTTGTGTGGATGCGAAAATAGTACTATGCCTTGTGTTATCTCGAAAATAGTACGTTTTTGGGCTTAAAAACGCAAGAACTATCCGGGTCTTGCTGTACGCATCAAAATCTTCAAGATCCAAGTCACGTATCTATCTACAGACCTACCACCGTTCAGGTATTGAAGCCTAGCAAAATGTTTGTATCGATTTTATTTATTTTAGAAAGAAAAACAAAAGTGGAGAATACGATTCTCTAACCCCCGTGAAATTCTGAATCCAACGGTACCCCATTCATGGTATTACGTCAGGACAGGAGCTTATATTTGGTACAAAACCGATTTCGAGCCTTACTGTAATAATATATGTACGGATACGGATGATATTTACAAGTGTAAAATAAAAATACATCTGGTAAATGTGTACACAGGAGTAACAAACATTAAAACGCTTGTTGAGAAACTACCTATTGGTAGCACTCTAATAATATATTTACATAAGTATACCACGAGACCATCTTCTTTTCAGAGGCTTTGGAGGGTTATCAGGTATCGAAGAGGAAGCAAGGTTTGAAACGAGAGGATTCGAACGGTTTTGAAGTTTGTTGTGGAAGGATAGGTAACTGGGTCTAATATATATTGGTCTAAATCGGAAACATATGGTACATTAAGGTCTTTTAAATCCCTCCCTGGCCCGGGAAAACCCCGTATAGCCTTAAAAGCGAGGAAGGAGAGGAAATAATATTTTTTTTATCCAAATGAGCATCAATTTATAACTCCTTCATTGTTAATAAATAGCAACTCACCTCCGTGAACAGAAAAATGAACAATTGTTTATGAAGTAACAGTTTAGTAAGTCTTTCACGAGCACTTTATATATTAATCACATAACAAAGTGACAAATACAGAGCGATATGAAAGCTAGACTGTAGTTACGACCATGACAATAACAAAAATCTGGTGCGGAGCGCGCATCACACAACTTACTACTGTCCTTCTTAGCAGAAATAAGTATCATCAGACAAAGGGAAAGTGAAAGTAATAGTCCGTGGGCCAGACCCCCTTACCGTGCACCCCCCCTACATCCCTATAAATTGCATATCGTTGTGTTCCTTGTGACAATTTATTAAAAAAAAGCCAATGTTCCCACAAAAAAAGTGAACGAACTGCCCCAAAATGGCGTCCAAACATGGCGGATTGACGACTTTGACTTTATTTAGTTTTTTTGTTACTGAGAATCAGCATTTGGCTTAATTTCATCATAGTTGGTCTTTTATTAAAGCTGGATAGTCAGAGAATAATAAAACATGAAAAAATATTAAAAACTAATTGGTTTAGGTGTTAAAAAAAATCAGTAAAGTCAATTATTTTTTCAAAAAAATTTTCAAGTTGAAAATCAGGCGTCGTTTGTAATTAAACGGTCAACAATAATGCAAAATGTGCTCAAATAAAACATCTGGAGAATACATTTCTTTTTCTAAAACACTGATTACTTTTTAAAATATTTGAAGTAGTTTCGTAGAAAATGGTTAAAGTTTAAATGGATAAAGTGGTCTGCAAGTATTTTTCAATTAAGTTTTATTATTATAATTATATAATTTTTATAATAGAAGCCTTCAAGCGACCTCCGTATAGAACAAAGGAAGTTAAATTTAAAAAAAAAAATAATAATAAATAAAAAATTTTTTTTTTGACAATTAAATTATTGTATTAATATTTGTTCGTTGATATAATCAATATAATATAACAAAAACGTTATTATAGCACTATAACTAAGCCATTTATGAGTACTGAGTGGTGTGGTAGAGGCCTGAAGGCACCTACGCCAGTAGCGCTTTTCTGCCGCTTAAGTACATTTTCTACGGAACTACTTCAAATATTTTAAAAGTAATCAGTGTTTTAGAAAAAGAAATGTATTCACCAGATGTTTTATTTGAGCACATTTTGCATTATTGTTGACCGTTTAATTACAAACGACGCCTGATTTTCAACTTGAAAATTTTTTTGAAAAAATAATTGACTTTACTGATTTTTTTTAACACCTAAACCAATTAGTTTTTAATATTTTTTCATGTTTTATTATTCTCTGACTATCCAGCTTTAATAAAAGACCAACTATGATGAAATTAAGCCAAATGCTGATTCTCAGTAACAAAAAAACTAACTAAAGTCAAAGTCGTCAATCCGCCATCTTTGGACTCCATTTTGGGGCAGTTCGTTCACTTTTTTTTGTGGGAACATTGGCTTTTTTTTTAATAAATTGTCACAAGGAACACAACGATATGCAATTTATAGGGATGTGGGGGTTGGGTGCACGGTAAGGGGGTCTGGCCCACTGTGTATAAACAACATTTTTAGATATTTATATGCCTGAAATGTTATTAAAAAGTCTAAACCTTGTAATAGGACAATTTTTCCAGCAAAGAATTTTCACCAGATTTTTAATCTTACATATAATAATGATTTTTTTTTTGTTATTATCTTAGGGCACATAACATAAAGGCTTTCATTTTAATATAGATAATTAATTTACTAGTACTTTTATGTAATAAAACTGAATAAGTTTATATATTCATTAAAATTTAAATTATATTTTAACGAGAACTAAAAATATATTATAATAGCAGGACAAAATAAAGGCTTACTCGCCTGTCTAAAAATGCTCCGAGCCATTAGTTCAGAATCCTTTCATGGCGAGAGAATATTGGCAGGTAGGGCCCAGCTAAGGGTGGGTGTTGTTTTTCGGTTTTAAATTACCTTTCCTCTTCAATAACAAATATGTTATTTTCTAAAGGGCACAAGATACCACGAAAGGCTTTGTGGTTACTAAAATTGAGAATTCAAAATAACACTATCACGATATTTGGTAACTAATTCATAGAGACAGCTTGATGGCATAGAAGTTATAAAAATAAAATAATCGATAAAGTCTTGCAATTAAATTTATTTTTTTCTTAAATAGATAAGGATTTCATGTTTTAACATAGATCTAAAAGTTTTAAGTAAAGTACATTAATAAAAATATTTCGAAAAATAATAATGTTAAAAAATAATTAGAAAACAACACAGAACAACCTATCAACGCAAATAGTTTTATAGTTTCTTTCGTATGCAGGTCATGAAAATTCTTCGCCATAATATTTTGTAAAGTTTTATTAAATCTATATCACTTTATGTATGTAAAGTTTATTCTCAAATATAACCTAAGCCTGTTATTATTCCTAGTTTACCAAATAATGCACAATACATACGATTAATAAAAATAGTATCTATGAACAATTATCGGACAGAGTTATCTAGTGAGAAAATAGAAAAACATGTTATTAAAAGTGCCATTATTTTGCAGATATGATAAAGAATGATAAGTATTCGTGGTTCAAAAATTGTTTTCACATATCTAATAGGATGGACAATTGATGAAAAATTCTTAAAAAATAAATATTCCTCATTTGAAAGTTATCGATGAATATTAACATGTCATTAATAGAGTCCAATACTTAACATTTTCAACTCTATAATATTTAGTTGGAACTTGGAAAGAACTAAACCTGCAATAATTTATGAATTAGTTTTGCAATCTTCCTTTGAAAAAAGTGAATACACATTTTAAGAAAAGATAAGAAAATAAATCAACTCTCATAACCAACATAAACCTATAGCAATCGAAACAGAATTGAAACGCTCGTGAATAAACCAATGGGTAGTATTAAATAAATTAATGCAGTTCAGCTGATATTTGATGTTGGGGTGTTGTTTCTTTCATCAGAATGTATTAAGTTAATATTTGGTAACCAATTTCCTAATTCTTAACTTATAAAAAAAAAAAATGTAACTAAAGTTATCGTTAAGTACCTACCGATTGCAGCGCGAGCTATCATAATAGAAAGAATTACTAGGTCCAGATTAGTAAGGCTAAATTGCAATAGAGTACGGTGGCATTGTGAGCCAAATATACTGCTTCAGTCACAAGCATATATTTTAAACTGATCCAAAAATAATACCCTTTACTTGTTTAACAGTTTTGGAATCGTTATTCCATTAACGGTTACTATCAAGGGCTACTGATAACGAACCGAATTGCGTAGACACAGACGTTCTATGCCGCTATGATAAATGAAGCGAACCCCGCAAGGTCGAACGACAATGTCCAAGGATACGCCGCATTGTCTACCCTATTCAGCCCCACTCTCCCTCGCGGATTAATAATTTCTCATCATCTTTTATTTTCCCTTTTTTCTTGTTTGTTTCTAGAAGAGTGAATTGCTCATGCCTTGCTTGAAAACCTGATAAATTGGATCTACCTCGCATATTGACATTTTTATCCTTCAATCACTTTTTGTTTGATTTTTTTTCCTAGGACAAAGCTTGTTATACTAAGCAGGGCGTCAAAGGAACGATCTAAATAAAGCTTAGGAGTAAATAGTAACAAAACGCATTCGTTTCATAAAAATATCAAATGACAAAAAAAAAAAATTAGAAAGGATAAATCTTGAATTTGACTGTGTTTTTTGCTAAAAACCATCTCTGTTCAGTGTGCACACAGCCAGTTACTTTCTTCAGAAATCACAAAACAAAGAAAAAATGAGTTGCTAAACCTCAAGAGAACAACCTGGTGGAGGAAGTATGGGGAGAAAGAAGCGTAGGGCAAAAAAGAAGCTCAATTTAAACACCAAGTGAGTCCAAATTAACCACAAAATTTTATTCTGAAGCAAATCACTTCTAACATTGCAATGCCATAGTAGAAAATAGTAATTTCACGATCAAAAATATGTACTTCATCGATCAAGAAAAACAGAATTGTACAAATCCACAAAATTTGTTTCGTTTGTTTGTATTCAATTACATATAATAATAAATCATGTTCTCAATCATTCGTTTAATTCATCATGTATCAAATTTCAGTGATCCAACCTCATACAGTCCACACAAATTCTCACAATCACCAGCGCAATATAATTCAATTACAGGTCAATGGGTAATATTTCGCTCACACCAAATTACCGTGATCAAACAGATAATTTTTCAAACTCTTTTTCATAATTTAAATTACATGCTCATGTCTGAACCAGATGAACAATAGAAACGTTAGAGAAAAATGGTTAGAAAAAACATTAATCAGTAAATTATTTTTAATCATAAATCAGTATCAGTACATTATTTATATATAATTCTAACTTTTCTGTTATTCACCTCTTCGTAATTCATTCGCTTGTTCAGTCATGAGCATGTAAGTGTGGACTGTATGAGGTTGGATCACTGAAAATTGAAACATGATTAAACTAAATGAATGATTGAGAACATGATTATATTATATGTAATTCAATATAAACAAATGAAATAAAGTTTGTGCATTTATACAATTTTGTTATTCTTGACAGATGCAGTAGATATTGTTGATTGTGATAATAGTATTTTGTAGTATTGCATTGCAATAATTTTGTTTCTTTTTTCTATAAATGTAATGTTTTTTTTACTATCCCAACTATAGGTATTCTTGAGAAGATTTAATTTAATTTTTAAGTTGTTTACATACTATTATTTAAATTATTGTATTTTTTAAATATATGTTGGAATCTTTATTAAGTTAATTTTTGACCAGATATATATTTTTCCATATGTATTTGTTCATTATTATTATTTTAAGGGGACTTGGTCTTTAAATAAAATTTATTTTCTACTCTATTATGTTATATATATGATATGTGAGTAAGGCGTTCTATCCTACGTCACACCCCTCCCCTCCCTCTGAGAAAAAAAAAATATATATATATACATATATAATAAAATATATAATAGACACAATATGATAGAATGTAGAATATATATAATAATAATAATAATAATAATAAGGCTTAGCGAACTCGAAGGTTCGATGCCGACACCACCAATCGCTTGTTACACACCTCCCTCCACCGTTCGCCGTCCAAACCCAGTCCCTTCAGATCGGCTTTAATGCAATCTTCCCACCTTCGCTTCGGTCTTCCCCTCGGACGCTTACCATTCGGCACAGCAAATATTAACCTTTTAGGAATTCTCTCGTTACTAAGCCCAACAACTTTACAAGCCCATTTGATTCGCCGCGATGAAATTACCTCAATTATATTACCCGGATACATCTCACGCAATTCGGCGTTGTGTAACCGTCTGAACTCTCCGGTTAACTCATCCTTCTTCGGTCCGAATATTCTACGCAATACTTTATTTTCAAAAACCTTAAGACGCTGCTCATCCCTTAATGTAAGCGGCCAAGTTTCGCATCCATAAAGAACTGTAGGCAAGATAATTGTTTTATAGATTCTAATTTTTAAGTTTCGGGACAAGAGGCGCGAACTAAGTAGTTTTGTCACAGAAAAATAACAAGCATTCCCCGCCTTCAGTCTAACCTTAATCTCTTCTTCAATTTCGTTTTTTCTAGTTATCGTAGAACCTAGATACCTAAATTTATCTACCTGTTCAAACATATTACCATCTATATCGATATCACCAGTAGTATCGCCCTTTTTGCAGCTAACCATATATTTTGTTTCATCCACGTTTATTTCGAGTCCTAGTTCTTTACCGGCTTTCATTAACGTTGTCGTATTTAGTTTTATAGTTTCAACGTTTTCGCTTAACAGTACCAGATCATCAGCATAGCCCAGCACGGATGTTGTCCCGCCCAGATCCAACCCTTTCTCGGTTCGCATTACTTCCCTAATGGCATGTTCTAATGCCAAATTGAACAGGACAGGCGAAAGAGAATCCCCCTGTTTTAAGCCCGAACGAACCTCAAATTTTTCGGACAAATTATTACCGATTCTAACTTTATTGAGTGTCTCCGTCAAGCACATCCTGACTAGATTTACTAGTTTTTTTGGAATCCCCTGCTCGATTAGAATATTATACAGTTTCTGGCGGTCAATAGAATCGTAAGCCTTTTTAAAATCTATATACAGCTGGTAAACAATACCGTTATACTCCAATTTTTTCTCTAATATTTGCCGTAAAGAAAATATTTGATCAATAGTCGAACGATTCCGTCTAAATCCGCATTGGTAGTCTCCGATAATTTCCTCGGCGTATTCCGTGATTCGACTGGTTAAGATTAAAGTGAATATTTTATAACATACCGGAAGCAGTGAAATTCCTCGATAGTTATTACAATCCGTCCTCGGACCCTTTTTGTGAATCGGAATAAGAATAGATTCTTTCCATTCTTCAGGTAATTTCTCGTTCATCCAGATCTTTTTAACCAACCGATGTATTTTAGAAACTCCAGCTTCTCCGCATGCCTTAATTAGTTCAGTAGGAATATTATCGATTCCCGCTGCTTTATATGATTTTAATTTTCCGATAGCTACTTCAACTTCCTCTTTACTTGGTCCTTCTATTAATGGTTCAGCACTCTGGTACTCAGATGGAGGACACAGATCATAATTTACCGTATTTAAAATATTGTCAAAGTGGTCCTTAAACTTATTCAATATGTCAACTGGATCGGTCAGAATATTGTTATTATCATCCCTAATTCCAAACGTTACGGGCCCTACATATTTACGTGATCTGTTTATACCTTTGTACATTTCTCTTACGTTATTTTCAATTCTATTAGTTTCTATTTCAATTATTTTATTTTTAAGATATTCCCTTTTTTTATTTTTGAGCAATTTTGTCGTTTCGTTCTTTGAGATTCGGAAGTATTCCAGATTGTCTTCGCTAGGATTATTTAGAGCTTTTAATTTAGCGGCTTTTCTTTTTTCACACATGTTTAAGCAATCTTCATCAAACCACGGTTTGTTATTCTTATTTTCCTTTTTTCCTAGACACGAGTTACCGACCGCTTTAATATTATCTCTGATCTCTATCCATAACTTGTCAATATCCTCGTGGTCCTCGTCAGGAAGCTCTAAAGCTTCAAACCTATTCTTAACATCTAGCTCGAATTGGTTTCTAATTGATGGATTTTTTAATTTTTCCAAATTAAAATTCTCAAAATCGAAACGGTTTTCTTTTCTCTTTTTTATATTAAGTTTTTGTCGAAGTTTCGCGATTACTAATTCATGATCCGACCCACATTCTGCTCCGCGATAAGACCGTACATTAATTATATTGCTTTGCCAGCTGTGTTATATCAAGACATGATCAATTTGATTTCGTGTTTGCGAATCCGGTGATGTCCAAGTATATTTATGAATATCCTTATGTTTAAACGTCGTACTTTTAATTATCAGGTTTTTCGAGATGGCAAAGTTTATCAGACGGATCCCATTATCATTACTATATTCGTGCAAACTTTCTTTACCAATCGTCGGAATATGAACTTCTTCCCTTCCTACCTTTGCGTTCGCGTCACCTACAATTATTTTCATGTAGTTTCGTGGTAGTTTATCATAAACCCATTCGAGTTTATCGTAAAATTCACTTTTGACTTCATCGTCACTGTCTTCGGTCGGACAATGTATGTTTATTAATGCGATTTTAAACCAACGTCCCTGAAATGTAGCTACCGATATTACTAAAGAATTGTACGTCCCTCAAAGCGGATAGTAATCTACGCCTAATTAGAAACCCGGTACCTAAACAATGATTCCCGCTTCCTCCGTACCAAATAGTGTACTTCCCTTCCCTCATCGAGCCCTCCCCTGGCCAGCGAACCTCTTGCAGAGCCACGACATCTAAATTGTACCCACTTACCTCATTCGCGACCGATTTTAGCCCCCCTGCTGTGTTTAAACTCCTTACGTTCCACGTACCAATATTTAAATCCCTATATTTCAACTTGCGCCATGAATTCCCTAAAGCAGTCCCCACCCGGAGACCCGAACGGGGGACTAGTTTACCTCCGGATAATGAGCGTTTTACCTTAGGGAGATCCATGACTTTTTGTGGTGTTTGGTGAACTAAAGATATGTGAGTAGGGCGTTCAATCCTAAGTCACACCCTCCAGCAAGTCTGGTGGGCCCCTTCCTCCAGCAAGTCTGGAGGTCCCCTCCCTCCAGCAAGTCTGGAGGGCCCCTCTCATTTTTGGTCAGCGAGTCCATCGGACTTAGCCGGGAGGAACTTCCAAGGAATTTCCACCGACCATCCCCACATCCGCCACCCGTGGGACGCTCCCCATACGCGGTAATGAGCCCGCGCGAGGAGAATATATATATATATATATATATATATATATATATATATATATATATATATTTTTTTTTATCAGAGGGAGGGGAGGGCGTGACGTAGGATAGAACGCCTTACTCACATATCATTAGTTCAGCATACACCAAAAATAGTCTTGGATCTCCCTAAGATAAAACGCTCATTATTCGGAGGTAAACTAGTCCCCCGTTCCGGTCTCAAGAGATTAATCGTTATCGATACGTTGACTTGGATATGTGGAATTACTTCATTCGAGTAGTTAGTGATCCGAGATCTATATCCAGTTTTATTATTTTCCAAAATTATTGCCAAGAAATAAGGATTGCTAGAGCGTTCTTCAATGTCTCCGCTTCTTTTTAACATTTATTAAGAAGAAAGGGTTCTAAGAGATTAGAAGAAAAAATGTATAGGTATGGGTATAATGATTGGAAATGATTGTCTACTCAATTATTTCAAACTTTTAAAGCCCTGTCAGGCAGAATCCCATTCCACCGGAGATCCGGCGGTCCATTAGTAATATTGTCTATTCTGCAAAAATATCGCGTTCTGTGTGCATGAGCCACCTTAATATTTTACTCATGATACGAGAGTAGTTATGATTAATTATCGCATTAATCATTAATACATCCGTACATTTTTAGTGTTTTTTTTTTTTTAATTTAGCATAAAATAACAACTTGAAACTGGAGAATTGTTTCTAGGCCGGCCTGCGGACAGAAGTACCCAGGTGGAGAGCCAACAAGCTCTGTTGAGCGTTGGCACCTCTAGACCGTACAAACGAGAAGGAATGGTTGGTATGAGTAATGCCTAGGGGTCTCCTATTTCTGTATCTCTCACCCTTCTTTATAAATAGAATTAATCAACTAATCTACAAATATTTTGCGAGAAAAAAAATCAATTCAACTTCTTCCTTGCTAAGAAAACTATCAATAACATTAAATATAATAAAATTTCAATTTGTTGATCCAAAATAAAGTACGAAAGAGGGCTAAATTAAACATAAAATAAAACGTATAGTCCAGTCAATGAATGCTCGAAAAGGAGTATAGAAGGAAATGGCGGGGACCCAATATTTGACTTCACGACATGGTTTGGACTAGTAAGGAGATAAACATATTAAAAGTCCCCATTCCTTGTCGGTGAGCCAGATGTGGAGGGAGGGGCGCTTAGAAGGTCATTCTTTCGGGTTTTCACAATTTTCAGGAAAATTCATCAGATCGACAAAGACTTCCCATATAAAATTAAAGCTGATAAAGTTTGCAATATGATTGATTATATGTCTGTTTTCGCTGTTTCCAAGATATCCGGCTTCAACTATGGTAAATTTTGAAAAAAGAAAAAAAAAAAGAAATGTTTGCCTCATGTTTATTGCTGTTTTTCGGGTTTTCGCATATAATAGTAAATACATCAATCGATTCGACAAAGATGTTCTATAAAAAATTAAAGCTGATAAAATTTACAATAGGATTTATTATATAGATTTTTTCGGTATCTCGCTTAGTTTTCGAGATATCCGTCCTCAACTATCGCTGTTTTTGTAATCAATGTTTTTTACTGTATTTGATTAGCTAGTATGTTTATAACTTGAATGAAGGAATTCTAATACAAATTTTAAGTATATACATATTTGAAAAATCGTCTTCTTCTTAATCGTTTCCTCTTCTGTGAGGAGCCTTCTTGTAGAGCCGAATCCACAACTCTCGATTCTGATCCAACTGCCGCCTCCTCCTCCAGTCAATATCCCTTCTGTCAAAGGCCTCCTTGACACTGGCCTCCCAGGTCTTCCCTGAGGTCTTCTTCTCTCCATTTTACTTTCCAGAGCTATCCTGGCCATTCGATTCTCTGGCAATCGAGAGACATGACCAAAGCATCTCAAACGATTTTCCTCCATCACAGTTTCGGCTGATCTTACGTTTAGATTTTTCCGTATTATGGAGTTTCTTATGCGATCTCTCTTTGTTTTTCCTTCGACGCTGCGCACGAATCGCATCTCCATGGCCTGAATTTGACGGATGTGTTTTGTGATAAGGGTCACCAAATAAGCGAACAGAGACAAAAATACATGCTGTAGATTTCTGTATCCCATTTGATTAGACCTCATATTTCGTTTTGCTATTTTTATTTTATTGTCTAGCACTAGTGTAAATAGCAGAGGACTTGGACTACTACCTTACCTAATACCTTGATTAGTTGTGAACTCTTCCGATATATTATTGCATGTTCTCACAACATTTCTTTGGGTCTTGTAGATACTTATAATTGCCTTATGGAGGCCGGTTTCGATGCCTTTGACTTCTAAGGCTTTTGCTATTTCTTGCATTTTCGCTCGATCAAATACCTTAGTTAGGTCTACATAACAGGTATATATCTCTTTGTCCCTTTTTATTAATTTTTCAGAAATTTGTCTTAAAGTAAATATGAGATCCTGGGTACTTCTCTTTGGCCTAAATCCATATTGTTCTTCCCTCAGAGAGGATTCCATTGTTCTTCGTGAAAAACATGGAAAGCTATAAATGACAGATATTACCTATCAAATTCTTATGGGATAACAAACTCTACATACTGCTTGTTGCCTACGGACCAAATAACAACGCACCCGCTGCAGAAAAATACATATTCTTTGAGACATTGCAAAGATAAATGTTTGAAAAATATTGAACGTAAATTTCTAGAAAAAGGTATTACGGCTGCTTATGACAAGATACTTAGGCTTTATTGATTCCAAGACGACTTAAAACGTATAATGTCAAAATTACGTTTTAGAACTTCAACATACCAATAATACTTTAAGTTTCAAACTTGATTATAGCCATAGTCTATCTCGGAGAACGGAGAATAGGAGGGGGGGGGAGGAGAGAGGAGCAGTCGCTCTTCCCCAATAAAAATATTGAGGAGACGAGAATATCGTTTACTCTTCCGCCCCCTCGCCTAATATTTGAAGTAAAATAACTAAAAACTTTAAAAAATAAATAAAATACGTAAACATTTTTATTTAAGAAAATTGGAAAATTCTACATGGCTAAGCCTAGAGATAGGTACGTAAGTATTTTAACACGCATTTTGTTCCTATTATTGATATTTAAGTTTCTTTTCAATGATTTACGTGATGATTTTATCACACTTCCTATAGCAAATTTAAAGCATTGAAGAATTGATAGTTTATCTCACTGCCTCAAATCTTTAAATGAAAATATATAATATATTAAATTACTTTATTATAATATTTTCAAATATACCCATACACAAAAAAAAATAAAATATATTCATATTAAGTATTATATTGTTTAACTGTTATATTATTATATTGCTCGTTTTATTAAAATTATGTTGATTTTGAATATTATCACTCATAATTTTTATACATAATGTAAACTTCTGAGTCCTTTTTTTTTGGGGGGGGGAGGGGAGGAGGGGTCTATCGTCACTCCCTCTCCCCCAACCAAAATAGAATGGTCACAATGATATAGCAGTAAAAGGAATATTAAGAATTAATCATTTAAAAAAAAATGAAACAACACAAAAACCCACATTATCACGAAAAATAAATACCACAAGACAATTGCTAACAGGCAGAGAGCCTCTTATATAAGGAACCTTCTCAGATTTTTTTTTTTTTTTTTGTATTTCTTTGCCTGTGTGAAGAAAAATGTAGGTATTATTGGAGAGGATCGGTTCTCTACTCTTTTACTGTGCCCTCACTGCCATTGTAAGGACCAAGGTCATTTAAAAAAAAGGTGCTATTTCCATAAACAGGATTCAATGGATCAGAAGAGTTGTGGATGTTTTCAATTTCCACCCTTTGAGGGGCGAGAGAGAGGGCAGAGGAGACGTTATTAATGGCAGCTGATAACAAACGTCCTTCAGATTGTTTGCTTCAAATGGAGAATGAAATCACAACAATCCTGAGTCCTTTCGGTATAGAATATTAAATAAAATTTGAATATTTTTTTTTTGTTTAGTTTAATAGACTACACAATATCTTTCGATATAATTTTACTATGTTACTTATTTCTGTTTTATACCTACAAGTGAAATTCTCATACCGTTGGTCTGTAAAAAACAGCAAGTACAAAAAATAGGAAATTTACAATTTTTTTCCAATCAGACCATGAAATGAATATTGGTCCGCGGTACAATCACCTTCCAATGAAATTATTAAAATCTGTCCAAAACTTCGCGAAATACTTCATCTTATCGCTATCTACATTTTCATTTGAGAAAAATCTCATAAATGGGACCTTTTAGCATTAAAACATCAATACTCATTTACATTCCACTTTAATCGTAAGATATTTCATCACAAAATCGAGAAAAAAGGAGGCTTACAAAAATATTGGACTGTTTGGCTTATATAACCTCGTTATTTTGAAATGTTGGAGGTTAAGGTAAGGACAGAAGGACCAACTTTCTGCAAGCCGCCTTTTTTTTTTCTCAATATTGTTATCGAATTATTTTTTCATTCAAGTGAAAATCAAATGGATTTATATGAGTAATAGTATTCCATTAAATAGAATAAGTTTGTTAATCTCCATATTGAAAACTCCGCATTTCCGAAAATAAAAAAGGTGTAGGTTACGAAAACCAATTCATCAATTTTTGGATGGATGTTAATAATTTGATTTGCAAATCTTCCTTAAGTGGAATTTATGTTACTTCATCATCATAATAATCGAATCCTCTTTACCCCTTATGTGTGAGTGAGTGAGGCTGCTTTTTGTAGAGCTTTGACTAGATGAATCTTTCCCGTGTCAGCTCTCGTCTTCTTTTCCATTCCAACCTTCGTCTCTGGAACGCATCACGCCTTCTTCTCCGAAATTCGAGGTCTTCTCCATCTCTTTCTCTGCACGCGAATGTCATCAGCCTTCCTGGCGACTCTACTCCTATCCATACGAAGAAGGTGCCCAAATCATCTTAGCTTATATTCCTCTATGGATCCTGTATATTCCTCTATGAATCCTGTCCCGCCAAGTCTTTTCCTCCACCTTTCGCAAGTATTGCATCTCTAGAGCCTGTAGCTGGTTCCAGTGCTTCGAAATGAGTGTGCAGGATTCAAAAGAATACATCACTATTGGAAGGAATTCTCAAAGGCATTTACCTCATGAAAAAATTGTTTCCAAGGCTCAACTCAACAGATTCTGAAATCAATGAAAAATTCAATGGTAAAAAAGCCATCATAAAACTAAACCGGTATTTTTATAAGTAACCTTTTCAATTAACTGATCTTCATTTTCGGGCATACCTGAGGTTATTAGACCTCCTTTAAGCAATCATTAACCTTGGCAAAATGTCACGTCCATGTTACGAGTGTAGTATATCAAAATAAGAGGCGATCTTAGGACCTACTCGGGCGCCGACCTGAAAGGCAGGGCCCCTACACTTCTTGTTAGGAATATAAAAAAAAAGTTCAAAACTCAAAACTTTGGTGGTATTATGATAATATGATTGATAAAAACATGAAAATTCTTGAAAATGAAAACACACATGTCGAAACATAAATAATAAATTCTCTGAAATTATAAATTATCTTAATATAAACAACATCCTTATAGCTCTACTACACGAAACGTGGTTTAATAAAAATAAACGGGTTTATCAAGCACAGAATTATAACATAATAAAAAGAAATAAACCCTTCGTATTATCTCGGTCCAGACATCTCATTAGTTCCCTTCCCTACTTTCCTCTACATTACCTCAAATACCGCTTCATCCATTCTTTCCTACAGCCAAAAACCTAGGAGTAACCTTTGACCAGAACCTCTCCTACGACTACTTGGTTTATGCAGGACTACCTTTCAGGCTAGAAATAAGATTATGGAAGCTCATGAACTGTTTCATAACATATATCTTTGAGATCCCCAAGCGCTCCCATATTTCTTTCAGGAACACCGAGTTGACGTGACTTTACCCGACTACCCGACCACAATTCCTCCTTGGTATCTATCCACTCTTTCAATCCTAGGTCTCAACCTATAGATTTACATATTCCCTCCCTTAAAACTACTTCCTTCGTTATTTATTCATGCTGTCTCATTTGGAACTCTCTATCTAACTTCATACGTCAATCCTCGTCCACAAATTCCTTCAAACAACTCCTGTTCCACCATCTACTCCATATTCAAAGTTCCGCAAACATGTAAAATTCACTTGCGTCGGTACAAGGCCTAATCATCTGCACAAGGCATCATTTTGTATTCATCTAAGCAGACTAATATTCTAAAATTACGTAACTGTTATTATTCTTAGGAGACTGTAGTCCCAGAATAAAATTATTTTTTCATTCATCATAGAGAACTGACGCTCGAGACATATCAGAAACTTCATTCCAAATACAGGAATTGTAAAGCAGATATTCACGGTCCATGAAATATTTCTGCTACCTTACAGTGACAGAGGAGGAAATTATCACAGAACTGGGGAGGGAGCAGTATAAATTTTCATTGACACCGTCGAGATGTATGGCAGATCAGTTGCGAAAAGACGTATGTCCTTGGGTGTCAGCATAAAAAAATATTGACCGGACAATAGGTTTTATTCCTAATGCAACATCACGTAACAGAGCTAACAATTCTTCATTTTAAATTCTAGCAAACAACATCAATACAAACGGGCCAAGGTTTCAAACTTCCACCACACCGATCTTCGAATCAATTCAATCTGTTGTTAGTTGAAACAGTTAGTACATCATACATTGCCAAAGACAATAAAGATAGATGTATATTACATTTCTTGAACAATAATGTTCAGCCAGCTGCTAACAGAAAAAAGCGAAAATAGTTTAAGTTTTAGGAGATAAACTGAACTGAGATTAAAAAGAAGAGAATCCATCACTGATGTCGTACTTGTATTTTTATTTGAGAATTGATAAAACGTTATTTAGTTATTTTAATTCAATTCAAAAATGTTCTCACCAAAAAAATGAAACTATACTAAACAAATCACATAAACTGTAAAGTACGTGCTAAACAAAGTGAAATAAATTCGTTGGAAGATAGTTCGTATAATACGAATACTGGATTTAACGCGTTGAGTATGAAACAAGAGATAACTACTGATCAACACCCCAAAACTAATGAGGGCCCTTCTGGCCGAGCGTGAAGCAGCTATCCTATTTATTCATTAGGCCTAAGACAATGGAAAATAGTCTCCAAATAGCATGTGGCTTATTCACAATACAATGGTACGGCAAAATGGCTTTATTTTATTTTTATGTGCTCATAAAAGAGCAAGGCTTCTAATTAAAAACTATTCTAATCAACAAACCTGAATGAAAGAGAGGAGAACAACTGAGAACGCCATAGGACTTCGGGTAAAGCTGTTAAAGATAAATAAAAATATGTGTGTTATTGGTTGGTTTATTTTACAGTACACTATAAAAAATCATCAAATGCAATTTGATAATTGAGTTCTTGGACCTTATAGAAGATTACTGAAGGTGTATTGTTAACAGGTCTATAATTTTTAAAAGTTTCTCCTAAAATTTACTTCAAAATTTTATATGTCTCTACAAATTACTGATATTAACTACATGAAAGTCGTCATTTTTACGAAACAGAAACATTAATATCAGAAAATCGTCACAGATTAAAAAAAAAATTAGCCAACTCGAAACTTGTTTACCTTTACTTACGTTTAAATGCAATATATAGTAAGGCAGAGTATTGCGATCGTGAAAATTTCCGTTTGTCTACAGTCTAGTTCAAAAACAAAAAATCGTAGACAACTGAAGTTTCGCATTTAAGGTTTGTACATGCCTGGGACGTTAGATGGACTTTTTGGCTAACCGGAAGTGCAGCTTTATCGATTTTACAATTTTCTCAAAAACAGCTTTAACGATTTTGATTGATTTCATCATATCAGTGTAAAATTAAGAGATTTTCTTATTCTCATTGATCTTCTTTAACAGGGCTTAAATGCCTAATTTTTAAAATGTCTTCCTCTGAAGTACCTTTAATATTTTTTTTTTTATCTTCTAGGGCGCATTGGCAAGAACCTTCGAACATAGATCTAATATTTCTTCTGATAACACAAAACAAATTTATTTAAATCGGTTACTTTACGTCGGTAACTTCTTCTTGAAAGTAATTTGAATCTTCTTCTACGAAGGCTCATGATGAACATACCACACTCTGAGAATATCGTTTAGTCTTCCTCTCCCCCCCCCCCTCTTCTCAATATTTCAAAGAACAAATATAAAATCTAAAACAAATTGACTACATGAATGAATAACTAAAATTAATTTAGAAAATAGGAAATGTCGATTAGTCGCTCAGGTTTAGAAGTAGGTACGCAAGTATTTTATCATGCCCTATGCTCCTTCGTGAGTGGCTTCATTTTTGACATAAATATTTCATCTACGAAAATTCTCGGAATTGGCGCGTTTGGCGTTACCTACAACTCCAACATGTCATCAGAACGACGTTGTGAAAATTTATGAACATCCGGCTGATTTTCACATTAATGGTTAATAAAAAAGATGAGTACAATCAAATGGTCATAGTGGCCTACAAAAATATTGGGACATTTTCGAAAAGAAAAAGATCTACTTATTTATTACATTAAATTTACTTAATAAGTAGCCGGAACATCCAAAAAAAAAAAGAAGTTAAATTTTGTCAACAGTTGTTCAGGACCTTTCTCGAAATAGCTGGTAAAAAAAGATTCCCGGGTCTAGTTTTTCTGTGGGGAAGATAAGGAAGGCAATAACTGATTTTGTTGTTCAGTTTTTTGTAAATATATCATCAACTAAGAGGTTTGAAGCAAATATCATTCTATACAAAATTAAAGTACTTCAAAATCTCAATAAAAAATGTTTAATATATTTCCTTGATAAAATCAACGGTTACGGAAATATTAAAGATACAAAATTAATGGAATTACACTTTCAGTAAAAATTGCTTCCCACAATATTCAAGATTGAATTCCTTTTATTAACGTCTTTAAGCATTTAAAAACATATTATAATCGAATCTTCTTTGTTTTAATGATTTTAATAACCAATAATAAATTATCGAGACACAAGAAAAAAAGCAACATTAATTGTCAATTAGTCTTATATATATATATATATATCTTTAAATTCACATTATCTGATAATAAGTACCTTTCCGCGTTTCATTCTAGAGCTTGTGATATTAAACAACAATACACAAATTTTCTACTCCTGTAAGTCTTACCCCGTTACCCAGTACACCACCGAAACGTGGAGATGATTTAGACAATGTTTATACTAATTAATACAAATTAATTTTAAAAAACCAATGACAATTTAAACATACTACTTCTAAAAATATTCTTAAATGATCGATATCGAATATTATTTCATTTTGAGTTTCTATAATTTTATTATTGGTTTCATAATTATGAAAACCAAGTGAATTTGATAAAACAACTTACGCCTCCATATTTTATTTTAATTTTATGTTTCCTATATTTAATAATATCTATATATTATTTCTAAAAAGTGTTTTTTGTCGGTACGCCATAACTTCATCAATTCTTCATCAAATTCAATGACTGACCACTCATTTTGAACATATTCTTCTCCTTCACATGCGAAAAATATTCCTACTCCCCTAAAATTTCTGGAAAAAGTTATGAAGGAAAAGAAACTTTATTTGCGAATAATTCAAAAAGTATGCATTTCTTTTCTTGATTGTACCCATGATAATTAGAAAGATTACTAAATTACCTTAAAAAATCGTTAAACGGATAAGAAATATGTATAATTTAAAGAAGTTATATTGATTGACGGAAGGAGTTAAGAGTGTTGAAATATTTATTTAAATAGAAACAGAGTTGAGATTTATTTTCGCAGCTCGAAATACGAATTTTCATTGCGATCGAAAAATAAAAAATTATTTCTACAAATTTGATCAAAGACATCGCCCCTCCCCCTTGATTTTTTTTTAAGAAAATCACAAAAAGTTTGACACCTATTCACACGAAAATTTGCAGAGATGTAGGACCATATAAATTACACGAAATGATACAAACTGTACTTTCCTAAATAATTTAGAAAACTGAAATATCTTAAGTAAGTCCGAAATTTCTGGAAAAAAGTTATGAAGGAAAAGAAACTTTGTTCGCGAATAATTAAAAAAAAAAAAAGTTTGATTAAACTCGGTGTATCATTGTATAATTAAGTGGTCTTTAATATCAATTAGGTCTTATCCCCATTGATGTCACTTTACAGGGCTTAAATGCCTAATGTTCATATACGTCTTCCTCTAAAGTAACTTTAATATGGTATATTATAAAAAGTTAATCATTTCACATTACTCAAAGTTACGACAAAATGCTAAATATAACTTTTGAAAGAATTTGATAAGTTAATAAAGGAGAAAAAAAAATGCAGAAAAAAATGCGTTGCTATAGACTGAAGCGCCTAAAAGAATGTACCGATTTCAATGAAACTTCGCTAAAGTCATTTTCTCGACACCCTTTAAATTTATCTATATAACATACTTCAACGAAAAGAAGCTGGAAAAAAAGTTACGAGGGATGATAAAATTAAATTCCGAATAACTCAAAAAGTATACAATTTTTTTGGGATATTGTATATGGTTTTTTAAAAGTTTATGGAATTTCCTAAAAAAACAAAAAAAAAAAATCGTTCAGAACGGACAACTAGGAGGAAAGATATAGTCTCTATTTTTTTTTTCCCTGAAGAGGCAAAAATTTGGATAAATTTAAAACATACTTTTTTAATTGTTGAGACTAAAAAAACCTTTTTTCTACAGATATTTAATAAAGTTTATTTCCTAAGAACATTTTTCATAAGAAATAAGTACCTAAATTTATACCTTTATTCTCAGTTCTATATTTTAACACTTCAATCACCACCTCCGGAATCAAGTTACTCATATTCTGCATAGATAACGTTTTCAACTAAAATTATCACTAAAATGACATCACTTAAAAATGTTGAAATTGGAGTTAGTCATCCTGAAGTACGCGCCTATAGAGTTAGGTTGTAACAAAACATGAAAAATAATCATGCAGGTTTATCCAAGATATCAAACAAGATACTGCAATAGTGTGCATTTTATTAATTCATGTAAATGTTTCAAAATGTTAGATATCGATATTTTAGTAACAGCAGTACCTAATCGATCCTTTAACGAGAAGACCTTGGGAAAACATAGAAAAGGGGTTCAAAGGTCACCGGGCACCGGTGCTGCTTACTGAAGCGACTCCATTAAGTAAACACCTTAATTTTACACTAATATAAATAATTACAATAAGAAAACTTATCAATTAAAAGTAATTTTGATAATATCATTAAGATTACACCTCTTGACTAAAGAACGAAATGCAACGGTTTAAAACATAACTTTAGAACGGTCATTTCAAAAATTATTATTACTTTTCATGAACTTTCCTTTTGGAAGCACACCTATCATAAATTGTTTAGTTAACATTTTACTTGGACATGAATTACACCATCTGGTGCGCTCAACACACAGCTTTCACTTACCGCTCGACTTTAAATAGAAATTATTTTGTGGCAATGTTGAGCTATTATAAAACTTTTGAAGTGCATTTTAACGGAGCTACAGTTTAATGCTTATCGCAAACAAATTAATAACTATAACGAAAACCCTATAAATTATATCAAGGTTAGACAATAGAAACCTTGTTACTCCATCTGTTATTGTATAACTTCAGTCTTTGAGCTGTCTATTTATCTATCTATCAATATATATATATATATATATATATATATATATATATATATATATATATATATATATATATATATATATATATATATATAACTTATGCGACTGTGAAACGAAACAATTTTCATTATTTCTCTTTTATTTAATAATCAAATTCTTTCAAAAGTTATATTTATCCCTTTTTCATAACTGCTAACATGGAGAGATAGTCAATTATTTACAATAAATCAAATTGACAAAACAATAAAGGTACTTTAGGGGAGGACATTTTGAACATTTAAGCATTTAACATTTGAGCATTTAAGCCCTGTTCAATGACAACAGTAGGGATAAGACCTATATGATATTAAGACCACTTAATAATACAATGATACACCGAGTTTAATCAAAATCGTTAGAGCCATTTTCAAGAAAATCATAAAAAGTGCCACTTCCGGTTAGCCAATATTGACAAAAAAGTTTCTGTAACATCCCAGACATATATAAACCTTAAACATGCAGTTTCACTTTAGTGCGACTTTTCGTTTTTGAGCTAGTTTGACAAAATACACACATACCATTTTGCAGGACTTGGTTATTTGGACTAAGGGGACCTCAAAACGTTTATCTCCGTTAAAAAACTCAAATTCGAAAATTTTCACGATCGCAATACTGTCCCTTACTATAGATAACATATGGAGTTAAGTGAAAGTAAAAAAACAAAACAAATAGGAAACGCTCTAATAAACTAACATCGTAATCTGTACATCATAAACTATTGATTGAGCGGGTTCATCAGAAGTGAAATATAAAAATATTTCAAAGATGTTTAAAACATATATTTACAGCCTTAAATGCATTTATTGAAATTTAAACATTTTAAATCCGATAATATGTTTAAATAATTAGGTATACGTCGCCGATTTATTTCAAAAAACATTTGACTTTACTTAATCCAATTACAATTAATGGGACAACGTTTGACCTATTGATGGTGTATTTAAAGCAAATAACTGTATTTTGTTAAATTTTATAAAGGTAAAAATAAGAGATTTATTACCTATATTTTTTACTATGCTGTATGATCTTACTTATTTATAATTAAATATATATAGTTTTAAATCTCTTTTTGTATATAGAGATCAGAGACTGGAGTTATATGATTCAAATAGACTTATGCAACAACTGATTAACAACAATGGATATAATAAAGAGGGTTTATGTTATTTTGATGGCCTTAATGAATATCTGTATTGATTAATATGACCAAAATTCAAAAATGTTCTTTAAGGTTTAGCCCCATTAAAAATGCGTTTCAAAAATTTATTTTAATTGCCCAATTTCGCCAGACAAGAATTGCTTTTCGAAGTAGAGCGGTAAGTGAAAGTTGTGTGATGCCCACACCAGACTTTTTGGTCAAAGACGTAAGATCCTACCTGCCCTCCCCCTCCCAAGATATTTTATTGCTCACTTTTCTTAAAAACAGAAGAAGCTAAGGTATACAATTACACTTGCTGCTGTCTGTTTTATGGTCCCTCGTGGTCCCTTAGTCCGAAAATTCATAACCCCGTCGAAATTTGCCCTCCTCAAAAATTAAAAAAAAAACCGTCAAAATAGGCCCCCTCAGAAATTTTGATGGAGAAACTTGCGCCATGAAACCCTGTCTGGGCGCTTCTGTACCCATATACGATATTTATAGTAGGGTAAGCGCACCAGTGGTGGACATAGCTAAGGAACTTTTTGTCTTTTTGGCTTATACCGCTGTAATTATTATGGTTATAAACTTCTCCCCTTAACGCTTACAATATCTAGAGTTTCCTTTTTCTATTTAACACTTTAAAATTTAAAAAAAATATTCAGTTATGTAGGTTTAAATTTAAATCTCCATTTAAAAAACACCTTTTTGCACTGGTGATGGACACCACGAAATTCAATTGATCTAGCAATGGAAAGGGATCGGTACCAGTAATGGACATACTTCAGAAAAAAAAGAAAGAATATTTGTTCAACAATAAAGATAAGACCAATGTTCAACATACTTTTAGCAAAACTGTTAGTAGAAAGGTACGAAACACACTGATCTCAAGAGCACTACAGAAACATGGTAGGCATTTAAAAATTTTCTTTTGGGTACTTAATTCATAAAGTTGTCAATAGAGAGCATTGTTCTTTAATCTAGGAAAAACTATAACCTTTTAATCAACTAGGAAGCTTATTATTTTTAATAAAAGTTCAAACCGTCCATCACTGCTGATATATAAATATAATAAAATATAAAAGGGTCCCTTATCCATAACTGGGGCGTCCACCTTAAGGAAAAGTATTACGATCGTTAAAGTTTTTGAATCTGAGTTTTGAGGTTCCCTGAGTCCAAAAAAACGAGTTCCGCAAAATGGTCTGTGTGTGCGTGTGTGTGTGGACGCACGCGCGTGTGTGGGCGGTCTAGCTTAAAATCGATAAATCTTATGAAAGTGACATTGCATATTTAAGGTTTGTATATACCGCGGATGTTGTAGCAAGTTTTTGGTCAAAACCGGAAGTGGCACTTTATGTAATCGATTTTATACATTTTTACAATTTTCTCGAGAACTGCTCTAAATATTTGGATTAAATCCATATCAGTTTAAAACAATAGGGCTTTAATGATTAATTTTCAATTGTTTCTTCCGCTAAAGTTTATTTTAAATAATTAACCATTTAAGTATTAGCTGTAATATAAAAAATAGTTAAATATAAAATATGAATGAATTTTATAATATTATAAATCTTAACGATAAAATAATTGTAATACAGAGACCAAAGGAACACGGCCAAGAAATTAGAATAAGCTTCGCTTCCATACTTTAATAAGAGTTTAATATAATACGGACTCGGACAATATTATATACATAAACTATGGGTTTTTCATAAATGCTATAGTTAGTATTATTTAATATTTAATTGTATAGATTTCAGCGATAGTAATTACTAAAAAACGATATAAAAACATGGAATATACATAAATATAGCGACCTTCTTCATCAGTGGCATTCTTGTCGGGCTAAAAATGTTTCGTGAGACATTTTATTTATTTATTAGAATCAAATAAATAATTAAAATATACAGTTATATAAGGAAATAGCTAGTGTCAAACAAACTAAATATAATACATTAGATGGCTATGAAATATGGTAATTACTTGTTTTAAATAATGTTCCATTCCGTCTATATTATTTACTTTCACTTCCCGCAGTCTGAAAATACTTATTTCTGCTGAAAAGAGAGTGGTAAGTGAAAGTTGTGTGATACGCACACTGCACCTGATTTTTATTAATACATATCTCCACAAAGTCAACTAACTGCCGAAAACGTTGGTTAAAAAATCATCTTCTATACAAACGGGGTCATTGGCGATGTATATTTAAAATACATAATGAAATACGTAATTTCTCACTGAAGTCTAAATATGCAAAACCTAACAAATACTGCTTTCCTATGAATCGTTATGAACTTATTGTTCCAAACTCCAATTCTGAATCGGTCTAATCTACAATTCAACTTACGAATAAACAAGGAAAAAGTTAATCTTAGTTAATAAACACAAATAATTGTTAGTTTCAATTGTTTATAGGATTATAATCTAAAAATGGATATTCTTGGTAGGGCACTCGAACATAAATATAAGAGGGACCATCTTGAGTTCTTGAGAACAAACTGTAGCATCGACCTCGACCAAGGTTCCCGATATATTTTAGATCCAAGTTCCCATCCAAGCACGCGAGGTTTCAATGTGGGTGCCATTTGTTAGGGAAATCAGCTTTATAGTACAGATCCAATGATAATAGTATTAAAATCTAACCTTAGAATAGATTTTAATTAGCTTGCTTTAAAAAAATGAAAAAGTATAATAGGAAATAATTGGAAGAACATAGAAAATGTCGTATTTTAAACCTTAATACTTCCTCACCTAGAATCGTTAGAATTATTAATCGTTTATCTAGAATTTATCGTAGAATTATTAAGGGTTACGTAATGTTAATAGAGGAAAATAAACATAAAATACAGAAAAACCGATGATGAATTTATCTCTGTATTTAAACCTAAACCTCTTCTATAGGTCCAAGAGTTTTAAACAAATAACCTTAATAAATGACAATAGATAACGGCATACCCGCACTGGATAGCTTAGTGCAGGGCTAGTGGGGATTAACGTCCCCCGGTTCCCCTAGTACAGTACACAGCAACCTCTCTTTCAAAACAGTACACAAGTACACTTACATAAGCTCATCTACAGTACACACTTTAGGATCGCCTTACCTAGACAGACGCTCTTGATGGAGGAGCAATCACGATCAGGGTGCTCATAGGAGGCAACACCTCTACCTGACTCGGTGGCAGCGGGTTGATAACCTTCTCTCCTTAAACCTCTTAAGCGGACCTTACACGGTAATTTATGAATGAACGTCACAAGAATGGCAAAGATTGCTCAGGATCGCTTTGATCATGAAAACCCCTTACACGTTCAATCAATACTGATCATTACTTATCATTGCAGAAGCCAATTAAGCTCAGTTGTAAATAAAGAAACAGAATAGATATGCTTATTTGGACATCGTCATTTATTTATTTATTGGGCATAAAGAGAAAAATGGAGATATAATAATTACTTCCTAGTGCCTGAAAATCTTTTAGACCAAAGTTAGAAAAATTTAAGTCAACTATATACAAAAATTTAGGAAAAGTATTCCGAAAATAATCAATTTGTAAAGAAAAATTAATGACAAATGAAAACAACAGTTAATGATTTTTTTTGTATAAGTAAATTGTGAAGTTTCCACTTCTTTTTTTTTTTTTTTTTTCAATTTATTGCTTACTTGACTATTTAAAGAAAAAATAGTTGAAAATGGTTAATAAAAATATAAACTCCTCCTTTTACTTTAATGAAATTTTATTAACTTTTATGAAATTATTTACTTAAAAACGAGACCTAGGTAAACTAACCTATCTAGTAGTAAGGTTAGTCTCATAGAAAATCGTTTTGACAAAAGTTAGTAAAACATAAGTCTACTACTTACAAAAATTAAGGAAAGGCGTTACGAAAATAATAAATTTGTTGAGGAAAATGGGAAAAGAACTTACAAATATACACAACAGTTATAAATTTTTTTTTTTTTCTTTAAGTAAATTGTGAAGTTTTCACTTTTTTTTTTTAATTTGGTGCCCATTTGACTATTTAAAAGAAATAATTGAAGATGGTTTATAAAACATAAACAAGTGATATGAATTTTTTTTTAACTATTTACTTATAATGAAAATCAGAAATTTATAATGGTTGTGAGGGCAAGGTAATCTAACCTATCCAGCAGTAAGGTTAGTCTCCCCACTACTTTTACCTCAACCTCCCCTCCACTTCTCGTGAATGAACCTTTGATTTCCGGATGTTCGGAAATCCGCCACACACCACCGTCAGTACTTCATTTACTACCTTACACAATAATTCGGAACGTCATTAGTGCCTTGGAATGCAATTCCGAATGACCGTGTAGGGTCCGCTTTATATTTCGAAAGCTAACCAACGATTTGCCGGACCGATAAGCAGAAAACAACCAAGGAACCATCGCATGGACTTCACAGCTTCGTGGAATGTTTTATCTTTATATAGAGGCGGAGCATAGTATACGCTCCTCAAAACCTTGACCAACTACGCAATAGACATCCAATCCGCCCAAGAGGTCAGATGGACTGGGTGGATTTCTGGGAAGCCTCAAGAAAGGACAACATACCGTTTATTACAGCTGGAATGAAAGGCTCCACACCTTTGGTACAAATTTTATAATAGGAAGAAAACTGGCTCTTCTTGTTACTAACTGCAAACCAATTAATGCCAGGCTCTGCATGATACGGATTAGGGAGACCTTTTGTAATTAAAGTATAGCATGTCCTACAGATGTGTCAGGAGAGCAAAGCAAAGATTTGTTCTATGAGGAATCGGAAGCATGTATCGATAAGTGCCGATTAATTAATTACAGATTAGATTAATTAAAGCCGAAAACCATTTAAGCTTAAATCTGAATCATGGAAGGCAGAGGATGGGAGCCTTGTCAGAGCCAGGCAACAAGAACTTGGATGCTGGAAGAATCATTTTCAGTCATTATTAAACTAAGGCGGTAGTAATCCTTACCTATTGGGGATGATCTTATGAATGTAGATGTAAAAGTAAATTATGTATCATGCTAATAAGTTTGGTCAATGTTCGATTGATGTTCAACTAAAAGAATTTCGTTAGCTAATAAATAATAATCAAAACTAAATGTATTTGCATGTATCCGGGTGGCACTATTTATAACAGGATGACACAGCATCTAGTTTATTCTGGTGATGTCATAATAACGGTAAGAAATAAAACAGCATTAGCAAAGAAGATTGAAGAGTTTGAAACAGCACCAAAAGAACAAGGGCTAAAAATAAATGAGAAGAAGATTGTTTATATACAAACTTCAAGAAGAAATGAATGTGTCTCAATAGGAAATCACACACTGAAAGCGGTCGAAACCTTTAAATACTTAGGTGCTCTAATTGCAGAAAGTAATGAAATGGAGGAAGAAATGAAAGCAAGAATGGTTTCTGAGAATAGATACTCTTTTTCCATGCGAAAATTATTAAAATATAGTTCTCTCTCTCATAGAATAAAGAACAAACAGTGGATGAGAAGTCCAGAAGACTTAGAGCTCATCAAACAAGGAAGTTTTTCTGAAATTGTGGTACCTTCAGTCCAGTTAAGAATTTAAAAAAAAAATTGCGAAGAATCCTCGATTTCACGAAAAACCTTACTTACTACCGTCAAACTATGGTTTAACTGTTTAAAGTTTCCTTTAAAAGGTAGTAGAAAAGATTTACTTGCTTTAAATGTAAATTTAAAATAATTTACTATGAAGTAATCCGCTGTAACCTTAATGAAAAATTCTGTTAGTTATTGCTTTTAATTCAATATAAAACGTGATTGGCTTAAAAATTACAAAATATGTTTACCAGTTCTCTGTATGTAACCAGGCCATGGTTTAATGTATCTTTTAATATCTTCTTTCACATATTATCAGTTATATGAAATTAATGTAAACCTAAACTACATATCACTATCACGAAATTCCCCATTGATTGATATCTAATACAAATCTGTTGTCTATGACTCTTTTGCATTACCTATATATGTAATATATAGTAAGTGTTAGTATTGCGCTCGTGAAAATTTTTGAATCCAGATATTTTCGAGTCTGAGTTTTCAACAGAAATACACGTTTTGAGGTTCCCTGAGTCCAAATAACCAAGTCCCGAAAAATGGTCTGTGTTTCTATGTGTTTAAGGTAGATATATAGTCCTTAGAGGTCCTGGTAACTTTTTCCTTAAAATCGGCTAACCGGAAGTGCCACTTTATTTCAACACTGAAACACATTTTGACAATTTTCTCAAAAACGGCTCTAACGATTTTGATTAAACTTGGTGCATCGTTTTATAATTAAGTGGTCTTTAATATCATTGAGGTCTTGCCACCGTTGATGTCACTCTACAGGGCTTAAATGCCCAATGTTCATATGCGTCTTCCTCTAAAGTACCTTTAATATGGTTTATTTTAAATAATCATCTATCTCACATTATTAAAAGTTACGAAAAAATGCTAAATATAACTTTTCAAAGAATTTGCTTAAGTTAATAAAGAAGAAAAAAAATTAAAATGCTTATACAGGTCGAAAATGAACGTCCGGAAATTCAAGTCAGAAGGTATACTTATAATATATCGTTGGAAAGCGGAAACTTTTAGAAAAAAACAATATTTAATATAGAAAGTTGTAGAAGGTAACAGAGAGCGGCAAACAAATAATAAATAATAATTTTTGAAAACTGATAATACTTAAGGTAAATCACATGTTTTCTAGGAAATTAAATGAAATTTCTAACTAAATGTAACCTTTTAAAATATTTTTAAGATTGAAAAAATATTTTAAATCCACTAAATCAAGGCAATGACATTGTTTAAAAAAACTATTTCATTGTACCTGTGTGAAAGAAGAAGTAAAATATAAAATCATTTCATGGATGTATAAAGCATATGTTTATAACCTTAAATACATTTACTGTAGTTATTGTAATTATAGATCTGATATTATATTTAAATAATTAGGTATAAACGTTTATTCCGAAAAATTGTCATGTAAGTTTTTAGAAAATTAAATTAGTGAATAATTTGTTAAATTTTCCCTTTGCGATATTCCAACAGAATCCACTTACAATTAGTGTGACAACTTTTGACCTACCTATGATATACAATGCAAATCTCTTCATTCCGTTTTAATAAACTTTGCAATGGAAAATAACAGTTTAATATCTAATAGTCGTACAATCCATAATCAACGTATCGAACAATCCATAATCAACGAATCGTACAACCCATAATCAACCGGTGATGTAATAAATAGGACTTTTGTTATTTCAATAGTATTTATGATTTGTTAGCTGCAATCTTTTAGTTTTAGCTCAGTTAAAAATGCAATTCAAAAATTTTATAATAGCCCAACATGGCCAGAAAATAATTTCTATTCAAAGTTGAGCAAAGTTCAAAGAGAAAGTGAAAGTTGTGTGTTGCGCGCACCTGATTTTTAGAATCATTAAAAGAAAGAAACTTTAAATAATAATTTGAACTAACTAATTATAATTAAAAAATGTATCGTCTATTATGAACAACATGAATTTTGTGATTTGAAGCAATTTTTGCTTATAGTGGAAATACAATAAATATAATCTCATAAATATCTCCATAACGATTGATTTTACCAAAAAAAGACTTTAACATTGTACTGAAGAATATTTGCAAAAAATCTCGTAGTAAGTTGAGATATTCTGAAAAAACTTCAATTCTGGCAAGTTTAGTTTTAATATTTTTATTCCCACTTACCTATATATGGAATATATAGTAAGGGTAAATATTGCGATCCTAGATATTTTCGAGTCTGAGTTTTCAACGAAAATACATGTTTTGATGTACCCTGAGTCAAAATAACCAAGTCCCGAAAAATGTTCTGTGTGTATGTGAACACTCTAGCTCGAAAACGAAAAGTCGTACGAAATTGATATGAAAAATAACAGTTTAATAACTAATAGTCTTACGATCCATAATCATTTATAGGTTAAATATTCAGATATCCTTCAATTCTATCTAGGGATACATGAACCTTTCGGATAACAGAGTGACTAAATCCAATTTCAATATTGTTTATTATTAATTTTAGTGACGTTTCTAGTGGCAAAATTTATAGCTTTATTCACAGATCTATATTTCAACATTGCAATCACCTACTCTGAAATCAACTTGATCACTGTCTGTATAGATATAACTTTTCCGATTAGAAATATCACTAAGATGACATTACTCAAACATTTTACAAACAACACTTACTCAAACAACAGTTATTCATTATGTCAACTGAAAGGCTCAGAGACTGAAGTTCATATGCATATTGTTGACTGGTTAATATTCATTTTTAATGTTATTATTTGTTATATATATGTGCTAATATATAATAGTCTTCTGAAAGGATTTTTTATATATTTTTTTTCAGATGAAAATTCAAAATATATTGTAAAAACAGATTTTATCCCTGAAGAATCGAACCTTTAGAAAAACCCTTTTTTCTACAGATATTTAATAAAGTATCTTTCCTAAGAACATCTTTCATAAGAAATAAGTATCTAAATGTATACCTTTATTCACAGTTCTATATTTCAATACTGCAATCACCACCTCCGGAATCAACTTACTCACTGTCTGCATAGAGAACTTTTTTAACTAAAAATATCACTAAAATGACATTACTCAAAAATAGTAGAATTGGAGTTAGTCGTTCTGTGGTTTATAAAAGCAAAGAAAGTTGTGTGGTTTTTAAAATCAGATGGATTTTTATTGCCTACCGTCGATATATTAAATAGACTTTTTGTAATATTTATGGTCTTAAAGATTTGTTATCTGTAAGATTTAAGCTTTAGCTCCGTTTAAAATTCACTTCAAAAATTTCATAATGCTCCAACATTGCAAGAAAATAATTTCTATTCAAAGTAAAGTTGTGTGTTGCTCGTACCAGATTTTATTTAAGTAGGCTTACAGGCCTTTTGGCCAAGTCTCTCTCCACCTGTCTTAAGTTGCTGATGCAGTCTGCTATCCAGAATTCTTTCATCCTGTCAATCAACTCTTTGGCCTATCCCATAGTTTCTTGCCAAATATTGTGACATTATTTTTTTGTGGCTTATTGATTGCATCTTATCATCCTCAACTTTATGTCATGAGATATTAACTGAAGATTTTTTTTTAAGCAGTTCTAAATAGGCATTTCTCCTCTATTCGGTAGTACAATTATCACTCTTCTTTCTACGGTGCTAGTTAGAGGTCAGTTCTTGCAGTAGTAGAAATGTAAAATGTAGAGACTTTTTATAGATATGAACTTTTTAGAGACCTATAGGGATAACAGCAGTCTTGAAAAGGTTCTATGAGGAACAAACTATTTAATAGTTAGTTTTGAACATACTTTAAAAGTTTGAGGAAAAGTTGATTGCTCAATGTATATTCATCAACCTGGACGAAAACAATTAATGCTGAAAACTTATCAGCTCAAGTTTTCGAGGTAAAATTTCGACAAGGCTGCGCAACAAATTGCCTGCCTACCTCGACAAGGTCAGTGTTATCACTTTGTCAGTTTCTACTGACGTCTTAACTTAACTAATTACGAAATTCGTTTCAGAGGTGAATGGCAACGTGTCATATCGAGCGAGCTTCACTCTCTGTTTAGCTTAATACCTGAGTTCAATTTAGCTTAGAAGACAATCAGAGTGGATCTAATAAAACTTTGATTAGCTATTTCTTAAATCTTCCAAAAACTTTATCAATTATTCATAATAACATAGCATTTATTATTAACTCAATCGGTTTAACACACACACGTGTCTTTCTGTCTTTCCCACAGCCCGATAGCCAACTGAATATTTCGAAGAACAATAATGAAACCATTAAATAAAGATTAATCCACGCAAATATAAAACATATAAATTAAAACTGATCCACGATCATTAACAAAACTCAATTCAGGAAATAGGAAAAGTCGACTAGATGGCTAAGCCAGAAGTAGGTATGCGAACATTTTTTGATGCTATACGTTTCTATCGTATAATCAAACCACCTCCAGGTGAATTGATCCATCAGCCGTACAAAGTGTTGGTATTAAATCTTTATTTTGTATTAGGGGAGTAGAAGACACGAGGGTGTAAACATGGAGCTCAATATATATATAGGTAATTAAATAAGCAGCTGTATAATTAGTGTTAATTATAGAGCTAGCTAATAGAAGAGCTCCTGTAGTAACCTCCTAATACTAAAAAAAAATAAAACTAGTAGGCTCGTGCGAAGAATTCGCACGGCATATTGTTATCAAATGACAAATTAATAAGAAACGAAAATAATGCAACGTATCAAAAGATAAAGGAATCAATTGTTACTTTATCGATAAATATAATCGACAAAGGAAACAAAAATTAATTTAAATCTTCATTAAGGGAAAAGTATGTAATTGCTTAGTTATTCGCAAGGAAAGTTTGTTTTCTTCCATAACTTGTTTGCCTGAATTTTCGGGGTGATTAGACTATTTTGCCCTCCTGAAGGAGAAGGAAGCCTTCGAAATTGGTGGCTCAATCTTGAGATTTGGCGAAGAATTAACTATGATATGGCTTGCCGATCAAAATCACCATCGATAAATAATAAAAAACTCCTCTTCTCTCGATCATAGAGGCCTCAAGTCGACAAAATGAGACATGTATTCAATGACAGTACTACAATTAATGTAAGGTTGTGTGGATGTGAACCCTATGCCTTGCGTTATCTCGAAAATAGTACCTTTTTGGGGCTTATTAACGCAGGATCTATCCGGGTCTTGCTGTACGCATCAAAATCTTCAAGATCCAATTTATCCTGTATCGATCTACAGACCTACCACTGTTCAGGTATTGAAGCCTAGCAAAATCTTCAAGATCCAATTTATCCTGTATCGATCTACAGACCTACCACTCTTCAGGTATTGAAGCCTAGCAAAATGTTTGTATCGACTTTATTTATTTTAGAAAGAAAAACAAAAGTGGACAATACGATTCGCTAACCTCCCGTAAAATTCTGAATCCAACGGTACCCCATTCATGGTATTTGAGCATGACAGGAGCGTATATATGTGGTACAAAACCGATTTCGAGACTTACTGTAATAATATAAGTGGGTATATGAAAGTCACAAACTACATTTTTATATAATTATAAAAGCTATATATACATTTTATATAGCTTTTGATAATCTGAGCCATAATGCACTTTATAGAATCTTAGAATGGAAGGGTATGCCAGCTGGACTTATTGGTTACATGAAGGGGCTATATAGCAAATGTTATACCCGCATTACAGACAAAAAGCAGCATACGGATCCTATTGTATGCGGAAGAGGTATAAGGCAGGGTGACCCATTATCCCCTAGTCTCTTTAACATGGCAATGGATTGGGTAATCCATTCCCTTCCAGATGGAATAGGCTACGATATGGGAGGAACAATGGTAAACTGCCTGGCATTTGCAGACGACCTAGTCTTAATCACATCCTCATCGAAAGGCATGAAAAGATTACTATCGGACGCAGCTGCAGCTATTCAAGATCTGGGAATGGAATCCAACCCAGCCAAATGCTTTAGCTTTTCTCTCGTCAAGGCCGTCAATTCTAATGTTATGAAGGTTGATAACAAATATCATTTCGTAGTAAATGGCGCTAGAATCAAGCAGTTGGGTTGATTTTAGGTTGATTGGTTAGGTTGATTGGGGGGATTGCTGGAAATACTTAGGAGCGAAATTTTCGTTGAACAACATGAATGCCGAAGGGATTATCGATGAATTATCATTATTGCTGCACAAAACAAACACTGCACCCCTAAAACCTCAACAAAAATTAGTGACTTTGAGAACTTATCTCATCCCGAAATTTATTCTTCTCCTCACACTGAGCCCAAGCAAAATGAACGAGTTGAGAAAGTTGGATATCTCAACGAGAGCGGCAGTACGTTCCTGGCTGCGACTGCCTCAGGATACCCCTACTCAGTATTTCCATTCTGCTTGTACTGATGGTGGTTTGGGAGTAATGAGCTTTAGCAGTGCTATACCCTCACTCAAGCTCGCGAAGTTACGACGTATGGAGTACTCTGGTTGCCCAGTAGCAAGAGCCGCCTATCATTCCTCCTTTATCACTAAGGAAATGAGAAAACTCACAAGCAACCTCACGAAAATGGCCCTCAACGCGGAAAACACTTCCAGTGAAGAACGAAAGAAAACGCTGTCCATGAAGTTATATCGTAGCGTTGATGGTAAGGCATTAAGGGAGTCAAAAAACTGCCACCCATCAACTCATTGGTTGACAGACTACGCGGCTCCGATAACCGGACGGACCTTCATACAGACGGTAAGAACGCATATAAATGCCCTCGCGACCCGAGTGAGATTATCCAGAGGACGTAGGGCTTTTATGCCGACCCAATGCAGAGCTGGGTGTCCTGCAAGCGAAACTGCCAGCCATATTATTCAACATTGCATTTTGTCTCACGGTGGTAGAGTGCGCCGGCATGATACAATAGTGAACATGTTGGAAATTGCTCTCCAAAAGAAAGGATACAGGGTCACAAAGGAGCAAATGTTTGTTGGTAATAGACGAAGGTGGAAGCCAGACCTGGTGTGCTCAGGACTAAGCGGACACTTCATTATAGATGCACAGGTCGTCGGGGATAACCCTAGCACCACTCACTGGAACAATGTCAAAGCCAATAAATATAGGGACCTAGATTGCAGGATGGCGATCGGGCGTACACTGGGAGTGCCAGGCGTGGACATAAAAGTACGTACTGCCGCTCACAATAACTTGGAGAGGAATATGGTGTCGAAGATCTTTCCAAGACATGGATATGTTGGGAATTCCCAAGAGAACGATAAACGCTATTACAATAAGAGTCCTTAAAGGGTCCCACATGAATTACAGTAATTGGTTCAGGCTGCTTCCTCGTTTATAGCATGATACTCAATGATTATATCGATGTCATAATTTACATTTTTACGTTTTGTTTTATTTATCTTTATTTTTTATTTTATTTATCTATTTATTTATTTCATTTTTATTCGTTTAATTTTATGTTTATTTATTTACTTTTTTTATTATTTTTTTTTATTTTATTTATTTATTTTATTTTATTTATTTATTTTTATTTATTATTTTTTTTTTATTTATTTAGATATGTACTATAGTACTACTTTTTTATGACTTATATTGCGGAGGGATTGCTACCTCCGTGGTTTTTAAAATTACTTTATATATAGTGTGTATTTTATGTATGTATATGAATGTATGTATATTTTTCTTTTATACTTTTATCGACGCAGCTGCTTTTTGTATGTAAATGCAATGCTCAGTATATTATAACTTAATATTAGTATGTTTTCTTTTTTTTTTTTATATATGATTTTTGGTTTCCAATATCCAAGATAAAACGTTACGATGGTGAAGGTAGCACCAAATTGAATTGGAAATTGAGAAAGGTCTGGAGTTTTGTTACTTCGAAAAATATATTAACTATGTATGAACTACCAAATGAAACCCAGCCAGGAACATCATCAAAACCAACAATTGAAGAACTTCAGCATCAACCAGGTACATCTTCACAAGAGATAACCGAACAATCTCCGTTTTTCACCCCTAACGCCTATCAGGTGCTTCAGAATGATAAAGAAGTGATGGAATCCGCTTCAATACCAAGAGATCCCCGACCTCCACCCATATTCGTTAAAAACATAAACAATTTTCAGTTACTATGCTCACAACTGAACAAAATAACAGGCTCTGGAAGCTATTCATGTCTAAGCAGAACAAAGGACACGAAGATATCACCAGATACAGCTGAAACCTACAGAAAAATTGTGAAGTATCTAACGGAAACCAACGCGGATTTTCATACGTACCAATTACGGCAAGATCGAGCTTTGAGGGTAGTCATAAGAAATCTACACCCCTCAACACCAACCGAAGCAATAGAAGAAGAATTGAAAACTTTAGGTTTCATAGTGCGCCAGATTACAAATGTACAGAAGGAGAGTAAAGAATAGCCAGGAGTAAAAGTTCCTCTACCCTTATTTTTCGTAGATTTGGAGCCAAATCAAGGGATCGAAAAAATATACGAAATAAGAAGAATATACTACACAAGTGTTATAGTAGAGAAGCCATATCCTAAGAGGGAAATCGTACAGTGTCACCATTGCCAGACATATGGCCATACCAGGACTTACTGCCATCATCTGCCGCGCTGTGTGAAATGTGGAGAGCAGCACAAATCCGGGGAGTGCACAAAACCAAAACGGGATCCTGCAGTTTGTGCATTGTGCCTTGAAGGACATCCAGCGAACTACAAAGGCTGTCAGATCTACAAGAATATCAAATCAAGATATCAAAAATCCCCGACCCAAGACGAAGCAGAGGTATCAAGAAGAGAACCTAACGCATCAAGAAGAGGACCTTAAAAAAAAATTGACCCAACGGTGTCTTTTGCACACTTATTAGGAGGTAAGAATGATGTTACTTATTGTGAGACCCTGCCGCAACAACAACACATACCTCAAAATTCTCAACCCCACCCTCAACATCCTAATCAAACTTCACCTAATCAACAGTTTTATCAACACCAAATTCCCCGCATTCCTCCTCCCTCAAATACCATAGATCTCACCAGTTTACTTACATCTTTCCTCTCCGAATTCAGATCCCTTGTTACTCCTTTGATATCTCTTCTCACCAATCTTGTATCACATTTTATCCCTCCCGCGAAAAATCCTTAAATGACTTCCAATAAACCTTTATCCATTCTCCTTTGGAATGCGAATGGTGTTAGGAATCATACAAACGAACTAACTACATTATTACTTGACAAAAATATTGACGTGGCACTAATTACTGAAACTCGACTAACCACTAAACAGCACTTCAAAATACCACAATACCTGACATATCGTACTGACCACCCTGACGGAAAAGCACATGCCGGTACTGCTGTCATTGTACACCAATCCCTCTCCCATCACCTACTCCCGTTACCTACACATGATTTCCTACAGTCCACCGCTATCGTGATAAAAACCTTTTCCTTTCCGGTTACCCTTGCATCAGCGTATTGCCCTCCTAAACGATCCATATCCAATGCCCAATTCCGTTCTCTCCTCGACTCCTTAGGACATCACTTCATCTTGGGTGCAGACCTAAATGCCAAACATCAACAATGGGGTTCCAGAACCACGAATACTCGTGGCCGAACCCTGCTGTCTGCACTCAATTCCCAACATTTTCACCTCCTTTCCCCCAACTCTCCTACCTACTGGCCTACAGATCCCAACCGTAATCCTGATCTTCTTGATTTCTTTATCCACAGCGGCTTAAGTCCCCTCAATTGTTCCATTACACGTCTAAATGAACTTTCCTCTGACCATAGTCCTCTAATCCTTAATGTTTCACTTGAACTCGTTCCCAAACCTTCTCCACCGTCATTTATTAGGGGCCCAGTTAACTGGGACCTTTTCAGCCAAATCATCTCCGATAAAATTGATCTTAACATATCCCTCAAAACTCCCGATGACCTTGATAGTGCCGTAAATTCCTTTACTACCACAATCCAGCAAGCCGCCTGGACTGCTTCCTTCCCAAAAGACTCCTCTAGAATTCCTAAAAAGACCATTCTACCACAACACCTCCTTGACCTAATCCAAACCAAACGCCGTGCCAGATTATTGTGGCAACGTACCCGACATCCTACCGACCGCTGCTCCTATAATTATTACTGCAAAAAATTAAAACTGGAATTAGCCACCTTCAGATCACATTCCTTCAACTTCTACCTATCCTCCCTTTCTTCTCGCGACAATTCCCTTTGGAAAACCACTAACAAAATCTTAAATCCTCACCGCATTTCCCATCCCCTCCGACGAGATGATGGCTCCTGGGCAGTATCTGACGAAGATAAGGCTGAGGAGTTCGCCATTCACCTATCCAATACATTTATTTCACATCCGGAATCCCATCCTGCCCACACCGTAACAGTAGAAGAACTCCTTACATCACCAATCCCACTTTCCTTGCCCCCAAAAGCTATTCATCCTTCCGAAGTGAAATTTCAATTAAAAAAATTAATCCCCCGTAAAGCTCCTGGACATGATCTCCTTACCCCTCAAATCCTTCGACAACTTCCATCCAAAGCAGTCATATTCCTTACATATATCTACAATTGTATCCTACGCACCACCCACTTTCCTCTGCTATGGAAACACTCCACTATTATCCTTTTCCAAAAACCAGGCAAACCTCCTAATATCTCAACATCCTATAGACCAATTAGCCTACTCCCAATCCTTTAAAAAATTTTTGAAAAGATCCTTTTGAAACGAATCCTACCCATTATAGAATCCTAAAATATTCCTTCCCATCAGTTTGGTTTTCGCTCCCAACATTCTACTGTTCAACAAGGACTCCAAGTTGTTGATCATATTTCCTCAGCCCTAGAAAACAAGGAATACTGTTCGGGTGCATTTCTGGACATTGCACAGGCATTTGACCGGGTATGGCACTCCGGACTGCTCTTCAAGCTTAAAATCCATTTACCTCAGTCCTTGTACCTAGTCCTCCGATCCTACCTCTCTGACCGCTCCTTCCGAGTTCGCTGTGGAACAGAATTTTCCAATATCTACTCCGTTAAAGCCGATGTTCCCCAAGGAAGCGTCTTGGGTCCCGTGCTTTACATCCTCTTTACTGCTGACATCCCTGTTCATCCCGATACTTTTCTTGCAACATTCGCTGACGACACCGCAATCTTATCATCCAACTCTGATCCCAACATAGCATCCTTAAATCTCCAAAACCACCTCACCTTGATTGAGCACTGGTGTAATAACTGGAGCATTAAAGTTAATGAATCTAAATGCCAACATATTACCTTTACACTCCGACGCAGTTCCTGTCCACCAGTACACTTTAATTCCATCCAGCTTCCTTACTCAGACACAGTCCGGTATCTTGGCTTTCATTTAGACCGAAGACTAACGTGGAACCCACATACTAGACTCAAAAGACAAGAACTCAACCGACGATACGGCCAGCTATACAGACTACTAAACAGAAAATCCAAACTTTCTATTGAAAACAAATTACTTATCTACAAGACAATACTGAAACCTATATGGACATACGGACTTGAACTTTGGGGGACAGCAAAAGCTTCTAACATCAAACGTATTCAATCCTTTCAATCTAAAGTCCTTCGAACAATAGTTGATGCTCCGTTCTATGTAAATAACAAAATCCTACACCATGACCTTAATATCCCATTTGCCCTAGACCTTATTCCAGAAAAATTCTCCAAATTTCACCAGAACCTTACCTATCATCCAAATCCCCTTGCACAATCTCTATCCAGCACCACCCATCCTTACAATCCTCCTCGAAGGTTGAAGCGGCAGTGGCCCAGAGACCTTTTGTAAATAAGCATCTATTGGAGTTTTGGCAATGGCCAGATCCTCCACTCAAGCCCGAGTGTGTATGATTAGGTTAGTTCTTTTGTTTATATACATTTATTTTATTTTATTGTATTTATTTTTATTTTATTTTATTGTATTTATTATTATTAAGTTTCTGTATTATTTATTATTTTTTTATTGTATATAGAGTGTGAGTGTGCTTTCTCTGATCACTATTATAAATGTCCTTGATGTGACAGAATGTAATATTTCGAAATAAACAAATATTAAAAAAAAAATATATGATTCTTGGATTCCAATATCCAAGATAAAACGTTACGATGGTGAAGGTAGCACCAAATTGAATTGGAAATTGAGAAAGGTCTGGAGTTTTGTTACTTCGAAAAATATATTAACTATGTATGAACTACCAAATAAATAAATAATTTTATATAATAGAGAAATATAAATTCCCGAGTCTTTTTTGGAGGTCTGTCGCACCCTCAACCAGAATAGAAAGTCTGTGCCTAAGCATTATATTCTTTAGGCTCGTATGACTTACCGTTTAGAGAATAAATTGATCATTCACTAGATAGATTCAACCTTGAAAGTCAAATCCTTCAAGCCGCCGGAGACGAAGAAGCATATGAATTTGCGACTGTGCAGGACTCCATGAATCCGGTCGACCTTCACACACTGACATCGCTTAGCACAGCGCCTTCCTGTTCGCTTAACCAATAGCGGTAAATACTTATATTTAAATATCCCATTTCGTTTTGATGTATCTTCAAAATGAATAATCAATATTCAGATAAATATTCAGATAAATTAATTCTTCAAGTGGCAGGGTAAGAGTAATATAAAAGATTTTGCTAATAATCACAACGTAGGCGAACATAATTGAACACAAAATGTGATGTTTTCAACGAAAAAACACGTTTTGAGATTCTCTGAGTCCAAAAAAAAACAAGATTCGCAAATAGTATGTGTGCGCGCGCGCGTCTAAGTAAAAAATCCGTAAGAAACACAAATCACGTATATAAGGTAGATATTTCGTTTTCAAAGTAATTATTTCTTTTTTTAAAAATCGTCTAGCCAGTAGTGACACTTTATATTATTGAACTAGTACATTTTTACGATTTTCTCAATAACGACTAGAACAATTTTTATCAAACTTATTAACGCTATATCAATGGGAAACCAAGTGGTCATATATTCAATATTTCTGCCTCTTAAGTACTTTTACATTTATTTATTTGCAAAAATTATCCATTTCACATTGAAACTAGTTTTAAAAAATGATTATATATAAAAAATAAAAACAATTTATACTTACAGAAGAAATAAGGGTTGGGAACTAAAAACTACGGAAACAACCAAGTGTGTCCGACTGTTGCCGCTCTCCCATCGTTTACTTACTCCCTCTGTACAGGGCCTTCATATTGTTAATTTAACTGTTATATTTACCCATAATTTTCAAAAATATTTTGAAGGGAAATGCTGAGGATTTACTAATATTGACTTATAATACGCAATATTTGTATTATACTAATACTAACTTTTTTTTCAACTAGTTTAGTGATGTAATGTTTCCGATAAAGCTCAAAGTTATCCACCCTCCTTTATATGGAAAATGTCTATTTCTACTCCTAAGTAGGGTGGTAAGTGAAAGTGGTATCGCAACAGATTTTAATATTTCCTAACGCTTCGAACTTAGTGTAGATTAGAATATAATAAAATATATCGAGAGTGTGTATAAACTACGATGTCCTATTCTTTCCTTTTCTTTTTATTCAATGGAGACAATTAATGTTTGAAATGTACATATAAGTAAAGTATTCATCATTGTAAAAGAAGTATTCATCACAATGTGTGACCGCTAAAAACATCAGTATAAAAAATATAAATGTTCGTTTGTTCAAAACTGCTAATCTCTTCACCGATTGCTTGGAATTTTGATACAACGCTTCTATCGCTTCAAGAGTGTTTTATAGACGTTTCATTACCACTCGGTATTTCGTTTTGGAAAGCGGCCGAAAAATATATGTCACTGTAGACTGTAAACAGGTGTAAAAATTTAGTATTCTCTTTGAAACACTTTAAATTTATCTATATAACATGCTTCTTCGAAAATAACACATTTTTTGCCTATACCCACACTATGACTGTACCCACACTTATTTGAAAGCTCCCTGAATTCCCTACAGTATAAACATTTTTATATTGTTTCAATAAACATTTTGGAGGGTAAGAAAAAAAAAATACAGTATAAAAAAAAATATCATCGAAATCAATAATAATTAGCTCCGAAATGAACAATTTGTGCCGGTCGAGTTAGCTAAGTGAGTTCAATTTTTTTTGGGGGAGTGAAACAAAGTTGAGATTTGTATTTCGGACTTAGATTTCAATCAAAAGTATTCATCACATATTTTAGTGATCATAAACCTACTGCAACATTTTTAGATCATGATATAAATGACGATCAGTCCGAATTTATTATTTATTTATTTATTTGATATTTTGTCGCCTCTACCCTGTGGGGTCATTGGCAACGCATTTAAATTACACTGTGTTGTAGAGTTTTATCTCTTTTAAAAACCTTAAAGTTTTTTTTACTGCACTTTCACTGTCTTGTAGATTTTGTTTTAGACTCTGTGCCATGTCTAACTTTTTCCTTGTAGGTTCAAATGAAGGGCAGTCTTGAATAATGTGCTTTACTGTCCTTTGGACATTGCAGCTCTCGCAGGTCGGAGGATCAAGTCCTCTTAGTAGGTAGGAGTGCGAGAACTCAGAATGTCCAATTCGCAGTCTGCAAAGGGCTGTTTCCTCTTTTCGAGATGATCGGTGAGAGGTTTCCCATTTTAAACAGGGGGGTTTAATTTCTTTTAGTTTCGATTCTCCTTGTTCCCATATGTTTTGCCACATTTTCCTTAATTTTTTTAACGTAATCCTGTAGAGGGATTTCATTAATTGATTTTACGGATATTATATCTGGCTTTCTTGCCATGTTGGCTGCTTGATCCGCTTATTCATTACCGATGATCCCACAATGCCAAGGGACCCTAATAAACACCAATTCTTTGCCCTTCTTCCTTAGTAGCCCCCACACGTTTCTTACATCTTTTGCGAGAGTGATTTTGGGCCTGTTATGTTCAATGACTAGTAATGAACTCATAGAGTCTGTCACCACAGCCCAATTGGTAGTTTCACTTGTCTCTATGTGTTTAAGAGCTTCTCCAATTGGTTCTGTAGTCCGAATTTACTACAGTAATTTATACACAATTATAGATCAATATATTGTAAATGTTATTATTTTCTGAATACGGAACAAAAAATAGTTTATACACAACTATAATTATATATATATATATATATTGTAAATGTTATTACTTTTTAAATATAGAACTAATAAAAAATTTGGAGCTACTTAATAAATAACAAAAAAAAAATGTTATTTAATATTATTAATCTCGCCTTGCTGATTTTTTCACTTCTATCGTGTGGTCTTAAGCACACACTGTAGTTTTTTTTAATACTGGATTTTTTAAAGAGATTTTAGGTATCACAAAGCCAAAAAAAAAAAACATGACAGAAAAAATACTAGCTTCGATCAGATAAAATGAAATATAGAGCAACAACAAAAGTAACTGATAGATACAAATTATGCAGTAGCCTGTATTAGATCATCCAGCATTATGATAGGTTATATTATGAAATTATATTCGTAGATTAATTGTGATAAGATTCTATTTTAATGGTTAAATTCAACATTTCCTAAAGTATAATGAATCTCTTATTACAAAATAAAAGAATATATTTACAAATACATTTTAATTATAATATAATAAAAAAAATATTTACAAATAATATGAATATATGATAGGTGAATACCATGACCATAACTTCTCGTCAATCAGGAATAGAAACTGAAAGAACGACCAATGAAAACTCAAGAGGCGGAACGCCCTTGACTCCGAGGAAAAGACCCCAACAAAGAAGGTTTATGCTGTAACCTTCGCTAGATCTATGAGAAGTACGTCTTCCTCAGCTCGCTACTTTACTCCAAAAGTTTTTAGTTCCACTCATCTATTTATGTAAAATCGTCGGCATTTATAATTGAATGGCCTTATATATTATTAAATGTGGCTAGGATTTATCCTCATTACCTAAAAGGGCTTAAATACCAAATGTTCAAAATTTCTTCCTATAAAGAACCTTTAATTATTGTATATTTATTTAAAATTATTAACTTCCTCACACTGTCAGTAGTAATAGAAAAAAAAAATATAAAATTTAAAAGAGCGATAATTCATCAAAGGAGAAAAACAAAGTTTTTCGATTGAAAATGATTTTCCGGAAATAATGATCATATCCTTGGGAATCATACCCATAGGAATGGGGAGAACTTCAGAAGAATAATTTACAACATATAAACTCACATAAGATAATGAGTAACGAAAAAATTAAAATTAATAATTTATGAAATTTAATATCAATTATCGGCAACCAAATAAAATTTCCCAACTAAATGTAAGATTATAAAATTATTTTAAAATTTGAAAAAAAAATAGTGTATATAATCCACCGATCGATTCATTGTTTAAAAAACTATTACTTGTATTAAAGAAGTGGAACATAAAAATATTTCATGGACGAGTAAAACATACATTTATTACCTCAAATAATGTACTCAAATACTGTACTCTAAGAACTTTAGGTCCAATATAATATTTAAATAAGTAATATATCGTCGGTTTAATCTGAAAAATCATTAATTAACATTTTAGAATTTTAGAAGTGAAAACTCCTTTAGGCGTTTTGCACTTCTTTTTTTGTAAAGAGTGAATTAATTGAGCCATTAGATCTCCGATGTGTAACGCTCGGGTAAAGTCGGCTAGAGTCGACTAATTGAAGTGTTTTTACTTATGGATTTAAATACCTGAAAAAAAATCGGACCTTTATCATTTCAGCTTCTTTATATATAATGAGCTATTATTTATAATTTATATTTCATATTATTATTCTCCCCTTGTTGATTGATGTTGTTACTTCTATTGTCGTGTTAGAGAGGCGAAAAGGAAAAATAGTGTCGAAAACCAAATGATAACGAGTTTAATTGAAAAACTGGATTAAAAAAGAACTAAAAATCGGACCTGCATACTGTGCGAGGAAATAAGAGAAGCGGGGGGAATTGTTCAACATTTCATCCTCTCTGCACGGGCGGATCTACGGGGGGCGGGAGGGGGGACTTAAGGGCTAAAGCCCCAAAATGGTAAAATATAACCATGTTTTATCGAAAAAAATATTTAAAAATTATCTCTTAAAGTATAATCGTTCATATAATTATATTTAAAAGGGCTTTAGGAATCACTTAAACATCAGTTCAGATAGGTAGTTAGTTACTTTCTTATTTTCCAAAGTAATTATCGTTATTTTTATGAAAAAAAAAGCTTTCGGGCTGAAGCACCCCCCCAAATTAAATACTGGATCTGCTAGTGCCTCTCTGGGCTATTATTTATAATTTATATTTCATATAAACAAATAAATTCAGCAATACTCTCGCCTTGTTGATGTTTTTATTTCTATCGTATGGTCCAAAGGACACACCTTAGTCGTTCCTTTTTTGTATTGTAATTTGTTGGGATTTGTTCGGATTAATTTTGATTCTTCAGTTATCACACCATTCTTCAATGGCTAAAATGTGGGACTGCAGTGATTGAGATGCAACAACAGGTTCATTATTGCCAGATAACATACATGTGGCATCAGCATAGGTAGTAAGGACGGTGGAATGGGTTGGGATATCGGCTGTTTTTAGAAAATTAAATCAGCGAATAATTTGATAAATTTCCCCTCTATGAGGTAACAACATTATCCACTTGCAATTAGTATGACGATATTAGAATTACCAGCAGTAGGCAATGAAAAGCTCGTAACTGTATTTTGATAAATTTTAAAAGAGAAAAAATTAGACTTCAAGTAAATGTAAAAAAGTATAAACATTTCGATCCTATAATTTTTACAAGTACTATCCTTAATTGTAGAGAGATTAAGTATACATATCGTCAGCATCATGTTAAAGTAACGAATTGAAGCCTGTTTAACGGTAAACATGCATACATGCATATGGCAAACATGCATCAGTAATTCATGTAATGATGTATTCATGTTTTCTTGATGAAATACAATTGAAACTCAAAGCAACAGAAAGGCCTTGTTAAAAAGTATTTAAATAAATAGATCGGTCGACAATAACAGAGAATAATTTTAATATCAATATTTTATGGAAAATTGTTTACTTACGAAATATGAATAAGTGAAGAAAAACCAACACCTACCTGAAAAAAAAGAAAAAAATATTTAAAATATCTTATATAAAAACAATTTTACATATATTTTTAGATATAAAGCCAGGTTTCGTAACTCTTGTAATTAATTAGTAATAAAATCAACATGTGAAAACCTTTATTCAAAGCTACAAATTATTATAAACCGCAAATTAGTTACTTGAATTTTAACTGAAGTAAAAAATTTACAAGCAGGCTTCCGGAAAAATGAAATAAACGACAATAACCACTATCATTCCGTCGTTAAATTTACAAATTAATAATATAATTGATCTTATGTATGTAATATATAGAAAGTGTAAGTATTAATATCGTGAAACCTTTTGAATCTGAGTTTTCAACAGAAATACACATTTTGAGGTCCCTTGAGTCCAAATAACCAAGTTCCAAAAACTGGTCTGTGTATCTGTGTGCATGTGAAGACTCTTGCTCAAAACCGAAACCTGATAATATTTAACATAAATCCATAATTGTGGGTTAATGGTTGACTGTAGTGAATGATGGTTGGGGTGATCAGTCTGTTGGAAAATGTATAATAATAATATTATTTATTTTTGCCTTCTTATTTCTCACTTATCACCCCAACCACCCTTCTCTTCATTTAAAGTAAATCACATGTTTTCAAGGAAATTAAATGAAATTCACTAACTATTTATTAGATATAAATGTGTTTTATTTATTTTATTATTATTCGGCTTTAATCTATTATTTTACTTATCTAGTATATTACTTTATCTTTATATACATATATATTTTTTTTTCTATTTCTCTTCTTTCTTGGTTATTTTTATTTATTTTCCTTTCTCTTATGTACATACTTTAAAAAATGTTTTTGTTTCCCTTTGTGATATTCCAACAGTATTCACTACTATTTCATTGTACTTGTGTGAAATAAGAAGTGAAATATAAAAATATTACATAGATACGTTTATAACCTTAAATATATTCACTGTAGTTATATTTAAATAATTAGATATCTATCGTCGGTTTATTCCGAAAAATCATTATGTAACCTTTCAAAAAATTAAATTAGTGAATAATTTGATAAATTTTCCCTTTGCGATATTCCAACAGAATCCACTTACAAATAGTGTGAACACTTATGAAATGTCTATGAGAGGCAATGCAGATCTCTTAATTCCGTTTTAATGAATTTTGCAATGGAAAATAACAGTTTAATAACTAATATTTGTGCAATCCATAATCAACTGGTGATATAATAAATAAAGGACTTTTGTTATTTTAATAGTATTTATGATTTGTTAGCTCAGTTAATAATGCAATTCAAAAATTTTATGATAGCCCAAAATGGTCAGAAAATAATTTCTATTCAAAGTTGAGCAAAGTTCAAAGAGTAAGTGAAAGTTGTGTGTTGCGCGCACCAGATCTTTTAAAATATAATTCCTCATACACATAAAATTCCTAAAATACGATAACGTCAAATGAGGAATTATTGCCAACTACGAATACATATCTGTACCCCGTAGGTAAAATACACTATTTTTAAATTTGTCCAGGAAGCCAAATTTCCATAACTTTGAGTTATTAAAATTTGTTTCTTAGTTACTAAATAATTTAATTAAAATATGGACGCGGTGTCCTTCACCCCCGAGGCACAGATATAAGGACAATCTTCTTTAATAGATCTATTTATTTGAAAGTGAATGAAAAACAATAAGGCATAAATATACGATAAAACTGAGGTGGAGTTGTATTACGCCGAAAGGCTAGAGGATGACGGATTTGTCGAGCTCGGTGAAGGACGACTTCTCAGTCACATTCTATTTTTTTCCTTCCATATCCTTCTTCTTTTTATTATCATCCTTTCCCCCTCTTTCTCCCGGCCACAACAGGTCGCGAGTAGATCTCGAATTAAATCCATCTTCAAACAAGAAATGTAAATTAATGTGTCACAGAAATTTTATTACGACAATGAGATGACAACTTACAACCAGGCAGGTAAACCAATTTAATTAAAATTACAATTATTCTGATTCCATTAATTGAACTCATTTCAATGTCTTCAAAATAACCCTTGACAAATATAAATAGTAACGTTACTATCATCCACTAGATTTCTATATATTTTTAGAACTTATTTATTCAGAAATATTACAATCTGTTAAAATTAAGGACATTCATAATAGTGCACAAAGAGCACACTCACACTCTATTTACAATAAACAAAAATAAATAATACGAACAAATAATAATACTAAAAGTAAATATATATAAACAAAAGAACTAAACTAATCAAAATAACAACTAAAACACGAGCATGTTTTATATAATACTGGCTTTACCCAGCCACGCGCTGCTGTGGCTTAGCCTGGCGAAATGAAAAAGAAAGAAAATAGAAAGCACATATGAGTAGATTAGTAGCAAAGGACATTTGTCATTTTTAAAAGGTGAGAAACAAATTTGTCTGTAAAATGGCTTCAATTTAAACTAATTCTAATGATTTTTTTTTCTCCTGATTCAAATTGAACATTCATAATCATCATAAACAGTGCGAGTTGAACTTATAAAACTAAATAAAAAAATTAATAAAAAAAAAACGTATAATAGTATTGACCTACATAAGGAGAATCATATAACTTCTTCAAATGATAATTTCAATTACTGTAGTAATTATAAAATTTTCGATTAATCAATAAAAAATAAAATGCTTGCCTATCTTCGGTAGTGAGGACGCAAAAGAAAACGGCCTTTTCTGAAGAGAAAGCAGTAAATGTTTAAAACTCAATAACTCTGCAACGAACCGTCCGATATCGATGATTTTTTTTTTTTATTTTGTCAGCAATTCAGAAATCTTTCATATACATTTGCTTTATTGTTGGTAGTTAACTAAATAAATAAAACAATGGTAGATGTAGACTAATCATAAAACAAGGTGATGAATCAATAACAAAACTTAGATTCCTAAAGAAATTTCTGGCGATAAATAATGCTTATCTATTTCGATGACATATTTTTTTATTTTGTCGGCACATCAGGAATCTTTAAAATAAATGTGGGTATTATCAGTCAAAAATTGTGTACTTTTTTATCGTAAAATAAAATATTTAATTCATCGTAACATTTTTCAGCTTGTTTTCGGGAAAGTATGTTATACACATAAATTAAAATGGTTCCAAGGGGAAGACTGTAGCCAAGTTTCATTAAAATCGATAAGGCCGTTTTAGGGCTACAGTTTATAGCGACACATTTTTTTGCGGCTTTGAACAGAAAAACATTTACATTTTTATTGTTCTTACATTTATATAAAATTATCGTAAGACAGAAGTACTATGCCAGAAACCTTCTCAGGAGTGTACAGAAAAACTTCCCAAAGTTTCATGGCGATCGGTTGAATGGTTTAATAATGCACTAAGGACAAACAGACAGACAGACAGATATACATTCATTTATATATATATATATATATATATATATATATATATATATATATATATATATATTTACAGAATCCATTTACTCAGGAGAACTCCAAGCCTTTCTCCCAAGGAAAGGCAGGACTCCTACTCAGTCGCATTAATCACAGAATCTGGCCATTGCCAAAACTCTAATATATTCTTATTCACAAAAGATCTCTGGGCCACTGCCGCTTCAACCTTCGAGGAGGGGATTGTAGGGATAGGTGAAACTTTATGGGGATAGTGCGAGAGGATTTGGATGATTTGTACGGTTCTGATCAAATTTTCAGAATTCTTCTAAGATATCTAGGCCAAATAAAATATTACGGTCATTATGGTGTAAGGTTTTGTTGGTTACATAGAATGGAGCATCGACATACAAATTTACAACTAATCGAGCTATAGTAAATATTAATAAATAAATATTTATTAGGCCGTTTTAGGGCTACAGTTTATAGCGACACATTTTTTTGCGGCTTTGAACAGAAAAACATTTACATTTTTATTGTTTTTACATTTATATAAAATTATCGTAAGACAGAAGTACTATGCCAGAAACCTTCTCAGGAGTGTACGGAAAAACTTCAAAAAGTTTCATGGCGATCGGTTGAATGGTTTAATAATGCACTAAGGACAAACAGACAGACAGACAGATATACATTCATTTATATATATATATATATATATATATATATATATATATATATATATATATATATATATATATATATATATATATATATATTTACAGAATCCATTTACTCAGGATGGAGTTAGGATAAAAGTATTACTTTTTAATACGATAGGTTATCATTTTCGTCATCATAAACAATCTTATGAAAAATATGTTTTTAATATTTTAATTTTCACTACATATAGTTTATGCTATCCTTGTTATAATTTATTTATATATTCAGTTGATATGATTTTCCGCACTAAAACTTTTATATCTTTAAATTTTCAAAATATCACTGAGAATATCTGTTATCCACAACGTACTAAACAAACAATGATAGAGAAAGAATAGTTGTTGATTATTAAATATTATATAATTTAAAAAAAAATAAAAATAAAGGATAAAACTATACCTTAAAAAAAAGACGATGGAAAATTCCAAGAAAATGGAAAAATGAACTAATCCGAAAAATCGGTGACAATTTAGTTAGGTAATAATTTACAAATGTCTAAGTTTTTGTTTAAATAACCTTGAAACCGAAACTATCAATTGTTGATTGTTATTAAATATAACAATTAACCAGCCTTGAGAATTAAAAAGTTTATAAACAGACTATGGGATATGATAATAAAGAAATAACAACCAGGCAGAAGTCGAGGATTTTTCGCCAGCAAACAGACTATTCGAAACAGATTTTATATTTAACAACCAATGAATTGGAATATTATTCCTCAGTGATGTATGGGTTATGTGATGTAACCCATTTAATCTTATTCATACTCGGGCAAACCAATTTTATTTAAAATTAATTATCAACTATATTGTATTTCAAATGGAACGGACTAAAATCAAAACACTCATGCTATGATATATAAACTAAGTGAATAAAAAACAAAAACATTAAATATTATTATAAGTTGAAAAATAATATGACTGTTTTTTTTTTCTTTTTAACAGCTTTATGTAACAAACCTTCATTAATATTAATAATTTCTTTAATTAAAATAAAATAATAATTATTCGCATGCTATTCATTCACAATTGAATGCACTTAAACATCATTATATTGCGAGCCGGCAACGCTGTATTAAGGCGAGTTTAATAATATGAAATATAATTTCCAATAAAACTGGTTATCATTTGATTGTCGACATTATTTTCTCCTTTTCGCCTTTCTAGCACGGCGTTAAGAAACAATTTTGAATCATAGCTCATTACAAAGAGGATGAAATGTTGAACTATTTCCTCGCTTACAGTATGCATGCACGATTTTAAGTTTATGAGTTATTTTAATCTATATGTAAGAACAGTTCAAATAGTAGACTCTAACCGACTTGACCCGAGCGTTCGGAAATCTGACGGGTCAATCTAATTCAATCTCCACAAAAAAGTGCTAAAGAAGTTTTCACTTCAATAAAAAAAAGAATCTGAAGTTGGAGGTGACGAAATATAGCAAGGGATGTATATGGAAATTTGCATAATATTTTTTGGGGGTTTCTAAAACCAATACATACTACAACCCAATTTCTCCTGCAATTACTTTCGGTACATTCCAAAAAGTTTTTTTTTCGGATAAAACTCAACTAACATTAAGGCTTGTACACATTTTCGATTTAAAATAGTATGAGATCACTTGTTATCCTTTGAAATAAGTATTCATGAATAATATTGAAACCAATAGAAAACATTTGTGTCAGTGGGACAAAGTCAGCTGATTATCTAATAAAAGGACTACAATAAAGAAACAAAAATATTTAATTATGCATTTATACGTTCATCAACGGTATAAGGTCAGGATAAAATACTTAGGATATATTTAGAAAATATTATAATATCATTGCATTTCACCAGCACTGGCCCTGGCGATGTTTACATACAATTATAAGCAAAGCTGGAGTTGGAAGGTTGCGTGAAGCTTCCAAATGGACCTACCTCACAGGCAAACACTGTCATTATTCCTAATAACTCAATTTCTCAAAGAAAAACAATCGTTCTATCTACTTCTTCTTTCACCTCCTCCCATCCAAACCTTGGTTTAAATCCTGGAGAGCACAAAGTATTTTTGGACGACATAACTATTAAAAAAAATAACAAAGCATTCATTATCTGCTGAAGGAAAAAACTTTTTCTTCCTTATCTGTTAAAGACGTTGAAAGTTACAATACTTTCAGTTAATGAATCCTTCATCAAACTTTTTTGACTTAATTATTATTGCATCTTTCATGATACTTTTGGGAAGACGTTACAAGGCAACAAAAGTGACTGAAAAGGACAAACGGCAGGAACCGCTGAATATGGAATAAATAAATAGGGAACGGGAGGTAGGCGAGGATGAAGTTGAATGTCAAGGCAGCTGAGGATTCCCGATCCTGATGGCAGTGGGCCATCTCAGCTGGCAGGAGGGGAAGGGGAAAGCCTAGCCTGCAACATTATAACGCAACCCTTCCAACGTTACTTGCTCGTCTATGTCAACAAAACTGCAATCGACTCAGTTCAATGTTAATAGGCTAGATCAGGGGTCTCCTAAACTTTTTGATCCCCTGTCCACAATGAGACTAACCGCGGGTCATGACTTGAAATGACAAAAAAAAAACATTGTTCAATAAATAACAACAGTGAAATAAGCTTTCTAAGATAAATTAATAACACCACAAATGTAGTAACCTCGTATCTGAAAGGTTTACTTAAATTCATATTTTTAAAATGTTACTAAGTATTCACAAATAGTTTCGTGAGCCGTAGTTTGGAGACTTGGCTAAATCATAGGTGGTAAACCTGCAGCCTCCAGGTGACCTCCGTAACGTAGCTGCGGCCTCCAAACGTTTTGCTCGATATTTATTAATCTATGGATAGAATAAATTAATATTTAAGTTACTAAAACTTAAAAAACGCTGCAAATGATTTCACAATGGTGTATTATCTCCAAACAATTATACATCTAAAGTAACATTACCTTCCGAGTTACAAAGAAAAAAAAAACAAAAGGTGATTCCAATTATTGGAAGAACTGTTTTTCTTTAATTATTAGCAATACGCTAAAAAAAAAAAAAAAAAAATAGCATTATTTCAGTAACACATTTAAAATATAAAAACCAAACCAAGGATATAACATTTGGAGTAGAACACATTTAAAACAAACCAGAGACCATATCTTTGCTCCTAATTGTCCGATTTTAACGATTTTTTTTTTTTTTTTAGAAAATTTCATAAACATTTAAAAAACTATACACAATATCAACAAAAAAGTAAAAGCTTTTCGAGTTATTCGGAATTTAATTTTACCACCCCTCGTAACTTTTTTTTCCAGCTTCTTTTCAACTATATTTCTTCTTATATCAAAATTTGAAAAAAAATCGGTCCAGTAGTTTCGGAGAAAATGCGCGGACGGCGGACGGACAAAAAAATTTGTATTCGTTTTTCGAATTCTACGCATCTTGAAACGTAAAACCTCAAATTTTGAGATGGGGTTATGTTTTTGAATTTTTTGGTCGATCACAATGTTTCATTATTGAAAATAATAAACCAAAAATTAATAGAATTAAATTAAATCTCTCTCTCTCTCTCTCTCTCTCTCTCTCTATATATATATATATATATATATATATATATATATATATATATATGCGTATTTAGTAATAAATAAAAATAGCAACAGTAAATGATAAAGAGTTATTGCGGCCTCCATTAGTACTAAACAAAGATTCCTCACCTATTTATTACTAAAAGATACATTAAGGTTAGGCAGTGATAATGGAGGCAACAATATTTTTTATTAGATTTTACTGTTGCTATTTTTATTTATAAGTTAATACACTAGCGCTCTTTTCGTGGCCGCAGATAGCGAATAGAGCCAACATCCGGGCACCAGATCACAGGTTTCCTATCTGTGGGCTAGACCAAACTATACAACAGTTCTATCGAGAAATATCATCTCCAAATATAATTTAATTTAATAGTTTTAAATATAAATATATGCGTCGATTTCTATTGGTATTGTGGAGACGCGTACCCCACCCCATGTTTGAAATTATTCTATTCGTCCGCACTAACATTTTATATGGTCCATATGATTCTGGTTCTGTACGAATGGGGTAGGGTGGCCAAACGGCAACCTGATAAACATAAATTATCATTTTACAGGATATTTAATAGTTGACCGTTGCATTATAAAGGAAGGAGATGGTCCGGGGTGGCCGAATGGACTAACGCGTGTGCACTGCACCACCGTTGCCCGGCAACCTGATACACAAGACTTTGATAAAAAAAATAGTCACGAGTTCGCGTCCCGAAGGAGTTTTTAAATCCCCGCCCACACTCTCTGGCCCGAGAAAATCCCCGTATAGCCTTAAAGACGAGAAAGGGGAGGACAAAAAAAAAAAAATGTCAAGGGTGGCGGTCATAAATAAGCTAAATAGTGGCAAATCTATTTTATTTAAAGCCGGCTTAAGCCGGGCAAAAGGCTTTTAATAAAATAGTTTTGCCAATATTTAGCCTATTTATGACCGCCACCCTGGACCATCTCCTTCCTTTATAAATTATTATGATAAAATAATTACGAGTTTACATCCCGGTGACTGGAGGGCTTTTAACGAGGGCATTAAATCTCCGGCCTTTCCTCTGGCCCAAGAAAAATCCTCGTATGACATAAAACGGAGAACAAAAAAAATTCCTATACGAACATAAAACAACAAAATTAATTTTATCAACAAATGCATAAGAACAAATAAGATTAATATTATTATTCTTACACCATCGTAAAGTAGACACATTTTTTTGAGAAAAGTAGTTAAATTTAGTAAGGGCTGTGGTAAAAGGGACTTTAAATTTAATAAGAGAAATATGATAAAATGTACTTTATACTTAGTAAGGTAAATATGATAAAAGGGACTTTAAAGAGTTCTAATACGACCACTGTACAGTTGATGCATTGCCTATACACGACCAGCATATCAGCCTTATTAGACCTCCTGAAAGTTCCCTTTATCATTGCCCTTAGTAAATTTAATCACTGTTTTCTCAAACAAAATTTTGTCTACTTTACGATGGTGTACTTATAATCTACAACAGTTTTTGAACAATTACTTCTAACTCAATAAAAAAGATACCACCTTAAAAAAATCTGTCTTAACTTCTCTTTCATTCCGAATCGAATCGGTCCATCCATTAAAAGAACTTTTTTGTTGGAAATTTTAACTTCAATCAGCCCTCAGAGTTTTGTTATTAAGAACTGAGACATTCTGTATATCCAATGAAAAGATATATACATGCATAAAATAAATAAACTAAAATTGACTAAGAAAATAGGAACAGTCGACTAGCTGGTAAAGCAAAGCTAAGACCTAAAAAAGTAGCTACGTAAATGTTTTACCGCGGCCTAAATATTCATATTATTTTAGTTTTTCACCTCCAGCAAACCATACAAATAGATAATATATTAAATTGTTTCGTTCAGTTATTTTAAAATATATCCATTTAATCTACATCTATCCTTATAAGCGTACGCACAGAAGAAAAATGACCAACTATTTAAACACATATACAAATTATTTTAAAATATTCAGTATTGTATTGTTCGATTCACATATTATTTTACATAAGTTTTACACCTAATATTAACTCACATCATTTTTCCTCTATCAAAATGAAAAGTCACTGGTCAGGATTATTTTCTCAACCTCATTTTATAAAGCACAAAGACTAGTATTACTTGAACCATTCCAATATTCAAGCAGCCAACAGTTGTATTAACTTGATCTAATATAGCTAGCCCTCTTAATGTCTTTCAATTTTATTTAATTTATCAAGCCTTTTGGTCCAGAAGCAACCTTTATTTTGTAAGCCTTTATTATTCTTAAGGTACTAGGTCCCAGAATAAATTTATTTTTCTATTTCTATTCCTATATAGGAATAGACATATTACACTTATATCATTTATTAACCGTCAAATACTTACATAAACGAATTTACGAGATTTTTATTGCCTGCCATGGATAGTTCAAAAGTTGTCACACTAATTCTAAGTGGATAATGTTGGGATTTCACAACGGGAAAATTCATCAAATTATTAATTTTGAATACTTTTCTAGATATTGTTTTTTCTAAAATTCTTCGTTTTCCAACGGTACATTAAACGTATACCTTCTGACTTGTAATTCCAGACATTCATTTTTGACCTGGATAAGCATTTTTATTTTTTTTCTCCTTTATTAGATTATCAAACTCTTTCAAAAGATATTTACAATGTTTTCGTAACTTTTAATAATGTGAGTTAATTAATTATTTAAAATAAAACATATTAATATATGGTTTATAGTAATACAAACCATATTACTTTAGTGGAAGACATATTTGAACATTGGGCATTTAAGCCCTTTAAAGTGATATCAATGGGGATAAGACCTGATTGATATTAAAGACCACTTAATTACACAATGATACACCCAGTTTAGGAAACCAACTTTCCCAACTTTTATGAAAAAATTGGTGTTCACCTCAAGTTGTAGAAAGAAATGATGTGATTTTCTTTCCAGTCTCCTAAAAGTGCCTGTGTTTTCAGCAAAAATAACTACAATTATCAGTTGCAACGCTTTTATTTCTTGTTTCTCCGTGATATAGGACGTATTTCAATAAACATAATTGCTTCAAAACACATTTTATTTATATAAACAAAAATTTAAAAATAATATTTTTCATGTAAGGTGGTTATGGAACTATGTTTATCTTCCAGATCTCTGTCATAGGAATTGATCTGTTTTAATCAGTGACAAACGTGATGTTTTTCATAAAATTTACGTTTTAAAATAAAGAAATCTACTTATTTCTTCAATTATTTTCATGAAAACTTAAATATTAGAAATAGAAACATTAAGTTTGTCACTTATAAATACGAAACAAGTTCTTAAAAACTTAAGTTTTTTGTAATAAAACTTATTCAGTACTTATAAGTGACAAACTTAATGTTTCTATCACTAATATTTATCAAGGAATACACCTTTGCGCATATATAAGAGAAAGCAATGGACAGAACTCAATAATATTGACACTACATTACTTTTTCACACATACAATACCTACATTTTATTCAACTTTGAACCAAATCGAACAAGCCGTTACTGAAATGTTGGCATATCTACAAAAATGCGTTTGCGCGTGTGTAAACGGAAGTCCTAGTTAAAATTTAATAAAATTGATATGGGACCATCTAGACACCAACCCGCCCAATTCCTGAAAATTTCATGAAAATCAGATGGTAGGTGATATGCCTGTTACATCGATTTGACTACAGACAGACACAGAACCAAATTTGATCCTTGATGCCTGAAACGTAAAATGCGAGTGGAAATTTTCGATTCTGAGCACACATTTTTTTTTAACCTCTTGCACGAATACAATGCTTTCCTACCTTCAGTAATGAGGAAGCAAAGTAAGTAACTAAGTTTGCAATGTTTTTGAACCGATTCGTATGCCTGCTTCTCATGAGCCATTCTGAGGTATATATATATATATAATGAAAAAAATCCATGCTTGTAATCATCAGTGGAGCGTTACATATATTTGGAAAACCTATTGCACTCGGCGACGCCGGGAACGGAGAGTGCAAAAAATGAAAACCACCCAGAAGGCAATTATTGTTGTTTACCGCGGAATGCAGCCGAGGATACTAAACCAAATAGAAGAATGAACAGCGTTCTTATAAGAGCATCTAATTAGCCCGAAGGTCGGTTAGTCACGGCTGTGTAATTGTCGGAGCAGTTTTGGCGAGGAGTGTGGGAGCTAGCGAGGGGCACTTCCATCTGCTGCACTCGGCCTGCTTTACATTCGCTATATTCATGGATACCTGATATAGTCATCCTGTCAGGTACGGTCGGCAATAGTGTAGGCAGGTGGCAGTAGGAGCCTTTATAGTTTGAATCCGTTCGGGTGTCTTTCGTTCGGTTGCCTATTACACCTATGCTTCTTACATTTACTTGACATAAGACTAAAAAATCTGGTGCATGAAACATACAACTTTCACTCATCGCTCTACTTCGAAAAGCAATTCTTGTCTGGCCGGTAAAATTGGGTTATTACAAGAAGTTTTTGTTTTGAATCGAATTTTTAATGTAGCTTAAAGGCATTTACAACTGTATTAAATAAAACATCTAGTAAATTTGAACATAATGTATATAATGACATGAAAACACTTGCTGAGTAACTACCCAATGGTAGCACTCTAATGATATGTTTACAATCTGAAACAAAAGAAACATTAAGGTCATCATGGATGGTTTTATTTGTAACAAATAGGGAGCATTGAGGATTTTACGAAGGATTTTGGATTGTAAGGATTGGATGCGAGAGGAATTCGATAGTTTAGTGGAGCCCCTTAGCTCAACTCCATAAGTCAAAATAGGCCTTGACGTTTCAGGCATAAAAGATCAAATTTGGTTCTGTGTCTGTCTGTAGTCAAATTGATGTAACAGGCATATCACAATACTATCTGATTTTCATGAAATTTTCAGGAATTGGGCGGGTTGGTGTCTAGATGGTCCCATATCAATTTTATTAAATTTTAACTAGGACTTCCGCTTACACACGCGCAAATGCATTTTTGTAGATATGCCAATATTTCAGAAACGGCTTATTCAGAAACGATTTGGTTCAAAGTTGAATAAAAGATAGGTATAGTATGTGTGAAAAAATAATGTAGTGTCAATTTATTGAATTATGTCCATTGCTTTCTCTTATATATGCGCAAAGATGTATTCCTTGATACTAGATAGAAAGATAGAAGGTGTATTCCTTGATAAATATTAGGAATAGAAACATTAAGTTTGTCACTTATAAGTACTGAACAAGTTTTATTACAAAAAACTTAAGTTTTTAAGAACTTGTTTCGTATTTATAAGTGACAAACATAATGTTTCTATTTCTAATATTTAAGTTTTCATGAAAATAATTGAAGAAATAAGTAGATTTCTTTATTTTAAACGTAAATTTTATAAAAAAACATCACGTTTGTCACTGATTAAAACAGATCAATTCCTATGACAGAGATCTGGAAGATAAACATAGTTCCATAACCACCTTACATGAAAAATATTTGAAAAACATTATTTTTAAATTTTTGTTTATATAAATAAAATGTGTTTTGAAGCAATTATGTTTATTGAAATACGTCCTATATCACGGAGAAACAAGAAATAAAAGCGTTTGCAACATACTGTAGTCATGGTAACTGTAGTCATTTTTGCTGAAAACACAGGCACTTTTAGGAGACTTGATAGAAAATCACATCATTTCTTTCTACAACTTGAGGTGAACACCAATTTTTTCCTAAAAGTTGGATAACTGTAGTACAGTTGAAGAATAATTAAAATAATCATAAATAATTTATGACATTTTTTAAACGGATCTTGGCTGAGTTTGTCCGCTCAATAATCCTGTTCAAATCGTTTTAACAATGACAAAATCTATTTTCGTTTATAGTAAACTTTGTCTGGGTTGCAGTGGAGCAAAGTTCAATTATCTAAACCAAATATTGTTTTATCTATAACTCAAATCTAAAATTATCTACTTTTCTGCTGAAAATAGGGCAATCTATAATCCGAACTTTTTTGTAGAACATGATTTCTAGTATTAATCTTTTAAATATTTCTTCTATTTACGAGACACTCCATATATACATATAAATCCATTGAAGCCAAGTTTACAAGGTGTGATACAAAACGATTCACTAATGTAGGGAATAAAATATCATGAATATCTGGTAAAAGGAATTGAATTTCCATACAATTAGAACTTAAAATAACAAGAATTAACACAAATATATCGTTGGGACTATGCTGAAGTAACGAATTGAAGCCTGGTTAACGTTGCATATTCGTAGCTTTCAAATGGTGGCAACGATATGAAACATCATTCTTATAAGTAATTCATAAATCCATTGTCTATTTATGGATCAACGAACATTTCGGTTTAATATTGAAAATAAATTATCTTGGACTAAAGGGAGGAGGAAGCAATGATCTTGAATTCATTGATAATAAAAAATTGATGCGGTTTTAAAATGTTTAACAGTGCCACTAGTTAAATAAAAATAAAGATATGGCGAAAAGAAACCATAAAAACCATACAAATGACAAAGAAAGAGATGGCGGAGAGCAAGCCTAATTCCTACCAAAATAATTGTGGATGGCAGGAATATTTACGGTAAAAGAAAATACAAAGGACCGAAAACTATGGAAGGAATTATAAGATTATCTGTAAGAGAAGAAAATGAAATACTCGGTGAGTGGAAATATCTTAAATAAATAATAATGACCATTCAAGCTTCTATATTAAAGAAGTTTCTTATCTCGGGTCTATTTAAGCTTCAAGGATTATTCAAATCCATATTGAAAAATCTAGTTGCCTATATTTTCATAATAAGAAACCTAAAATTCCTAATGTGTCAAAGTAAGAAAGCACTATTAGGGTACTTCAGAATATTTATCAATAGATACCTAATTGAACAGAAAAAAAAACAACGATTATACTGTTTTTTTACCTCAGCAATTACACATATATCTTTTTCTCGATCGCAAATTCTAACATTGTAATAACTAAACGTATAAGTTACACTTTTTTTTTTTCTATGTGCTTCATCTTTCCATTCAACAGTACAAGCTAACAGAAAAGGTGAACTGCAGAATTCATCTATTAATTTGTACAGATGGGAACAAAAATTATTGGAAGGATTTATATTGAAATTGCATAGTGAATAAAATTTAAAAGAAGGGCTTATTATATACAAATTAACTCAGAATATGTAGATATTGTAAACAATACAATTGAATTTCGTCGTACAGTGACGTGACGGTGTTTAAGAACGGCGCCAGACCGTCGCGTCGTAATGTGCAAGGAGCAACATTACTTAGATAGCAGCTTTGCAAGTTGAGACTTGCCCATCATAAATTCGACTTAGTGAGCACAATGTAAAGTGAGACTGCAAGAGAAAAACGTTAAATATATTTTATCGGTCATTCCTGAGGAACACATTAATTGTTCAACGGCGTATGGATATTGTGAAATACGTTCCTGGGGGGTCTCTAGGTATATTGAGCTAGGGGTCCTTTCACCTTGTAAGACATGTTGAGGTCATAAGCTCTGTTATGAGATAAAGATCACCTTCGTTACTGATTCATTGTAAGTTTCACATTTTATCTGATTTACAACCTGGTTTAAATACCTACCAAGAAAAGTAAAATACCTAGTCCTGTCATAAATATTGTTACAAGAAAATATATACAGATTTCAACAGAAAAATTAATGTTTTCAAAAACTTTATTAGAAAATGAAATGAAATGAAAATAGAAATTACTCAAAATGTTCCCCATTTGTCTTGACACTCGCGTTTAATCTCCGTTGCAAGTCATCAATACCAGCACGCAGCACTTCTTGAGGAAAGCGGTCAACTGCTAGGATCAGAAATTGTTAGAGGCTTTCCAAGTTAGGGTGTGCTCTGTGGCTTGCCATCCTCTCCAGTTCGGACCAAAGCCGATAAACTAGTGGGCTGAGATCAGGGCTTCCTGAGGGCCAATCCGAGGCAGAAATGAACTCTGGAATGTTCTTTTGCAGCCACTGCTGAGTTGACCTGGCCTTGTGAGCTGGAGCGAAATCCTGCTGGAAAACCCAATGACTTCTAACAAACAGAGTATCATTTAGAGGCTTGACAACAGGTTCCAAAATATCGTCTTGATAGTTTTTTAGCAGTTTTTTAACCTCTTTTTCAAAAAAATGGAGCTTTGGGGTCCCATAAAATTAAACTCCCCAACAAACCATCACTGAGAAAGGGTGATCACCTCGTTCCACAAAAAAACTTATTCTGAGTTAGTTGGAATTGTACAATAAAAGTTTGTTTATTTTGAAATACACATTGAAATTAATAATTATTTATATAATTTACTACTAGTGCTTCTTGATGTTTCCATTGCCTGGAATGAAATAAATTAATCCCTAAAGAAGACATTTGTATTCATAGTTCATAGTTCTCACCTAACTTTATTGGACAGAAAATACTTAATAATACGATTCTAAATCCCTCAGCGTCTAAAAACTTGAAAAAGCAATTCTATATTTTGTAGAACATTCTGAGAACGACCCCTTCGAAGAATCATAACCAGGCAGCTACGTCGTTGCTGAATTTGTGCTTCGGATTAGATGATGATATATGTTAGAAGGAAGGATTCAAAAGCGAAGTTTACAAAAATATAACCAAAAGTAAGTGAATAAGTTATCTTAGGACATCTACAAGACGAAGGTTTGATAATTTATAAGTACGTCTACCAATTTTCTTATCACACCAGAGAAAATCCAATAGTGGCTGGCTTTCTACCAAATCATTCATGTCATTATAATTTAGTAATGACCAATTTACGTCTCCAATCGAATGGCTTTATATTCAGAACCAAGCCAAGTGGAGAAAAAGTCAATTTTTGATTTATAGGTTCAATTCAAACTGTTTCTGTTGATTTAACTTAACAACGTTCAAGTCGAATCAAGAAAAAACATCATTACAATTGGTTTAATTTGAAGTTAGTTTTTATGTTTATTAATTTTTCTATTATTTATAATCTAAACCAATACTGAAATAGTCTATGGTAGAGACTCCTTTATATCAAATTATTTACATCCTCCTAAAACTTCCTAAATAGCATCATCTCATCGTATCCATTAACTATTATATTTACATGTCTCGGAATTTTGCGGGCTTTTCAAACCGAAGATCGGCAAACTTTGTCAATTTAATTTAGTACTAAAACTCTAGAACACTTATTTGCTTTCTGTTTGAATCGTAAGAGATAATTTGATCAGAAAATCGAGAAAAAAGGTGGCCTACAAAAATATTGGACCGTTAGACGTGACCTCCACTCCAACATATAAGCATACCAAGATTACATGGGCCAAACGGATCAATATTATAGTAAGCCACCTTTTTTCTCTATTTTGTGATCAAAAGAACTTCAAGTTCATTCAACGATTCAAGTTAAAAGCAAACGGGCATTGAAGAGTTTTTAATAACTCGTTTAATTAATTTATTTAAAAATTTGTAGGATACGATAAGATGAAGCCATTCACGAAGTTTAAGGAAGATGTTAATAATTTGATAAAAAAAGAGGTATCTAGATAGATAGTTTATTGGCTAATATGTACATCTTTTAGCCATGGAGTTTGGCCCATTTGGTGTTAGAAGTTGTTAGTATTGAATATCAATGAAAGCATACATAAATAAAGATATTAATACGTATACATAGGTAAATTCCTATTGCTTATTATAACATCCCAATATAATCCAATAATACAACGAATTGAAAGAAAAAAACTAGTATATATATATTTTCCTAATAAGTAATTAGAATAAATAAATAAATAGATAATTATTTCTAAAACCCAAAACAATATAAAAAAGTGTATATCTGGAAATTAATTAATGATTCAATAATATATCGAATTAGAATTTTGTTCTTCCTTTCCTTCTCTTCCTCTCCCCTTTCATTCCCAATACTACATAAATAGAACTACACTAAATAGTTATTCTCAAAGCTATATTCATATAAATAATTAAATGGTTATTCCTAAAATAAAATAATATAGTCTTTACTCTAAATACCTATATATAGTTTTTAACAAAAAGAAACAGATGTTATTTAGTTTGTCCGCACTATCAATATTTAGAAGATTTTCTAAAGATAATTGTTTATTGTTTTGGACAATATAATCTCCCAGGTATTTTTCCCTATCAATACTTAGTCTGAGGCATTGCAATAGCAGGTGTTCTATGTTTTGGGTGATATGTTCTTGACACTATCCACATTTTTCCCATACTTTTATAATCCAAAGTGGTATTTTTATGAAAAAGTTTTAGCTTTTCAGTATCTAAAATTCATGGTTGGGTAACTAGTTTCAGTTTGTTTATATTTACATGATAAGTTAAATATTCTTGCGGCTGAGGGCTGTTAAAGCTACAAACTAAAAGAGTGGTATCTACCACGGGTTACACGTTTCTTGTTGATGCATCTGTTTAGTAATAAATTAAAGATATGCAACAAACAAGAAAAAACATGGCATGATATCATTACTTGAATTTACTTAATGAATATTAATATAATGTAAGCATATTAAAAGGAGTTCAATAAGAAATGGACAGATATCGCATGACGGGACCCGTCATGTGGGAGCAGAGAGCTGATAAACTATTCCACTGCTCCTCGATGATATATTGAGTCAACTACAGCTAATTGAGATTATAATAATTAACCTTGAATGGATGAATCCATTTCTGCGCATGCCCACACTGGAGCGAGAACCTTGGGCTGGAGGAATACGCATTAACCTCTAATCTATCTTAGAGCAATATAATGGCCAATCTTATCCAACCATTAGTATAAAACAGTGCGCTCAACAACTTTATTACTATTGTTTCTTTTTTTTTTTTTTTTATACATGAAATTTCGTTGCAACAAAATCAGCGTGAACAAATCAAGCATAAGATAGGCTAATTCTCTAATTCGTCAATTGTTTTAAAGTTATTACATATTTACCACGGTACTATAAAATCGAATAATTAGAAAGTATGACTTTATTTTAAATAGAATAAATTGTAAGACGTTTAATATTACTTCAATATTTCTTTCTAGGGAGCTGGTTAGTTAGTGCCCAGGTATTGCGACCATAGATCAGAACTGGGTTTATCATAGTATTGTACAACCTTAATTTGAGATTTCTTGATATAAATTAATTGATTTAAAAGAAAAAAAACAACATTTTTAACAGTATTAACACATAACAATATGTTAACGATATCTATGACGCCAAATATTAAATAATTATTAAATAAAATGTTCATTCAATGGAATAAACAGAAGCAAAGAGCCCTCAACACAACTATGTATCGAGGAATGAAATTAAAACTTTTAATTAATAAAATTTTATTTTTGGTTTATTATTTTCAATAATGAAGATTATTTGGCATCCAAGTCACCACAGGTTGCTCAAGGGCGAACTATCGAAATTTGAGCCTAGTATCTGGCAACTTTTTTCAAAATGGTATCTTTTTGAAAAATATCAGAAAAACTATACGTCCATATCGCGGCCATTAATGGAGACTCGAGAGAACTACAAATAGTTTTGGAACTTTGGTAAAATAATTAAAGGAATAAAAATAAAATAAAATGATCACATTATTGAGAAAAAATGACTCACAAATTACAAATCTATTATTCAAAATCGGCTATGTTATAAATCAAAGTCTAAAGCTTGTTGGATATAGATAAATCTTACACAGATCTTTAAGTTTTAAAAATACAATAATGGATTTTTTAAAAATACGAATCCCAATCAAGGTTGTTGTACAGAAACAAATTTTAAAATAACCCTTGAAATTAGCTGCAATCATAATATGAAGTTTTCAGTTTCAAGGATCTGGAAGAATTTGTTGTAAATCAGTTCAAGTTAATTCGATTGATGTGTATGAGTAAGAATTTAAAAAAAAAAAGATAGTGTGAAAAACATTTTTATTACACAGATTACTCAATAACAGTTCGCGGATGGTTTTGTCACAGCATGCATTGGCAACGACGTCGAGGAGATAAGTAATGAATCAACTTCCTGTACCCTTGGCAACATGTCATTGATTAATTTATTGAAATGTTTTCGAAAGCATTGAAGCAGGTCAGACGGCTTGTTATACTTTAGCAATATACTATAGAACATTAAATGTATCGCAGAGAAATCTAAACGAAATCTGAGTTGCGCTAAGAGGCATGTTAAAAAGCTGCAAGAACCAGAGTGTTATCGTGTTAATAAGCCATTAAATAAACTATTACTTAAAAAACACGTAAGAATGCGTGGATGTGAGGAGAGAAATTGATTGATGTTTTCTGTTTCATTTAATATGTCTAACCTGCAAGAAAAATAAAAATATCCAAACTACAAATATTTTTAAAATATGAATTAAAATTAATTGTTTCTATAATTATAACAAAATACTGAGATGCCAAAAAATACGATTGCTATACAAACAACAAGAAGTAATAATAGTAATGAACCGTTGGCTTTTGATAAAATAGTTTTGTCACTATTTAGCCTATTTATGACCGCCACCCCGGTCCATCTCCTTCCTTAATAGTAATGAACGATAAACATTACAATTTAAAAAAAAAGAATTGGAGCGTAACGAAACTAAATTGAAGAAAAAATAATTGATACAATTTAAACGATGTATAACATAAATTAAACAATGTAAGTGACAACAATACACAATACTAAGCACATAATAGCTGGGATGAAATTGGACTGCAAGCCAATAAAGCAGATTTAGAAAATTTCAAGCTTGGTATTTGAAATGATTAACTACCAGTATATTAACTATAATATTGTTAGTAAATAATAAAAAATGGATAAATATAAATTAACTATCGGAGTAAAAAGTAGATTTCCACAGATTGAAAGTAAGTTTACAGAAACCAGAGTATCAATAAAACTAAAAAAAATTAAGATGTGTTAGTCTGTGGACCAGAGCCCCCTCCTTGCACCAGCAGCTCTCCCTCACCATATTTCTATAAATTAGATATCGCTATGTTTTTTGTAACTATTTATTAAAAAAAAGCAAATATTTCTACAAAAAAAAAGTGAATGCACTTTCCAAAAATGGCGGACTGACGACTTTGACTTTAGTTAGGTTTTGGTCATTCAGAATCAGCATTAGCTTAAATACATAAATAATGCTTATGTAGTTTATGAAATACCCTTTCTGGTATCCCGCCAGTACAATTTTTTTTTTCATTTAGTATTATTTTTTATATTCTTTTAAACAATAATCATCAAATTTTGCGCAGCTTTGCGATAATTTTTTTAATTATTTTATAAAACGCAAGTAAATTGAAGTTTTAGAATAAAAAATTTTTTAATGCTATGAAAACGTTATGAATTATATAATAAAATCTATTCAAGTTTGAAAGATAATGTAGCTCTATTCACATAAAAAATAAATTGGCTAGTGAAATATACTCAGAAAATGATTTATTTTTTATTTTTATAAGATATGTGTCTTAGCTGAAGCATATTTTCTAAGCTGTTAATATTATATAAATATAGATATGAGGTTTTATTAAATGCTATTGTTGGGATTATTTAATATTTAATTGTATAGATTACAGCGATATAAATGTTAAAATTTTTATATATATATAAGGATACTTATACAAATAAAACTAGCCACAATGAAATAAATCAATATAGCGTTTATAATTTTTACTTTCACTCCTCCTTTGTCTGAAAATGCTTATTTCTGTTAAGAAGAGGGTGCCAAGTGAAACTTTTTTTTTTTGTAACACAACCCAGTCTTGCAGTAAAGTATTTTGGCGCCGTGTTTAATCATTATTACGTGACTTCGTGTTCGACAGTCAGCATAAAATAAAAACCATAATAATAATAATTCTATTGAAAATGACAATGTTTGCATAAACTAAGGCAAACAATTAGCGATCCAGAGTGATAGGTTATATAGAAAAATAGATAGATAATAAGTAAAATGAGATACTATTCCCTTATCTATTTGGCTGACATCAACATTTGGTTATTAGTCTTATTTCTAAGTAATGAATGCTCGGTAAAACAAAAATATATAAAACCATAAAATAAAACAGTTCTGGATCACACAAACTAATAGACCATTACTTAAAATACAGCTTGCAGTACAAGCAAGTAACTCCTGAGAAAACAAATAAATATTAAAATCAGTTTAAATAATTTTTTTTTAATTTTATTATTGATGATATTTACAACTGTATTACAAGTAAAAATACATTCAGTAAATGTGAACAAAGGAATAAAATAGCATGAAATCCCATACCCATTGGTAGCACTCTAAAAATGTATTTACTAAAGGAGATCTCGAGGCCATCTTCTTTTCAGACGCCTCTGAGGGTTGTCAGGGATCGAAGAGGAAGCAAGGTTAGAAACGAGAGGGTTTGGATGGTTCTGAAGTTTGTTATGGAAGGATAGGTATCTGGATTGGGCCAGGTCAGAAACATAAGGAACATTAAGGTCGTTATGGATGATTTTGTTTGTGACAAAGTAAGGAGTAGTGAGGATTTTACGAAGGATTTTGGATTGTAAGGATTGGATACGAGAGGAATTCGAAGGCTTAGTGGAGCCCCGGAGCTCAACTCCGTAAGTCCAAATAGGTCTTATTGTAGTCATGTATATGAGTAATTTGGTAATTGACTGGGAGGCTAGAGCGTTTGTCTAGTAAGTGCTGGAGTAGTCGGAAACGTCGAGCTGTTTCTTGTCGTTTCAGTCTGGTATGAGGATTCCAAGTTAGACGTTTGTCTAAGTGGAGTCCAAGGTATCGAATTTGTTCAACAGGGATAAGTAGGGTATTATTAAAGGATACTGTAGGACAAGAGGACATAGGTTCACGACGAAGGGTAAAGGTGATTTGATAGTTTAAATAATTAAAATTTAAAACTATAAAGAATAAAAATATATCCACCAGGAAGATTTTACAAAATGTGCTTAGAATCAAAAAATTCACACCTCATTGTAGGTTTCATATATCAAGGAGCAAATTTGTTTCTGTCATTAGTGAAATCCAAGAAAAATTCATATGACATATAACTGTTAATTCCGATTTTCAGACAGTGCAGGTTAGTAGCTAGATGGTCCCCATAAAAAATCTGAAATGTGCTATCTTGGGGACGCTCATCTATTCTATATTTATCAGCTATATATATATATATATATATATATATATATATATATATATATATATATATATATATATATATATATATATATATATATATATATATATATACAATATTATATATAGCGAGAACAATATTGGATTGGAATAAGTTTACAGAACGCCTTCCTGCTCAATTGATAAGCTACCAGTGAGATAAGCTACGTACTTAAGAGCACTGAATCAAAAATTCCTTGAAATCAGTTCAACCCTGTTGATTAAATTCTAACCACTCTTCAATTTCTGCTGTATAGTTGTTTCGGTTTTTATTAAGAAACTTATTTATAATTCTCCTTGATACTGTTTTTATGCGAAAGTGCTCAGTTGTCCCGGCAAAATATGATAGGATGGGTAAGTGAAAATTACTGTGATGGTGCTTGTTAGATGTGCACTTACAACAGATATGTTTCGGCAGAGCAACTGTGGACTAGCGCAGTAGAATAGTTCTTAATTTCAATACATTTATTCAATTGTTTTCTACAACCCACTTGCATGACTCAATAAGATTTTAAAATGTGAATATCAAAGGGGTTTTAACTTTTCGATGATTACATTAGTAAAACAATCTTTTAGAAACAAATTAATAATTATTCACATGCCAAACTTCCCCTACTATTTGAATCATGAGCACTTTAATTACCTCAGAAGCAGGTAAAAAAATATAAGTGTTACAGTTACTACAAGTCAAAAATTTGTAAAATCGGATAATATAAAAGAAGTATTTTGATATTTTTTATAAAAGGAAATATCACCCAAAACAGAGAACACATGTTATTGCAATGTCCCAGACTAAGTATTGATAAGGAAAAATACCTGGGAGATTATATTGTCCAAAACAATAAACAATTATCTTTGGAAAATCTTCTAAATATTGATAGTGAAGACAAACTAAATAACATCTATTTCTTTTTGTTAAAAACTATATATAGGTATTTAGAGTAAGGACTATATTATATTATTTTAGGAATAACCATTTAATTATATAATATATATATATATATATATATATAGCTTTGAGAATAACTATTTAGTGTAGTTCTATTTATGTAGTATTGGGAACGAAAGGGAGAGGGAGAGGAGAGAAGGAAAGGAAGAAAAAAAGTCGAAATATTATTGAAATTCGATATATTATTGAATCATTAATTAATTTCCAGATATACACTTTTTTATATTGTTTTGGGTTTTAGAAATAATTATCTATTTATTCATTTATTTATTCTATTTACTTATTGGAAAAATATATATATATTTTTTTTCTTTCAAGGAAAGGAAGAAAAAAAAGTCTAATTCGATATATTATACCTATGTATACGTATTTATATCTTGGTTTATTTATGCTTTCATTGCCATACAATACTAACAACTACTAACACCAAATGGGCCAAACTCCATGGCTAAAAGATGTACATATTAGCCAATAAACTATCTATCTATCATAAAAGGAAATAAGTTTTCAGAATATATATTAATTTTGTTGGTTGCCAATATCGCCTAAGTCATAACTGTAAAACCTTACTACTAAAGCAAACTGTAACAAAAACATAGTCAATCTTATGTAAGTATCACCAATTTTTTTAGTTGAATGTGCGCGTTTATCGGCCATAACCTGAATATTGATTAATTTAAAGTTTTAATGAGTAAACTATTATAAGTATTATGTATTTTTTTTTTTAATTTTATAGGAGTATTTCAAAAGTTATCCTGAATGTAGTTAAGACAATAGCAGTTAGCGAAAACAAGAAAGGAAGGAGAATGACGGCTAGTGCAATGGAAGCCAGAGTGCAAGGAGTGCAGGAGAGGCTCAAGGACGCGCTGGGCTCACATCGACCAGCCACGGTCATGGCTATTTCGTCCTCTTGCTATTCCTTCAGCGGCAGGTAGGTCAATCTTGGTACACTTGGGGTACAATACTGGCTGGCTCTCCATTAAATCATATTCATATTATCATAATTTAGTAATAACCAATTAACCTCTACAATTGAGTACCTTTATATAAAAAATGGACATCTATATTATTTTCAGAAAGTCAATTTTTCTTTTATGGGTTCAATTCAAACTGTTACTTGAGAATATTCAAGTTGAATCATGAATAAAATTCATTAGAATTGTTTTGTAACGAAAAATGTAATACAAAAAAAAATTAGTTCGTAAAATAATTTTTAGTTTTTATAAATAATAAGTTTTTTTTTTATTAACTCGAAGAGGGTTAAATATAAAATTAAGTATTCAGTATTAGTTTTAATAATAAGTAATTGTTTATAATAAGTCTTAGTTTTAAGTATTCATTTATTTCGGATTGGAATAACCAACAGCCGATTGGGAGAAAAACAAAAGAGAGTTAAGGAAGATAGCGGAACCTCGCGAGTGTAGAGGCACGCAAAGGATTTTTAGTTTTACGGTGTACACCGGATTTTCATTGCTTCTCCAAGAACCTGTGAAGTTGGGGAATGAACATTTTCACAGCTTGAGGAGATAGACTGAAGAGACACTGACGACGCTAGTTCGAATAAGATCCTGATTACTCAATTCCTCGATAACCCAATGTGCCAGTTGGACAGAGTTCAACCAGTGGGATATTGTAAATATGTACATATAAGTTTTCTCCTATTTATTTTTTTCTCAAAATATTTGTAATTGGTTTATTGTATAATCGTAAGTCAATGTTTAGTTCTACAATAATTTTATAATCTTTCCTTTGATAATTAAAGTTAATTCTATTTTCTTATAAATCTAATTTCTTGTTTATAATTTTCATTTCCTTTAACAGTTATTTAAATTAATAGAAATAAGTAAATTTATCATTAGTATTAATAATAGCCAGTTTTATTTTCTTATTTTTCTTCTGTTTGTTTTCATGTTTTATGTATATATTATATTGTTTTGTTTTTTTAGGTTTAATAAGGAATCGTAAAACCCTATTCAAGGGATTAGGGAAAGTCATTATTAACCAAGTAAGAAGGCTTGATAGGTTAGGAGGTTAATTAACATATGTTTTTAAACCCAAACGTTCAGCGTTCGTAGCTCACTCCGTGTCCTAATCTTTTTTTTTAATTAAATTTATTTAATTTTTTTTATTTTTATGGTTTTCGCTATTTTCCAAATTCAACAAATTAAATAGCGTGGCGCCTGTTAGTTAATTAGTAATGTTTAATTGACTCTTTTTTTTTTTGCGACCTTGCCGTCTCCACTGGGCATCCGGCAAGTTTGTTGCCGAAACGATTTTTCTAAATTAAAGACCGTAACAGTTTAAATTGAAGCTATATTATAGAAATAGGCTTTTTATCAACTTTTTTAAAATGGCAGATGTCCGCCTTTGATTTGTGCTCACTCAATTATTGAATTAAAATTGAATAATGAGCGAATCCCAGTAGTGAAGTAACCAGGAGTGAAGCGAAGGATGTGGCCCGTATCCCGCTTACCTAGGAAGCTTAACCAATCATGGGCACTTTTTTTTTAATCGGATGAACGTTATAATCCATAATAATTATAATTTACTTAATCTTTATTGAAAGACAACTTTATTATAACGAAATTATTTATGATCTCCACAGTCTATAATGCGTTAGTTAGGATTCCATTTTCGGCATTCAAGAGCGATGAATATTCACCAAGATCTTGATCGATAAGACTTTTTCGTAGTATCAGTGCTAAATTAAAACAACATATGACTAGCAGTATTAAACGAAAGGGAATTTCACGAAGAAGAGACGAAGCATAATTTCAAAATTTAAAATTTAACTACAATTAAAATAAAAGTCTTTAATAAAAAAAATGGAAGGTTTCGAAATTAAATCTAATGATTGAGCCAGTATATATATATATATAGATTATCTTCTCCTTCGGTTGAGAAAAATGAGCACATCTCCAGAAAAAACAGGTGCAAAAGTTACGAAGAAAAGAAAGCTTTATTAGTACATAATTCAAATGAAAAAAAAACAAAATGAAAAAAAAAAATCAAATAGAAACATTTTTGCAAACATACTATAACAGCCAATTTTAATTTTTACATATGGCTTGATCTATTATTTTGAGAGATACTTTATTCCTCGCACTCATAATACATTGCATTTAGTGAGTGCTGCTCAAATGCGAGACCAAGACGAATCTTAGCATTATACTACCTGCTAATCTATTACTGCCGAGATATTATTGTAATTTTTAAAGAGGAGAAACCTAACCAAGTCCAAAAGCAAAATTAGAAGAGTTAAATGCAAAAGTACATTGGTTATACCAAGTCTTTACATATAGTACTAAAATTGTCAAGTATTAGTAACTATTTGTCCTTAATTTTTATTAAAATAATCGATTCTTATTTACTGGTCTTGGTCTTGATGTTGCAAAGTGCAAGACCAAGCCGATTTTGGGCAAGACTAATTACATTTACTTATTTGCACACTATAATGTCATTTGTTCACTGACCAATATACTATTGGAATTGGTCACACCGGCCGACTAATATTTCATCAACCAGACAAGAACAACAAAAATTGTTTATTTATTTTTTAGTAATTGAGACGTCATGATAGGGACTTTTTTTTTAAAGGAATAACAACTTTTCAACACACGTACAAAATGACATTCAATATCGGAAACATTTACGTAATATACAAAAGAAATTTCAAGGACTCTACTAATTTATCAATGAATTGCATAATGAGATATTGTATAATGACGAAAAGAAAAACGTACGTGTTACGTATGTATATCCTCAACCTCATATACACTGATAACATCCATTTTTATAAGTTCATCGATTCGTTTAAATATGGGTGATGAATGATACGTAACAAATAATAATATTAATTTAACCTTTATTTTAATATTTGGGTTTACTAATTGTGCCAATTAGTGCATCATGAATTGACGAATCCCATAACTCAAAGATAAAAGGAAGCTATTCCTAGATAGCCAAGTCAAGCTATCTCTGATAGCTTAGAAATAGTTATCTAAGAGGCACCAACTGCACAGAAGACCCATCATTATCAAGACTTGCTTGTTATTGCAGAAACAATAACAGATTTCAGCAAAAGGTCTCTCTCTCACGAAACTCACATCAATACAAAAAGATTAACAATTGTTAATAACTTCTCATAACTTCAGCCCCTACATAGGCTTCCTAGACCTCCCAGAACTGCTTTATCTCTCTCCCCCCCTACTATTCCAGGGTATATTGCTCCTATGGTCCGGGACATTTTGCAGCGAAATGTTTGGAAAAAGAACTGCCGGAAGGGTATAATCCGGTAAATATTGAGCACACGCTCCAATCAACTGAGATCGAGCCATGCTCAAGCACAGTTGATTTATAGGGTAGTTTGAAGAAAGCGGCAAGGATTGATGATGTAGTCATTGAGCCTAATACACCAGGCGACTTGGAATATAGTAATAGGCAGGTAACCATTGATGACAATCCAACCTATTAATAAATATACTGACGAGAAAACACCTATTGACAAACATACTGACGAGAAAACACCTACTAATAAATGTACTCACAAGGAAACATTGATAGGTACATCTGAAAGTGAGAAATATATGCAGGATGATGGCCAAAAACAAAAACGGAATAACATCACTGTTACAACCCTATGCAAATCCAAACCATACTTATCACAGAATCAAGGGATCAACAAAAACCAACAACGTTCACAAACTAGAGATACAGTATCATTACCTGGGAAAAAGTGCAAAGCCGGCTCAAATATTAAAACAAAGAAGACCAGAAATCCCACTGAAACCATACTTGGACCCGTGCGAACCATGATCTTAAACAACAAAAACACTTACCCCCTCACTTACGAAAAAATATGCCTATTACTCGACATGATTCAGGGAGAAAATGAATCAAACGCTACTGATATCATGTCTCAGTTTACAAACAATGTAAATGGTCTGAAAACAATGCTCTCAGATATCAGAGACACAGTATCACATAGAAGGCTAAAAATCATAACCTCAAAACTAATAAAGATTTTGAATGAGCACTCCTTGAACACTACCGAGCATTTAAAAATAACACATGGTGATAACAATAATCTGGGAAATAAGAAACACCTTACCAATCAAAATGAAAACAATCATTCAATGGAATTGTAACAGATTTTTCCGACATTTAGAGCACCTAAAAATGACAATAAGCGAAGAGAACCCCATACTAGTTTGTCTCCAAGAAACACACTTACAAGAAACTCCAACAGTGAGATACAAAGATTACGATATATACCGAAAAGCAAAAGACCGTCATGGGAAGACTTCGTATCTTCATTAAATCAAAGCATTTCAATGAACGAGCTCTGGAATAAAGAGTGGACAAGACATTATAACTGACCCTGACGAAATCGTTAACGAAAGTGATAAAACTCTGCAACAGAGTGTAATTTAAAGCCGTTGCCAATTACCCTACAGGGTAGAGGCAACAAAATACCAAATAAATAAATAAAAAAACGTTGTATCAATCTTTTATGAAAATATTCAGTTTGTATTTGATATTTGCAAATAACGTCTGTTAAATTGAAAAAGTTTCGTAAATTGTGAAAAGAATAACGACCACAAGACTGAATTTACAATACAGAGGATAAATGCGTTCCCTGTTTCCTTTAAAATATATATTGAGCAAGTTGAGGCACCTGTAGCCATGAGCACCTGCTAGACAGCAGAAGGTGACCTACCTCAATGCCGGCGGCATCATCTTAGCGCACAATACACATAACCGGAACTCAAAGAAATGAAATAAAATGGAGAAAATAACGATCAATATGAATTATTGAAGGAAGTTAGTCGATTGGTCTACATATCATGGGCGATAAAATAATTTGTTGAAATGTTGAAAATGAAGGGTGATAAATATTCAGGACGATGATGACCAAACATGTGGGCCATCATCAGGACTGAAATTTTTTTAAATACAATCATAGATATAATATTAAACGATAGATAATAGTTAATAATAAAAAACGCTGCAAATTATTTCACAATGGTTTATTATTTCCAAACAATTATACATCTAAAAGTAACATTACCTTCCGAGTTACCTAGAAAAAAAAACAAAAGGTGATTCCAATTATTGGACTAAACTTCTTTTCTTTAATCATTAGTAATAATACTAAAAAAAAAATAGCATTAGTTCAGTAACACATTCAAAATTTAAAAACCAAACCAAGGATGTAACATTTGGATTAGAACATATAAAAAAACCCGGAGACCATATCTTTGCTCCTAATTGTCCGATTTTAACGATTTTGTTTTTGTTTTTTAGAAAATTTCGTAAACTTTTAAAAAAGTAATAAAATGTCAACAAAAAAGTATAAACTTTTCGAGTTATTCGGAATTTAATTTTACCATCCCTCGTAACTTTTTTTCTAGCTTCTTTTCGTTGAAGTATATGTTATATAGATAAATGTAAAGGGCATCGAGAAAATGAATTTAGCAAAGTTTCATTGAAATCTGTACATTCGTTTAGGAACTACAGTCTATAGCAACGCAGGTTTTTTGGCCGCCATTTTGAAAGTAAAAGGCGGAGAATAATGTCGATAAAGGAGGATCATCCTTGGGTGACCTCTGATTTTATATATGAAAATTTGAAAAAAATCGGTCCAGTAGTTTCGTAGAAATTCCACGGACGGCGCACGGCGTATTCGTTTTTCGAATTCTACGCGTCCTGAAACGTGAAACCTCAAATTTTGAGAGGGGGTTAAGTTTTTGAATTTTTTGGTCGATCACAATAGTTGATTATTGAAAATAATAAACCAAAATATAGTGATTGATGACACATGAAATATACAAATGAAATATGTAAAAAGTTATGCAAACTAAAAATGTATAACTGAAGGTATTCAAGTACTGACACTGGTAGGTAAATATAGTTAGAGGGGAGAGGGAGGTAACATTCCAATGCAAATAATTTGCTGACTAAATATTCAAGATGTGTGCAAGATTCGAGTTGTTTCTTATAGTTACAGAATTGTGACTATTGGCTAGTAATGAAATGAACACAAGCAATAGGTGCCAATCGATATAAACATAACATAGTTTGATTGAAGGTAGATAATAGTAAACCAAATAATGTTTATAATATAGACAATTGTAATGGATTGAAAAGATAAGTAGAACAATATATTATACAATATTTAAATAATAACAATATTAATCATAAAAAGATATATTATATTAAGGATTACACAGTTTTAATGGTATAAGTATTAAAATATCTACGGCTGTTTATAGTATATATTTATAATGAGAATAGACGTTATATGTATATATATATATATATATATACAAATAATATACGTAGGAGTAGTTACATATGTAGTTTGACGGAGAAATGAAACGTCGGCACTAATAAAAACTTTATAATGACTGTGTCCTGAATATTTATCACCACCCACGATCAAGAATGAATCTATGAGGAAGCAGGATGTTGGATCAGCTAAACTTTATCACGCCAGATTTGTGATACCAATTTTAATGAAACGAGTTTAGTTGATCAACATAGATTAAATTAAACTCTAAAAACTTTTTGTTCACACATAGCAAAAAAAATTATCAAAAGTTTCACTTTTGACGAGAAGAGAATTTTGTTAATATTTGTGTTACAAAATTTAAATAGTGGAACTATTGTTGACAGCAAATCAAATAGCCAGGAATTGGTTGGGGGAGTAGCATCCTCTCCCACCAACTTCTGTTAGGTAATACGAGATGAAAACACACACAAAAAAAATTCTTTTCAATTTTGACGAAGTTTCAATCTATGTATAAGGCATTCGTTAGGGCTAAGTAAAGACATGTTTTTCCTTTTTTTTTGTATTTTTTGCTTAGCCATGGTAAAAGTTTGTTGGACAGTATTTCAGAACCACTACTACAGACCTCTTGTTGCTCATTACAAAAAAAAATAATAAAAAATAAAAGAGAGAAATTTAATATTCATAAAGAGATCCGGAGTACATATGTGGACTAGTCTGCAATCCTCAAGTTTTTATAACTCCAGACTTTCCTTCAACTAAACTAAATCGTCCTTCTTACGCCTACAATCTTCTCCAGTTCAAATCCTCAGTCCATTCCCTGTCCACAGGATCTCGACCTTCTAACCTTTACATGCCTTCTCACAGATCCGCTTCATTCCAAAACTCCTTTATTGTTCGCTCTGTCAATTTCTGGATCTCCCTCCCTATCAAAATTCGACATTCCCCATCCACATTCAAAACCCCTCAAGTCCAATTCCTATCCCAAAAACAGTCTGATAGTTGCTAACCATTCGAGCTGATTTTAATAGAGAATTTGATATATTTTTATTTTTTAATTCTTTATTATTTTCTTAAGAGTGTATACTGGTCTATCAGTGCAAATAGCTTTAAGTGGCTTGTCATAGTATTAATTTTTTTGTATATAGTTTCGTTTGTTTTGTATACAGAATGTTTACCTTATATTTTCTTTACATTATTTCTTTTTTTTTGATTGATTTTATTTTGGCCAGATGTGATCTTTTTATTTTGTTCTATTTTGTTATTCTCAAGGGACTGTGTCCCAGAATAAAAATTATTTTTCTATTCTATTCTATTCTAAATCATTATTAATTGCACAATACCAACTTAATCCTTCCTTTGTCAGCTTAAGTGTGTACAATCAATTAAACCTATTGTTAAAAATATCATTTTATATTTATTTATCTTTGGCACAGGCAGCAGTGAGAGTATATTTGTATTTTGTACCAAATATAGACATAACAGAAAGAATATAAAAATGTAAACAGAGAACCTTATTTTTCTATAAAAATGTAGTTCAAAAAATCTACTCATATAATTATTATGAATCGAAATGGAAGAAAATATTATTATTATTACGCCCGTGATTTTTTTTTTTTAATTATCTGGAGAAGTTTCTCCGAAGAATCCGGTCCTGGTTACAAACATCTAACACGTTAAGATGGACCTTGCCTAAGATTCACGCGTTTTTACTTGAATGCAAATCATCCATGACTCATCTCTTGAAAAATAAAAATTTATCCGGGACAATCATTTATTCACCTTCTAAAACCTCATTCGAAACTGAAAGAAAGGTTCGCGTAGTAGAGCAGTTTTCATTTTTTTTTTTTTTTTTTTTTAATCTGTTTATTGAATAATAATACAATCAGCCACTGCTGGAGGGCTATAAGCATTAGGGCTACAAGTTCTCATTCATACAATATATACAAATAATAAAGAAATAAATATAAATATAATAAGTAAATAAATAATACTGGTGAAGAAGTTAAATAAAAATAAAATAAACAAATAAAATAAAATAAAACTTCTAAACACAATCATACCTATATACAATATATACATTCGCCCAAGAATCTCCGAGCCAGGCTTTTTCCCCCACACGTGGAAGGCGAAGCAAGACTCAGGAAGATCCCAGCGCCACTTTTCCAGCCTCACTAGTATTAGAAGCCAATGGAGACTAAAAGAGGGCACTAGAGCCACAGACGCTCAAGACCTGAGTGGAGAAGCTGGCCATTGCCAGGACTCCAAAGGCATATTTACAGAAGATCTCGAGGCCACTGCCGTTTCAACCTTCGAGGGGGATGGTATGGATGTTCGGAGCTGGATAGGGATTGCGCTAGAGGATTGGGATGATGAATGAGGTTCTGGTGAAAGTTGGAGAATCTGGATGGGATGATGTCATGGACATATGGGATGTTAAGGTCATGGTGTAGGGTCTTGTTCGTGACATAATATGGAGCATTGACTATTGTTCGAAGGACTTTGGACTGGAAGGATTGGATGCGTTTGATATTCGATGATTTAGTTGTCCCCCACAGTTCAAGTCCGTAGGTCCAGATAGGTTTCAGTATGGTCTTGTAGATTAATAATTTGTTTTCTGTTGAGAGATGAGATGTTCTGTTTAGTAGTCTATATAGCTGACCAAATCGTCGGAGTTTTCATTTAACTTTTTAGTTGAATCAAGTTGAATCGTAACAACGTATCTAATACTACGTATCTAATATTGCAATATACTAAAAGTAAGCTGTGTTGATTTAAAAGCTTTTATCACAAAACATCGTCATAAGATTATATATCCCTTAGATAAATCATGAGAGAACTGTCACTCACGAAGTCATTTTTAATGAGAGATAAAAACGATACATCGAAACTTTTTCCGTTATAAATAGAGACGTACTATTTATGATGGTACTGACCCCTTTTTTTCAAATTATTAACGCCTGCCAAAAATATTGTGATTGGTTTCATCTTATCGTAACCTACAACATTTTTATTCACGAAATACTCGGAATTGGGGCGTTTTCGATCTGGAGATCGGAAAAAAACTCATCAATGATTTCCACTTGAATCGTAAGACAATTTGATCATAAAATCGAGAAAAAGGTGGTTTATAAAAATATTTGGCCGTTTAGTGTGACGTCTATCACAACATGTAAAAATAACGAGGTTACTTAGGCCAAACAGACCAATATTTTTGTAGACCATCCTTTTTTTCTTCAATTTTGTGATCAAATTATCTCACGACTCAAGTGCAATGCAAGTGCTAATTATATATTTTTGATACCTCATTCAATAATTCATTTAATGAGAAAACGGCCCAACTTCGAGATTTTTTGTAAATAAAAAAGTTGTTGCTTACGATAACATGAAACAATTCACGAAGTTTTTGGCGGATGTTAACAATTTGATAAAAAAAAGATGTCTCTACCACGCACTACTACACTATACTCATGTTAAAAACAATATTAGAGGAGGAACCATGGCAATGAAAATCTATCTTGACAAGCAATGATAAACTACTTTGAACTTGATACGATGTATCGAATAATTTTGTAGTTTATTTCTGCCTCAAAATGAAAAAATGATACGCCGTATTAAGAATATTGGAATAAAGGAAACTATAATACGGACTGATATAATAAAAATAAATACAATAAACTATTAAGTTGAGGTGATATGGATAAGTTTAATGGAAATTATATCTAAGTGATTCCAAGGAGCTTGTGCTTAAATAAGGCAGCTCAAGTGCCTCAGGATGTTCAAGGTCTAGGAGCGGTTGGCCGTCTCGATAAAACGCATAATGATGTTCGCCAATTGCATTTACTTAATTAAACCCACCAGCTACCAACGTTTTAAAATCAAATAATAATTTTAAAAGGTATACTATTTATTTATTATATTAGTACAAATTAAACTATGTCTAGAATAACACGAAGCTGATAAAAGACAATTATTCAGATACCACAAACTTAAAAAGGAGAAGCAAAAATGGTAAAAGAATTTTTAATTACACTGAATTGTAGAAAACCTCAAATCTATTGATATCTATTGGATTGACTAAAGAGATGCGTATTTAAAAAAGACGAAAGAGACTGTTTTTTTTTTTTTATCAGCACACTATAATATATAATAATTTATCTAGAAAATAATTTACAAATTTCGATAAATAGAATTTGAGTTAAAAAGAATATTTTTGATTTAAGAAAAGAAATCTCTTTCCGACAGAATAACATATATCTTATAATAAGTGTAAATAAAAAAACGTTGACAATTATTATAGAATTGTATACAATGTTCAAATAGTTACATAAATACGCTAGATTATTCCTTACCATTCCTACGAAAAATTTCATAAAAAGTTGTCTACTTCGCACATTTTTATTATTAATTTTTATCTTATTCTTTTTCTTTTTTTAGGAAGCATACGTTTATATATTTTTTCACAATTAAGGCAAAAAAACTTCCAATTTTCTTCAAATTCTTTTATTCACATTTATCACCTCTAACGTTTCGGGAAAATTTTCCCATCATGAGAGCAATCCTTATATTCACTGAAACTAAGCACATTTTTAAATATGCTATTTTTACAGCACTACTTTACTTCACCTATTTTACAATTATTTACCTTGCTTTTTTTGATGTGGCACCATTTGTCAAAAATTTAAATATTTGTCACGTTCATTATATATTTATTTGGTGTAACACATCTTTTTTTTTTGTTTAAAAATTAAATTATTATTCAAATAAAAATTTCTATTGCTTCCTTAGAAAAAAAGTATTCCGTTTATAAAATAAAATAAAGTGACTTTACATTAGAACATATGAAAAAGTTCATATTTTTTATTTTTTAGTTAATTTTTAGGTAATTCATCTTCGATTAATTGCTTTTAATTAATTCAATTTAAATAAAAGTCACTAAGACTAAGAACACTTTTGGTCGATTTTTACCTGAAGGTACGTAATTGTTAATTTCGATCGTATTTATAGATATAATAACTCATTAAGCTCATAAACATAATGCAAATTCCATAAAGACTATTTGCTACTTAATGACTTCTTTCACTGGATCAGTTGGTTAATAAAACTAACTAAGTGAGGAAACTATAACTCACATTCTATTTACTTGCAAGGTTATGAAAGTAAGTTAGTGTTTTTTTTAACTATGACAGTGTGCAAAAAGTTATTATGTGCGTCGTGGTTTCATTTTATTATCATTGTTGTTAACTATTTCAATTAATTGTTGAAACTAGAATACATATTTATAATTGCAAATAATAAACAATTAATAATCAAATTGATATGTTAGTATTTTTTTAATGAATTAGAAACTTCAAATTCTATTATTTCAAATTCACTAAAATGTAATAATGACTTTTTGTCATAAACTGGCGATGAGCATAATACATATATTATATATTTATTATATATATATATACATTTAAGAGAGTCAGAGTACCTAACGAACGTCCAGAAATTGATGTAGTCGAAACGGGGATTCCATAGGTCATTCATGAACACAAATTAAAAAGAGTATGTATCAAATGTTCATCAGACGACGCTGTATATATTTTTATTATCATTTTATATTATATTTACTTTTACGTATATTATATATATATATATATATATATATATATATATATATATATATATATATATATATATATATATATATATATACATACACATATACAAAATCCCTTTTAGTTCTTATTTATACTGCAAAGAGAATATGCATAAGTTACAACAAAAAAAGATGTAGGATTGCCTAACAATTTAAGAAACGTATGAAAAATGTTATTTATATTGTTAATGAATCTTTTATAAAATATAATATACGTTTAAACATTAATATAAGTACACGAAAAAATATTCAGCAATAAGCTTTTTTGACTTAAATTCAAAATTTCTAATGTTTAAAATATTTTTGTTAGGCCCTTGAATAATCATGAATAAATCATGAAGGATTGGTAGCACGAACACATTTCAGATGTCAATCGATTCATCACAAACAGAGTTATAAAAATCAATCAACTGTTATTTATCTCATATCGTTTATCTTTTACGGAATTTCGTCTCCAAAATGATGCTTTCGGTCCACTGTGCGGTGAGAGACAAACAAAATGTTTTTTATCGGATTCTACGTGTTTTTACTTTCACTTACGTATATATGTGATATATAGTAAGGGTAAGTATTGCGATCGAGAAAATTTTTGAATCTGAGTTTTCAACGGAAATACACGTTTTGAGGTACCCTTAGTCGAAATGACCAAGTCCCGAAAAATGGTCTGTGTTTTAGTTAGCATGTTAGCAGTCTAGCTCAAAAACGAAAAGTCCTACGAAACTGATATTACGTATTTAAGATAAGTATATGCCTTAGAGGTGACGGCGACTTTTTCCTTAAAAACCGCTAACCGGAAGTGCCACTTTATATCAACGCTGAAACACATTTTCACAATTTTCTCAAAAACGGCTTAAACAATTTTGATTAAACTCGGTGTATCATTGTATAATTAAGTTTTCTTTAATATCAATTAGGCCTTATCCCCATTGATGTCACTTTACAGAGCTTAAATGGCCAATGTTCATATACGTCTTCCTCTAAAGTACCTTCAATATGGTTTATTTTAAAAAGTTAATCATTTCACATTATTCAAAGTTACGAAAAAATGCTAAATACAACTTTTGAAAGAATTTGATAAGTTTATAAAGGAGAAAAAAAATGCAGAAAAACCTGCGTTGCTATAGACTGTAGCTCCTAAACGAATGTACCGATTTCAATGAAACTTCGCTAAGGTCATTTTCTCAACACCCTTTAAATTTATCTATATAACATACTTCAACTAAAAGAAGCTGGACAAAAAGTTACGAGGGATGGTAAAATTAAAATTCCGAATAACTCAAAAAGTATACACTTTTTGGTGATATTGTACGGTTTTTTTAAAGTTTATGGAATTTCTTAAAAAAATCGTTAAGATCGGACAATTAGAAGGAAAGATATGGTTTCTAGTTTTTTTTTCCTGAAAAGGCGAAAATTTGTATAAATTTAAAATATACTTTTTTAATTGTCGAGACTAAAAAAATTTTTTTCTACAGATGTTTAATAAAGTATCTTTCCTAAGAACATTTTTCATAAGAAATAAGTACCTAAATTTATACCTTTATTCTCAGTTCTATATTTCAACACTCCGGCATCAACTTACTCATATTCTGTATAGATAACTTTTTTAACTAAAAATATCACTAAAATGACATCACTCAAAAATGTTGAAATTGGAGTTAGTCATTCTGAGGTTTATAAAAGCAGATGGAGTCACTAGATTTTTATTGCCTGTCGTCGATATATTAAATAGACATTTTGTAATGATAATGGTCTTAATGACTTGTTATCTTTAAGCTTTAAGCTTTAGCTCCGTTTAAATGCACTTCAAAAAAAATTATAATAGCCCAGCATTGCCAGAAAATAATTTCTATTTATAGTAGATCGGTAAGTGAAAGTTGTGTGTTGCGCGCACCAGATTTTTAAAATTAAACTCAACTCAGTATTTTTTTCGTTTTGTTTTTTTGTTCACATACTTATTGGTTTATTATTGAAATTGATAAACTACAATAATAAATGAAAAATGAGCTAAAAATAAATAGTTGTTTAAAAATACAAATGATGCATTTCTATACTGTTTAACTTGAATGGACAAGAAAAAAAAAAGATATGGAGTTGTATTAATTGAAATTAAAATTTTGGAAAATAAAAAAAAGCGAGAAAAACGAAGAAACTAGTTTAAAAACGAAGTCGTGGAAAGTCCTTGTAGTGAGCCAGCGGAGCGGAAATCGTGGCCTTGAGCCGCCCCACCAAACCGCTCCCGTTCGGCTCCACGACTCGCTTTTCCCGCTAGCGTTTCAGGAAATATTTCATTACAGCAAGTGTATATGTATGTGTCTCTCACATATGTAACCAATAAATCGAAAATAGCAACCGACACTCGATTACGTTCACAACTCAACTATCATTGACGACATTAAATAATCTTCGTCAAGAAGGATCAGTATAGCTTCCTAGCCTTTTTTTATCACATTCAAGGTCAATTATTCATTAAAAATTTAATAAATTAATACAAACTACTGAAAATAAAATCTAATCTAGCAGGCTAAGCATTTTTTGAAATAAAAGAGTATCAAGTGATGGAATGTGATGAAATAAGTTCTGGATCATCTGTAAACTAGTCTTCAACTTCCCTTCAATTCGGAACAAACGGAATTGCAACAGAAACAAATCGGTGGCACAGCCCTTGATGTAAAAGCGAGCCAAGAAAAATAAATGCGGGCATGTGTAAGCCAAACTAGTGTATGGATAAAATTTTATATTGAATAAAATACTCGTATTCCATCTTCAACTTTCGCTCACCTCTGCCCAAAATTGATTTTTCTTTGGGCGCTTTTATATCGAGAACGTATATACTGTGTAGTTTTTATACTAGTCCTGAATTAAACAAATAAACAAATTTCATTAAAAAATACAATATAAATTTTCAGTCATATTTCAGCCGAGGAAGAGGAATACTTCTTTCCGACATTGCACAACCGCATGGCTAGTTAACTTAAAACAAAGATGAAATCCAAAAATTGCAGTACTACCACATCAACAACGATCAAAGACTGACAGCCTTTTTTTACTTTCCTACCTATACTAGGTAAGGAAAGTATTGCAATCGGGTCAAATTTCCGACATGCGGTTTTCGACGGATCTACACGTTTCAGGCCTACTGAGTCCGAAAAACACATTTTTAGCCATTGGTCTGTCTGTCTGTGCCAAGATTTTCTCGGGAACTACTGAACCGATTTTGTTGCTTCTTTTTTTATTTTGTAGGGGTTTGACTGATGATGCCTGTGACAGAAATTCGGTGCTCCATGCGCAATAGATTGCGCGCAATAAATGAAAAACATGTTTTTCTATAGACAGTAGCGCAAAAACGGCTCTAGCGATTTTGATGAAACTTTCCAATAATGTTCTAATCATTGTCCTTTCAATTTTCGTATTTAGACTAAATTCCCGAAAAAAAAATCAGGAAAAAGAGTTATAAAGAAAAGAAAAATGTTATGGGGCCTAACTCCCTAAGTATCTGTTATACGGTAAAATTTATAATAAAACTTTTAAAAGGTAATTAAATTTCCAACAAAACAAAAAAAAAATCATCGGAATCAACTAGTATTAGCGATGATACAGCTTATTCTATTTTTTACACATTTTTTTAACTTACTACTTTCCTGCCTGTACTAGGTAAGGAAAGTATTGCAATCGGGTCAAATTTCCGACATGCGGTTTTCGACGGATCTATACGATTCAGAGCCCCCTGAGTCCGAAAAACACATTTTGAAGGAAAAAGTCGTTTGAAAGGTAAGGAAATTCCCTACAAAGCCATATAAAAATCGTTCATTTTGTACAACTATTAAAGAAGTTACGGCTATTCAATTTCCAATGTAAGATTACGTTTTCATATCCTGGTGTCAGAAAAGGGTTAATGAGAGAGTAAAGATGTCTAATTGAATGTAAGAAAATCTGTTGGCCGCATCGCACTATCTTCACTATTGCCTATACTTTTAACAGAAATTAACTACCTTAAGCCGGTTTACATTGCTTTAGTATATCAAATAAATCGTACTCAAATCTTTTCTTTGATCAATTTTCAGGAAAATGTATCTAGTTCATATCTTTTTTTTTTCTTCATGAACATATGTAAAGATATGAAAACTTTTCTGAAATAGGTAGGAAAGTCGTGTGAGTGGAAGCACCATATATTTTCTTTTTACTCGTAATCTGGTAACCGACATTTCATGATTCCCAACATAATATTTTAAGTACCGGCATGTAAACTTAATTCCCAGATCAACGCTGCTGTAGACGTATTTTCTTCTCGTAGTAAAAGAGAACGAAAACAAGACCAGCAAATATCCTCCACGATATGTCAACGTCAGTCAGAGAAGGAAGCGGCGAAGCAGAGCCGACAAAATAATAACAAACACCCTCCAGCCCTGCGTGTCTAAAAATAGTTGTTCGGGCGGGCATCGTGTCTACGAGCTCCGTCCCTCAGGGATAGTTCGTCAGCGATATATTCGCAACTATTACAATAGGAAATAGTTACATACTAATGTATAATATACCAATTACTTATATATAATGTTGTCAGAATAGTTTTTAATAATATCTTATAGAAAATTTAATATGGAAAAAATGTTTTCTTGGTTTAATTGAGCTCTATAAATTACATCTTTCAATTGTTTAAAAACAATTTTAGTGGCTTCCATATTATGTTTATTTTAGTATTAGGAGAGTAGGAGATAACAGGAGCTTAACTTATTAGGCTAATATTTTACAAATTACACAGCTGTTCATTTAACTACATATATATTGACCTCCTGTTACCTCCTAACCTAATAGTACAAAATAAATTACAAATTACTTTCCTTAAAAATTCAAAATAAGTTATGAAGAGGCTTCAAAATAGATCAATTTAATTAAGCAGACACTTTTTTTAAAATTTCGGCTAGTTAATTATTATAAGAATATAAACTATTGAATTAGCCCTGAATAAACGATTGCTAACATATTATTCACCTTTATTCTTTACCCATTACTATGTTGAATAATATTTGAAATTAAACCTAATTAATAAATTTGGACTCAGGGGACCTTAAAACGTTAAACTCTTTATTATATTATACGTTATCTGTACATCTTGATAGACTTTACAACATCTCAATTTTCTATCTAACTATTCTATTCACAATATCTTAATTTTACTATTTATTTCCATTTCTTAAATAAATTCATATTTTTCTGTTTTACATTTTATTCTAAGATTCCCATTTCAATACTTATTGTCATCTTTTTGATTATGTTTACTTCATCATTCCACACTTTGTACCGGTTATTATTATTTATCTCTTGTTCTTACCATTGTCATTATTCTAACAACTGCATTTTACTTAAATTTTTATGTTTCTCATACCTTGTTATGTGGTTCTTTTCTTAGCCCTGATGATGGCCTGATCTTCAGGTCGAAACGTCGGCAAATGACAAAATAAATATTATCATTTATTTTTTGCCTTCTTATTTGACTGATCACCCCAACTATTCTTCTCTTCGTTAATAACTGAGATTTGAAAATGTTCGTGATTTCAATACTTTCTCTTAGTATATTACCCATATAGATAAGTGAAAGTAAGAATTCATTTTTATTAACTGAACATAACATAGCATTCGGTGAGGTAATCAACATTTTATTCTAACCCAATATCGATAAAAATATAATATAAATTATATGATGAGCAGCACGGTTTTCAAAGGAAATAATTTAATTGCTCTTCAATTAAAACGAAATAGAGAGAAAATGGTTTAAAGCACAAGTGAATTCGTAAAAGTAAAATTTAGTTGATAAGTTCAATAACAACTGTTAACAATCAAATCCCTTACAGATTTTTGTAAATATTTATTAATAATCCAGGTATATCACAATTTCTAGATATTAAAAAAAATAAATAAAAAAAAAAAACGAAAAAAAAAAAACGAAAAAAAAACGTTACTAGAATAATTTTCGTGAACTAGTTTTGCCAGCGCCAAAGAACGCAGACCTTGACACAATTTTACCTTTTAGGCTATACCTACCCATCAGGTCTTCTCAAATTTACAAAAAGTAAATCACCTGAAACCTTGACTAGTTCATAATGAAAAGCAAGTTGCATACAAAAACTAAAATTGTGAAGAAAAAAAAAATATTAAAATCCTATTTATAATTCAACAATAAGTTAAGAATAACGAAAACAATGAATAGAAAAAAAACAACTAAACCCTATACAAATATAAATATTTCATAACTAAAATCAAGAGCTTAAAACAATCGTTTATAACATAGATAACAAAAATTGAAAATAAAACCGTACAAATATTAAAAAACGAAAAAAAAAAAGGAGAATAAAAGGAAGTATATTTTCTTCAAGTTCTATGATTTGAAATTTGAGAATAAAATTTGCAGAAGAAGCCGTTGATAGAGGACAGTTTCGTTATTAAAAACGCACATCTAATAAAAAGAAGGCGATAGAATTTGAAAGAATCGATACCCGACTCAATTAGTAATATTGATAAGAATAAATTAATCTATAAAACTCGATAGATAAATTGGACCTTACAATCTCTGAAAATTCATCAAATCGAATTTACGGCAGTAAGTGATATGTTCGCCAGATAGATTCGGCAACAAAAGACATGTTTTATAAATTAATAGCCTCAAATAACTCTAGTATAAACACAAACACTAATCCCTAAGTTTTCTCCAAATATGGACCAAGCCGTTTTTGAAACATATTAGTGTTTATATTATTTGACTATTTAGTCATTCATTTCTAAATCTAGTGATTCAGGTTAAAAAAAAAGTCAATTGTTTGAAGAAATATTGAACATATAGTCAGTTTTCTTAATATAAGTTTTTTTTTTTTTTTTTTTTTTTTTTTTTTTTTTTTTTTTTTTTTTTTTTTTTTTTTTAATTCCCATCAAATTATCTTCACTCTTCGACGTAAACCTATGACTTCCTGTTCTACAGTATCCTGTAACAATAGCCCTCTTATCCCTGTCGAACAAATCCGATACTTAGGACTCCACCTTAACAAACGACTCACTTGGAACCACCATACCAGACTGAAACGACTAGAAACCGCCCGACGTTTCCGACTATTTCAACACTTACTAGACAAACGCTCTAAGCTTTCAATCAATTACAAACGACTCATATATATGACAATAATAAGACCTATTTGGTCTTACGGAATTGAGCTTTGGGGCTCCACTAAACCATCGAATTCCTCTCGTATCCAATCCTTACAATCCAAAATCGTTCGTAAAATCCTCAACGTTCCTTACTTTGTCACAAATAAAATCATCCATAAAGACCTTAATGTTTCCGATTTGGCCCAATCCAGATACCTATCCTTCCATAACAAACTGCAGCACCATCCTAGGCGTCTGAAAAGAAGATGGCCTCGGGACCTTCTAATATAGAACTTTAATTTGAGTTCTACCAATGGGTAGTTTCTCTTCATGTTGTACATGTCATGTTACCAATGTCACATTTACTTATTGTATTTTCCATGTAATACAGTTGTAAATTTCAATAAAATAAAAACAAAAATTGTATTTTTTTTTTAAACCATTTTTCATGTAGTACTGTACGAAAAGCCAGTAACATTCTTCACGACGTTTTTCTTCAAATTTTGGGGACAAACCAATTTTCCTACTTTGCAATCAAGGTATTTGAGACAACTGAAAAAATATATATATAATTCGAAGTGGCATCTTATAACAGTAAAATTCCTCATGGTTAAAAATTAATGAATACAGATTACGCCATATCAAAGCATGAAGAACTTCGCACCTCACCTTGGGGACAGTAATAATCGTTTACATTCACATTGAGATATTTCTTCTTGTGATTGAGGTAGATTTATTTTATTGTCACCATTATATTCCTTAGAAAGAATACAAAAAAAAAAAATACCATTGCTTTGTTTTCAACGAGGAAAAACATGTGAAAAACCCAGAGACATCAATTGGTCAAATAAAATTAGAATGACCCGCATGTGAAGAAAATATAAGTTATCATTCACTTAAAAGAAAATTGAGATAAGTTAATTAAGACTAAACGTTTGTTTTATTATAAAATAAAATATTGACAAAACATGGTATCGGTAAATTTTATTCTACAACAATTATTTGCACCTAAATTCTTCAAAATTGATGGAACATGAACGAAATCAATTCAATTAGACAGAAACGGCCATTTTATGCAAAAGAAGAACCGCTTAATAAGAATGTCACGGACAAGGTCTTTCATTTAATGTAAAGCAGCTTAAGATAAAATATACCCCACAAGTAAGAAAATACCTTCATCTCTTTTTCAATACTTCTCTTGAAGGTGATAGATAATTATGGAGAGGATACTACAAATTACATAAATATCCGACACCAGACTTCATGCTGGGGCTATTATGGTATCTCGATGGCTATGTTACGCAGTACGCAAAAGAGCATCATTGTTATTATTCAGTCTCTGAGGTCCCAAAACAAGCCACTGTTGAATGCTGAGGGACAACTTGTTATAATCTATATTTAATTGTTTATTCCCTGCTGATTATGTCAAGAAATTGGATGTTGATAAAGAAAATTTAAATATTTACTTAATAAACACTAACATACAAGAATAAATAGAAAATTACAAGGTAATGAATGACCTTGATAAGAAAGATAAGATAGAAAAATAAAATAAATATAAAGAAAAGTAATCCTCAACTTGAGAGGTTCAGTGGATGTAGTTCTGTGCTCAGAGAACTGTACCAAGCACACAAAATATGTTTCATGGTGAACCATGATGTCATCATGTAAACAGGCAATATGAAATGAAATGAAAATATATGTCATGAATTATTCTGGGACTGTTGCCCCTTTAGAACAAATTATAAGTACAGAATGCATGTCTGTGTGGTCAAAAATAAATTAAATACTTACAATATATGCTAACAATACTTAGGCCAGTTACTGATGGCCAAGTTGTGTCAGAATGTGTGGCGAGGAATAGACTCAAGGAGTGGAGAACGGCATAACTAACTGGTCAAAATAATAATTCTGTATTCCGTACGGAGCGCGCCTTTCCTTTCTTGCAAAAATAACCAATTATATCTTTATTACTACTTAACCTCGCATTTTTTTTTTCAAATTCATTTTGTTGTAATATCTATCCACTGTCTAAACAGCCTTTACTACATCGTATAGATTGCATTAGCGTTACTTACGCCACCAGCCCTTTACTTAAATAAACGGTTGGGATCATTTTCTAATTCAAACAAAATACTAGGACAAATACAGATTGCTAATCGTTACTTAATATTGTAAATAAATAGTCATGTTCTGATAATACATCATAGTTAAATGAAAATTTGTGATTTTGTTAAATACTAACCTGACCTCGTAGAGAATCTTATCTTTATATATTATTTCTTATTTTTAATGGGATTTTTTTTGTCGCTACGCCATATCTTCGACTATTCTTTATCAAATCCAATGATTGAGCCCTCATGTGGAAGATCTCCTCTTTCAGGAGGGAAAAATAATCACATCTCCCGAAATTTAACGAAAAATGTTGTTTATTTTTACTAGCGAATAATTCGAAAAAAAATACATTTTTTCTTGATTATATTCATGATTAATTGAAAGATTACTAAATTTCTTACAAAACCTGAAAGAAAAATCGGACCATTATTAACAAAGATATAGTACATTAGAGTTGGTATACATAACAATTTCCTCTTGGAAGAAATTGCAGTTACTATTCTACTACCGATATTTTCCCGGCTGATAAATGCTTTCTTACTTATTAAAGGCATTTAGCTAATTAGGACATTTTATAATTTATAATAATTTAGTGTTGCCCTAAATCGGTCTTGGTCTTGCAACACCAATCTATTGCAAGACCAAGACCAAGACTGGTAAAAAAAAATCGATTTTTTGAATAAAAATTGAGGCAAAATAGTTACTAATACTTGGCAATTTTAGTTACTATATGTAAGGAATTGATGTAACCAATATAGTTTTGCATTTAACTCTTCTTATTTTTCATTCAGACTTAGTTAGGTTTCTCATATCTAAAAGAAGGCTTACGATTCTATTGACCGCCAGAAACTGTATAATATTCTAATTGAGCAGGGGATTCCAAAAAAATTAGTAAATCTAGTCAGGATGTGCTTGACGGAAACACTCAACAATAAAATAACACTCAATAAGAATCGAGAATAATTTATCCGAAAAGTTTGAGTTTCGTTCGGGTTTAAAACAGTGTGATTCCCTTTCGCCTGTCCTGTTCAATTTTGCATCAGAACATGCCATTAGGGAAGTGATGCGTACCGAAAAAAGGTACAACATCAAGGTTCTGGGTGGAACAACATTATGCGAATGATATGGTCCTGTTAAGCGAAGACACGGAAACAATAAAATTAAATACATCAACGTTATTGAAAGCCGGTAAAGAACTTGGGCTCGAAATAAACACGGGTAAGACAAAATATATGGTTAGCTGAAAAAATAGCGATATCGTTGGTGATATTGATATAGAAGGTCACATGCTTAAACAGGTAGAAAAGGGGGTCTACGATAACTAGGATCTACGATAACTAGACAAAACGAAATACTAAGGTTAACCTGAAGGCAGGAAATGCTTGTTATTTTTCTGTGACAAAACTACTTAGCTCGCGCATCTTGTCCCGGAATTTAAAGACTAGAATCTATAAAACCATTATCCTACTTACAGTTCTTTATGGATGCGAAACGTGGCCGGTTACATTAAGAGATGATCAACGTCTTAATGCTTTTTAAAATAAAATATTGCGTAGAATATTCGGACCGAAAAAAAGGATGAGTTAACCGGAGCGTTCAAAAGGTTGGACAACGCCGAGTTGCGTGAACTGTATACAGGTAATATAATTGAGGTGATGATGTAAAATAGTTGGGCTTAGTAACGAAAGAGTTCCTAAAAGGTTGATATTTGCTGTACCGAATGGTAAACGTCCGAGAGGTAAACCGAAGCGAAGGTGGGAAGATTGCCTTAAAGCCGATTTGAAGGGACTGGGTTTGGACCGCGAACGGTGGAGGGAGATGTGTAATGTCGGCATCGAACCTCCGGGTTCGCTAAGCCTTTTATTTCTTTTTTATTTATTATGTTAAATTAAATATTGTATTCGACCAAGTAAAACATAAAGTGAGATTGGATAGTCGAAAATTTGAATTGAAGTTTAATGTACTGCATTTCCTAACAAACAAATTACCTATCCTGAGTTGTATGAGACTCCCTGAGGCCTAAAGATTTACTGTAAGGTTTTACCAATAATAATATTAAAATAATAAAAAAAAAAACTGTAGAAACTGAATAAACTGAGACGGTACCTTCGACCGTAGCAGTATTGAAAACGGCAACCGCGGTAGAAGAAGCCCTAGGTAATATTGTGAGGTTTACGTAATCCTAATTGCCGGCCTGGTTATGACCACGGAGCGGCGGCAGGTTGACCTTGTAGTCTGTGGGCCAGACCCCCTTACCGTGCACCCCCCCCACATCCCTATAAATTGCATATCGTTGTGTTCCTTGTAACAAATTATTAAAAAAAAGCCAATGTTCCCACAAAAAAAAGTGAACGCACTGCCCCAAAATGGCGTCCAAAGATGGCGGATTGACGACTTTGACTTTAGTTAGTTTTTTGGTCACTGAGAATCAGCATTTAACTTAATTTCCTCATAGTTGGTCTTTTATTAAAGCTGAATAGTCATAGAATAATAAAACATGAAGAAATATTAAAAAATAATTGGCTTAGGCTACGAAAAACACCAGTAAAGTCAAATTTTTTTTCAAAACAATTTTCAAGTTACGAATCAAGCGTCGTTTGTAATTAAACGGCTTACAATAACGCAAAACGTGCTGAAATAAAACATCTGGAGAATATATTTCTCTTTCTAAAACGCTGATTATTTTTTAAAAAATTTTAAACAGTTCCGTAGAAAATGTACTTATGCGGCAGAAAAGCGGTACTGGCGTGGGTGCCTACAGGCCTCTACCACACCATTCAGTACACATAAATGGCTTAGTTATAGTGATATAATAACATTTTTGGTGCATTATATTGGTTTTATTAACGAACAAATATTAATGCAATAATTTAATCGTAAAAAAAAAATTAAAATTTTTTTAAAAAAATTATTATAATTTTTTTTTTAATTTAAACTACTTTATTCTATACGTAGGTCGTTTAAGAAGACCTCAATTGTAAAAATCATATAATGATAATAATAAAACTTAATTTAAAAAATACATTGCTAAATATCTTGATTTTTTTTTATTTAACGTTTGCAATTTAACACTGTGTTTTGTATATTTACTGATTCTTAGAGGTAATTAAAATTTTTATATACTTCTCAGGAAATGATTCATATTAATACCTGTTTTATGAACTAAAATTATATATGCCTAATCTGAACTATATATAATTAATAGCTACCGGGTTGTTTAGTAAAACTCATATATCACTAATTAAAAAATTAATTTTTATTTCCTTTATTTTGTGCAGAAGTTGGACTATATCATAAATAAATACGAAATTTTAATATTGAATAAATTATTCTCTCTGCACAAAGAAAGATAGAAATGGTGACACTATAAGTTCTCCTATAAACCAGAACTGATTGTTTGTTTTTGGTATCAAAATGAGGAAAAACGCGAAATTGAACCAGAAAATTGGAAAAATACATTAAGCGAACGAGAAAGGAAGTGCCAAAAGATAAAAAGGACCAGTATCCATTATATAGCTAAATGAATGTTTAGTAGACAGATGAACAGAATATTTCAAGATGCTGCTAAAAGGGGGTCAATTGCAGTTTGGATGATATTAAGTGGACGATGTAGGTTTATTATGGTGAAAACCACTTTATTTTTGATTGCTGAAGGTGCACATCGGGACTATCTTCACTTTGAAGCAGGATATAGAGAGGTATATCGAGAAAGTTATACCTCATAGTTCTGTTTAGTGCATTTGCAAAAGATTTTGTAAAGAATCTTATATTAGCTATAGCTCGTTGTTGTGCAGAAATTGCGGAATAAATTGTTCGGAATTTGTACCATATCATAAAAAAATAGGAAATTTTAGTATTGAATGCATTATTCTCTCTGCACGAAGAAATGGAAAGGGCGAAACCGAAATGCTTCGCACAGTTTTGAGCGTACATAGGCAACAAGTATATTAGAAAATGATATGAAAGGACTATGGTTTTTACCTTTACAAGAAAGGAGATACTAGGAAATGTAATACCCATCAAGATCCATTCCTGTTTGTACACTAAACAGGAATGGATCTTGATGGGCAACAAATTAAACTCAATCAAACAAATTATACTCAAGAATCGTAGAAGCTGGAATAAGAAGTATTGTCGATTGCCAGAGCGATATGGATTGAAAAACTCAAGCTGCACATTGGAAGAGAAGCTGAAAATTGGGGCTATCTTCACTTTAAGGCAGGTTATAGAGAAGTCCATATAAAAAGAAAAATAACTCTCTATCTGCTTAGTGCCTCACACTTTGGATTGTGCTAATATCTAATTGTCTTTCAGAAAAGCTCATTTTCCTTTTAGATTCCTTAAAAAATCTTTTACAAATGCACTAAACAGAAGGAGAGCTATGAGCTATAACTCTCGATATACCTCTCTATATCCTGCTTCAAAGTGAAGATAGTCCCGATGTGCACCTTCAGCAATCAAAAATAAAGTGGTTTTCACCATAATAAACATACATCGTTCACTTAATGTCATCCAAACTGCAATTGACCCCTTTTAGCAGCATCTTGAAATATTCTGTTCATCTGTCTACTAAACATTCATTTAGCTATGTAATGGATACTGGTCCTTTTTATCTTTTGGCACTTCCTTTCTCGTTCGCTTAATGTATTTTTCCAATTTTCTGGTTCAATTTCGCGTTTTTCCTCATTTTGATACCAAAAACAAACAATCAGTTCTGGTTTATAGGAGAACTTATAGTGTCACCCTTTCTATCTTTCTTTGTGCAGAGAGAATAATTTATTCAATATTAAAATTTCGTATTTATTTATGATATAGTCCAACTTCTGCACAAAATAAAGGAAATAAAAATTAATTTTTCAATTAGTGATATATGAGTTTTACTAAACAACCCGGTAACTATTCATTATATATAGTGCAGATTAGGTATATATAATTTTAGTTCATAAAACAGGTATTAATATGAATCATTTCCTGAGAAGTATATAAAAATTTTAATTACCTCTAAGAATCAGTAAATATACAAAACACAGTGTTAAATTGCAAACGTTAAATAAAAAAAAATCAAGATATTTAGCAATGTATTTTTTAAATTAAGTTTTATTATTATCATTATATCATTTTTACAATTGAGGTCTTCTTAAACGACCTACGTATAGAATAAAGTAGTTTAAATTAAAAAAAAATTATAATAATTTTTTAAAAAAAAATTTTATTTTTTTTTTACGATTAAATTATTGCATTAATATTTGTTCGTTAATAAAACCAATATAATGCACCAAAAATGTTATCATATCACTATAACTAAGCCATTTATGTGTACTGAATGGTGTGGTAGAGGCCTGTAGGCACCCACGCCAGTACCGCTTTTCTGCCGCATAAGTACATTTTATACGGAACTGTTTAAATTTTTTTAAAAAATAATCAGCGTTTTAGAAAGAGAAATATATTCTCCAGATGTTTTATTTCAGCACGTTTTGCGTTATTGTAGGCCGTTTAATTACAAACGACGCTTGATTCGTAACTTGAAAATTTTTTTGAAAAAAAATTTGACTTTACTGGTGTTTTTCGTAGCCTAAGCCAATTATTTTTTAATATTTCTTCATGTTTTATTATTCTATGACTATTCAGCTTTAATAAAAGACCAACTATGAGGAAATTAAGTTAAATGCTGATTCTCAGTGACCAAAAAACTAACTAAAGTCAAAGTCGTCAATCCGCCATCTTTGGACGCCATTTTAGGGCAGTGCGTTCACTTTTTTTTGTGGGAACATTGGCTTTTTTTTAATAATTTGTTACAAGGAACACAACGATATGCAATTTATAGGGATGTGGGGGGGGTGCACGGTAAGGGGGTCTGGCCCACCGTGTATTGCTTTCTCCCTTCGTCATTGTTCCGAGACTTTTCTCCGACTGAAAAATCTATAAAGCCTGGAAACCATTGGGATGAAGTACGCTAAAATATACGCTAAAAAAAGTACATTTTAATTATTTTAAACACCTATGCTTAAAAAAAAAACTAATGTGCGAGCTTTAGACCACACGATAGAATTGAAAACATCAACAAAGCGAGATTAATAATATGAAATATAAATTATAAATAATATCCTATTACAGAGAGAATGAAATGCTTAAAAAGTTCCCTCGCTTATAATATGCAGGTCCGATTTTTAGTTTCTGAGATATTTTAATCCATATATTCAATAAAACTCGCTTTCATTTGGTTACCGACAATAATTTTCACTTTTCGCTCCTCGAACACGACGTCGCAATATGATACAATTTTTATTAACAATTGCCCTTTATAAAGATGATGAAAGGATGACTTTACCCGAGCGTTACACATCAGAAATCTGACGGCTCGATCTAATTAACTCTCCACAAAGTGCAAAACGGGCCTAAAGAAGTTTTCGATCCAAAAATTTATGTCAAACAGGTTCATTACAGCTTTTTCACCATTTATTCTGAATACATAACTACCTATATTTCAAAATCAATGGTTTATCGTTTAACAAAAAAATCTGAGAGATGAACTTTTTTTTTAAAAAAACATTTTTGTCAAGGAAATCATATTAACAAGAGTAGTAGATTTAAGCTTAAGCACCCACAGGCAGGCACGGCCCCTTATTTGTTCATTAACGTCTGAAACGTAAAACACTATAAAGATTCATGTTTCTTTCTTTTTCAATTCCTCATGAATACAATACTTTACTATGAAGCAGGACACAAGTCCAACTATACATCTTCAGCCAAATAACATAACGGCATAAGGTGTGTGTGTGTGTGTGTGTGTGTGTGTAAGTATATATATATATAATATACATATATATATATATATATATATATATATATATACTTACACACACACACACACACACACACACACCTTATGCCGTTATGTTATTTGGCTGAAGATATATAGTTGGACTTGTGTCCTGCTTCATAGTGAAGTATTGTATTCATGAGGAATTGAAAAAGAAAGAAAGAAATTATATATATATATATATATATATATATATATATATATATATATATATATATATATATATATATATACACATATATATATAGGGTGGTTCGTAATTGCACGGCACTATTTTAGGTACGTGTTCACTAACACAAAAGAAAGAAATAAGTTCATATTAACATATATCTCAAACTCATTTATTAAACAGATATCAAAGGTTAAAGATTTATTATTTATTATTAACTATTTATACATTATTATTACTACATTTAGAGTAACTGTTCAAAGGGGCCTCCGTTTTGTCGAATACAACATTCAACACGACCATAGCTCTTTGGCTCTTCGTATAACATCAGGATGGTGCTTGATAATTACTGCGGCTTCCACGATCCGATTTCTTAGCTCTTCTCGAGTGACAATTGCCTCAGAATAAACCATAGACTTCATCCAGCCAAACACAAAATAATCTAATGGCGTTAAATCCGGAGATCGTGGTGGTCATTTAACAGGTCCGCTTAGACCAACCTCTCTCCATAAATTGCATTTAAATAATCAGTGACGCTATTAGAAAAGTGAGCTGGAGCACAGCCATGAATAAACCACAGTCTTTGCCTAATATTTTGATATGAACGATGCTTATCTTTAATAAGCCTAGAGGGATATCGTCTAGCAGTTCATGAACATTATTTTTCAAAAAATGGAAGTAAGAAATACCTGACAGCCTAGGTGGCAAAAAGAATTGGACGATAATGTTGTTGCTTAGAAGACCACACCAGAAATTTAAAGAAAAGATATGTTGGTAATGTCCAACAGCAGTCGTATGAGGTTTTTCTTCATCCCAAGTAGGGGTATTTCGAAAATTAAGATTCCCGTTTCTTGTAAAGTAAGATTCATTAGGAACCAAAATGCAGTTCAGGAAGTTAGGATCTGGTGTGCATTGTCGAATTAACCACTGGGAGAAATTTCTCCGCTTGTTATAACTTTGAGGTAACAAATCTTGCCTACTCGATACGTGAAATGGATACAATTGTTGTTCGCGTAAAGTTCTCCCTAAACTGGGAGAGAAAACATCGAAATGAAGTGACAATCTTCTGGTACTAGTAGTAGGAGATAAATGAACAGCATCGAGTATTTCTTCTGCAACATTTACAGTTTGTCGATCGGCGTTTATTCGTAAAGGTTTAAGCGTGCCATTATCCCTAAGGCGTCTTTCAATGGCCTCAAACGTTTTACGATTTGGTATTCTTCAGTTAGAAAATTTTTCGTGATATATTCGAACAGGAGGAGCACCGTTTCTATGTACCTCGCCATAAGTTAAAAGCGTGTCTGTTTGTTCTGCAAATGTGAATTAATTTATGGTGTCTCCCATGATGATCATAAATTGAACTGTGTCCATAGTATTCACTCACACTAAAACACACAGAACTAGACAAACAGATGAGCTAATATTGTCATTGCTTATCATTCATTTGTTTATCAGGTGATTAAAACCTGTTATTTAGTATTAAACACGTTAAACTTTGCACAATGAAGTAAATAAATATATATGTTTGATATATATGTTAATATGAACGTTTTTGTTTATTTTGTGTTAGCGAACACATACCTAAAATAGTGCCGTGCAATTACGAAACACCCTGTATATATATATATATATATATATATATATATATATATATATATATATAAAGCAGTTGAAACAAACCTTAAAGTTTAATTTTTAACTTCATCGTAATTAATTATCACATGCTGCATCTAAACAGTGGTGTTATCATTCTTAAAAAATTGGTGCACACAACACGCAACTCTTACTCATGAATCTACTCGGGGTAAATATGAATTTCTACTCAAATAGGACCTAATTAATATTTCAATATACTATGGAAACGTAATACATTCCTTTAATACATAAACCTTGTGTTGTGTCAGATGGCGGGCATCGTGATTCTTATTCAATATAAATTGCAGGTAGGTTATTCTTTTTAAGTAATATTTAAATAGAAAATGTTAAGGGTATCAATAAAAAGAAATATATAAGTATAATAACAAACACTTTTTTAAAAATAATAAAATTCATTTAAGATCAAGAGATTTGCCATACTCTTTCTTGATTCAGATATAAAAGGATATTCATTATTAAAATTAGTCTGAACCCTAGGGCTTGAGGTTGAAGGTTACATTTCTTCATCACTAATCACAAATAGTATGGTTTATAACTAGGAATAAAATAAATTTAATGCAGTGTCAACAACAGCCTCACTCAATATTTTAATTTCACTTAATTATGTATGTAATAAACAGTAAGAGAAAGTATTACGACCGTGAAAATTTTCAACGGTAGAGTTTTCAACAGAAATACACGTTTTGAGGTCCGCGGAGTCTAATTAACCAAGTCTGAGTGTCTGTGTGTGTGTATGTTAGCATTCTAGCTCAAAAACGAAAAGTCGTACGAAACTGATATTACGTATTTAAGACAGATATATGCCTTAGAAGCGACAGCAGCTTTTTCCTTAAAATCGGCTAACCGGAAGTGCCACTTAATATCAACAGTTATGTACATTTTTACAATTTTCCCAAAAACGGTATTTAAAGATTTTGATCAAACTCAGTTTTGTATTGTAGAATTAAGTGGTCTTCAATATAATTTAGGCCTTATCCCCATTGATGTAACTTTATACGGTTCAAATGCACTATGTTCAACATGCCTTCCTCTAAAGTACCTTAAATTTGGTTTATTTTAAATAATCAACTATCTCTCATTGTTAGGAGTTACGAAAAAATGCTAAATATAACTTTTGAAAGAATTTAATAATCGAAAAATGGAGAAGAAAATGGAGAACATTTAATTTGAAAACGAATCTAAACTGAAAACGTGACTTACTTTAAAAAAAAACTAATTTATTTATAGAATTTATTAATTTATGTTACTTTACTTTATGTTAGAAATTAGGCTATTGTTTCTATAAACTTTTTTGTAGCTCTTGAGGCCTGATAGATATTACTCCTATAAATATTTCCCCCTACTTACCAGACACCACATTTTGTTTGTTTCTTTAAGAATCATAACATCCTTTTTAGCGAATATTTGTTTCTATGCTATTGTTTAAAATTATGACATTAGTGTAAACTGCCAAAATGAACCATGTCAAGGACAAGCCATCTGATTTTTAAAGGTCGTTGACAAAAATGTTGTGAAGGTTTCTTTTTTATCCTTAAATAAAGGGAAGAGGTAATAAACAAATATAAAAAAAAACATTCTCAAGGGAAAATCATTGTAAATCGATAGATCTTATGAGTAAAGGGATTATATATATTTTTATTTTTTCTTAAATAATTAACACACGCGCACTCGCACAGGAATTTACACAGTTTTTAATGGCCAAACTCAGGAAGGTGATAATAGACAAAATTTTCGACAAAATATTTCATTTGATGTATGGGCAGGATTTGGAACGGAAAAGAAATTAAGTCCAATTTTTGTATTTTCTTAAAGTAGTCACATTTTCCCTTTCATAAGAAGCAATAACACAAAAATTATTTAATTCAGATAATTAAAAATAACTTTATAGTAAATTATACTAAATTTCCTTTAGATAAAAGTAGAGTTTGTCTTTATCAAAACTATTTAAAAGGGAATTTCGAGCGGCCAAATTAGCGGGCGTAAAATAACAGACCATTCGCGATCATTTTTTTTTTTTATCATTCTATAACTATACTACAGATACTCCACATTTATAAAAAATTCCTTTTTTAATAATATTTAATTGTTTATAAATTTCTTTGAGGTTTCTTTTCGAATAGAACTGAGGGTCACCTCTATTTGTGTGACAAAATATGTGATTTGTATTTTATTGCGGTGATTTGATAATCTGTCACCCCAAAATACCTGTGTTTTCAACAAAAATGTATCAACTTTTTTTTATTTAATTTGTGTATGTATGTATATATATATATATATATATATATATATATATATATATATATATATATATATATATATATATATATATATATATATAATATAAGAATATAAGTGATTTTGAAAATTACAATTTCTTTATCTATATAATATTAACAAGACCGAAAAAAAATTAATCAGATCGTCAATTTATTTTATTTTTAGTTATGAGCCATAACATACAAATTTTGTGATGATGTTTTAATTCTAATTTTAAAATTTAAGAATCTACGATAAGAAAACGAGTTTATAATTTTAATGCTGATTGGGAGGAATCATTTTTGTTTTTTTCAATTTTAATGATAAATTTATTGGTTTACTGTGTGCTAGTAGCACTGCAATGTCGAAGAAATGTAACCTTCAACGTCAATTCCGAGGGTTTCAGCCTAATTTTTGTAATGAATGAAGCATTTACAAAATATTTAAATAATTTTCAGAAAATGTGAAAATAAGTTTATGCTGGCAAGGATAGGAGTCATGACATTAGAAGACAACGGATATATTTCAAAAAATATTCAGAAAAAATTATTTTATTCAATTAATATTATTTCTGATATATAGTAAAAATTATGTTTTGTCAAACCATGTAACTCATTCTAAGTATTCTCGAAGATAAATTGAATAATTCTTCTTTTTCTAAAAAGAGCTAGAAAATATAATTGACGAAAAAAGCATGTTTTTTCCTAAGTAAACATCTATCGGTCAACCTCTATTTGTTTATTTAACAAAATATGATCTTCTATTCTTTCTTATGATAAGACTCCGGAGTCCTGCATAATTATTTTAAGACTAATCAATTTTATGATCAAAAAATAATTGTATTACAAATTAAAATAATCAACCGTAAAACATTTCAAAGCTCAATTTTCACAGGAGAGAATTCACCTACAAATGAACCAGTCTTGCTACAACACCTCGCGCGGAACCTGTTCGATTTGGTAATTGATTTTATATATTTGATATTCTAAATTCGCTGGTGACACAGACATCCTATCTTCCAATTCAGATCCTGAAACAGCATCTTTAAACCTACAATGCCACCTCTCTCTTATTGGAGACTAGTGTAATAAGTGGAACATCCAAGTAAATGAATCCAAATCCAAACACGTCACCTTCATGCTTCGCCGCAAGTTCTGTCCATCAATCTATTTCAAGCCCATACCACTTCCTCTCTCCGAAAAAGACCGGTTATGTGGAACCCACATAATAGACTTAAAATACAACTACTTAACAGATGACATGAACAAGTATATAGAATATCGAATAGTAAATATCAACTTTCAGTTGAAACCAAACTACTAATCTACAAGACAATCCTGAAACCTATCTAGACATACGGAATAGAACTGTGGGGGACAGCAAAACTTTCTAACATCTAACGCACTCAATCCTTCCAGTCTAAGGTTCTTTAAATAATAGTCGATGTTCCCTTCTACGTAAACAATAAAATCCTGCAAATGACCTTCACATGCCATTTGTTCTTGATCTAATCCCAGACAAATTTTCCAAATATCATCAGAACCTCACCCATCATCCAAATCCTGTAGCTCCAGCCATTCCTCCATTTCTCCCAGAAAGTTAAAAAAAACCCTGCGACTTTTTTTAAATAAATATACAGGGTGTTCCGTAAGTAGAGAGAAATATTTTAAAGGGAATTTAAGAAAAATATGATATTTATTCAATATAAATAATAATAAGCCAAGTTGTAGAAAATATTTGTATGCGAGTAATGTTTTTTGTTTAATAGGAAGAGATAATTTAATAAATATTTGATAAAAGTAATAGAACATTGCTCCATAGTAAACTAGATAAAATTTACTTCAAACGTAAGTAGAGTTTGGTATTGTTAAAACTAGTTACAAAGGACTATTTAGTGACCAAATACTTCCTTTTAAAGTTCCTTTAGTTTTACTCCCCGACAAGTTCCTATATAAGAAAGTTATAAATTATTTGTGATTTTTTTTTATCCCCCTTTAATTGTACTACATTTACCCCACTTTTAGAAAAACTTCCTCACTTAATAAGCTGAAGTCCATATTAATTAAGTTGAGGATTATTTTTAAAGAAATGAATGTGATTTTCTATCTAGTCACCTAAAAGTACCCTTGTTTCCTACAAAAATGACAACATTAACCGATGCAAAGCTCTTATTGATTATTGATACCAAATATCAACCATTTAAATATTTCTCTCTACTTACGGGACTCCTTATATATGGAGTACCGGCCCGATTCTCCACTCAAGTTCCGAGCGTCTGCTGATCAAACGCGCTCCATCAGTCTCCACTGGCTTCCAATACCAGTGACGCGAATGGGAAAGAAGCACTGGGATCTTCTGGCGTCCTGTTTTGGGTTCCAAACTTGGAGGACAAAGCATGACTCTGAGTGCGAATTTAAATATTGTACATAGATGTGAATGTGTTTTATTTATTTAATTTCATTTAGCTTCTATCTATTAATTTATTTACTATACATATCAATATTAACTATATTTACTTTATTTCTTTTTCTTTATTTTAGTTATTATTTGTATGTACATATTGCCTGAATGACTACAGTATTCCTAATATTAATACCCTTCAATGTAGCATAATGTATTAATATTCAATTAATAGAAGAAAAAATATATATATATATTAAATAAAACACATTTTTTAGTATCATAGAAAAAAATGTAAAAACTGTATTTACATATAAAATGTAAAATTTATGTTTATTTACTATGTATTTCATATTTTAGTTCTTAAAATACAAAAAATGTATTTTATTTTGTATTTAAAAATATTTTATTAAAAATACTGTCTATGTCTTATATATATATATATATATATATATATATATATATATATATATATATATATATATATACACACACAGATATATATATATAAACAATAAACAGTAAAATAAAAAAATATATCTAAAAAAACACCTCTACAGTTCTTAACAAATTTCGAAGTTTAGAAACTAGAGTGAAAATTCGTTATATAAATAAATGAAATTATCAAGTTTCCAAAAACAGCAAACCTTAAACCTGGTGTAATTACAACTTGGGTTGTTTTATAAAACAAGGAACTAAGAAGCACAACATAAATTATGCGGGTGAAATAAATATTGTACATACCATCGATGAAACGATTAGCTGATGTAAAATAGGTCATATTCAAAGAAGCTCCTTAGCACTAACTAAGAACTAAAATAACTAGAACATGTAACGTGTGAAACCAATCTTCGTTTGGGACATGGTCAGTACTCCAAGTTCCAATCAACTTTTAACTACTGAACGATAAGATAATTTATCAACATTGTGCAAGTTAAATAAACACATAGATGTCACAAAGCAATCTATAGCTAGTTTTAACTATCTAAAGATAAAACAAATAATTCTTATATAATTTCAATAGAATGTTCTAAATAAAAATTTGAAAGAAAATGTAGAGACCACGAAGCCACTTCAGACCAAACTGTTCTGCAGAAACAGTCAGTTTTACGAGAAAGAGGGGCCACGGCAAATCTCTCAACTCAAACTAACCACAAAGGTGCCTAACTAACTAGAAATCTACAGGCAGCCAACCAAACTCTCAGGGTCTGGTCACGACTGACAAATCCTTAAAAATGACAAAACTAAATGGGTTAGTATTGGATTCCAATAAAAAAGTATACTAGAGCAATTAAAAGCAGACATTTTATATATATATATATATATATATATATATATATATATATATATATATATATATATATAGGTTTTGTATAGAATGAATTTTTAGTTTGCATTTTAGATATGCTATTTTTTATTTTATTTGTTACTTTAGTACTATACTACAGTATGGGAAAGTATTGGGATCGTGGAAATTTTCGAATCTGAGTTTTCAGCGGAAATAAACGTTTTGAGGTCCCTGAGTCCAAATAACCAAGTACAGCAAAAATGGCTTCTCTGTGTGTATGTATGTGAACAGCCTAGCTCAAAAACAAAAGGTCGTACGAAACTGATATTAGGTATTTAAGATAGATATATGCCTTAAATGTGACAGCAGCTTTTTTAATTTAATTTAATTAATTTGATTAATTTAAGACCTTATAAATAGGAGGCATTTACATAGTTGTTCATTTATATTTACGAATACTTAATTACATTATTATTTTATGTTTTTATTTTTATATATAAGTGGTGAATGAGAAGACGTTTGTTTCTTATAATAACAGTGTAACTTGCGCTGAATTACAAAGTTTTTCTTCGCTTAAAAGGACAAGTTCAAATTCATGTAAATTACAGAATACAAAAAACTGTATAAAACAACAGAATAATTCGTAAAAATATTTTCATTTAGCTTGTTAGATTTTGCATTACACTAATGTACAGACTAATGAACGAAAGATTTATTTAATTATGATTATCAAAAATAAATACTGTTACAATGATAGAAGCTTGAGAATTTTTAAATAAAGCATTTATTAATATTTCATATAGGTTTGGATTTAAAATAATATATATTTCCTAACTCATTTATTACTTATTTTATAATAAAATAGATCTAAGCGTGATATAAGATAAATGTGCCAGTAATAGATAGTTTTAAATTTATGAACTATTAATGAGCTTTTTACGCACTTCAGAGATTTTGAGTACAAATAGTTTTTCAGCTGACACACTCAGAAAGATTACTGATATCTGAACAACAGCTTATTTCATGGTCTATTGGCCGCTTGTCAGTTTTAATAAAATAATACTTAAAAGTTTGCCACATAGAAACTCCTCTTAACACTTTTGCTTAAGAAGTAAGTTTGAAATTGTATGCATAATTTGGAATAAGTTTAATTCATTAGACGGTACTTTTCTATTTCTTAATTAAAAAACAGTGCAGAATTTATTTTCATTGTTTTAAATTATATAAAATAATCTATTAACTCTATAAATTGAGATGTCCATTACTGGAACAGAATTTAAGCAATAGAACTTGTAATAAATTTTAAAAATAGTAGGCCAGGAAATTTTATTTAATTCTGATTGGATGAACGAGTAATAATAATAATGTTTGACATATCAGACCATCTGGTTTATGGATAAAAATTATAAATCTTTCTGTAATGCTTCGATTAAGTTTATGTAATTCACTTTATGTTAATGTTTAATGATATCACAAAAAATAAATTTATATAATTTTATAATAAAGGTACAAGCTTAATACCAAGTCCATTCAAAAAAATTTTGTTCAGGACGGAACTTCAAAAAACTATGAAAAAAAAAATTAGAGAGATAATACAAAGTGTAGTCACATCCAAACAATACCAATAATACCATCAACCACGGGCGGATCTACGGGGGGGGAGGGGCTTTCGGGCTGAAGCTCCCCCCTCCCCAAAATGGAAAAATATAACCATGTTTTATGGGGAAAATTTTTTTAAAAATACCTCTTAAAGTATTATTGTTCGTGTAATTACATTTAAAAGTACTTAAGGAATAACTTAAACACCATTTTATATAGGTAGTTAGTTTCTTTCTGTTTTTCCAAAGTAATTATCGTTATTTTCATAAAAAAAAAGGATTCGGGCTGAAGCCCCCCCCCCAAAATTAAATCCTGGATCCGCTAGTGCCATCAACTGAAAGGAAATGTCAATAGATATAGGAAGTAAGAAAAAAGAGAGAGCGAGCCTAGCCAGACTCAAAAAAGAACAGTAAGAGAAAAAAAGGTAAATGTATAATAATTTATAATCTTATTAATGCATATGTCTGAATGTTATAATTTTAATTTGTTTATTATTATAATTTTTTCCTATAAAAAAGAGCCTGTCTATAACTGGTACAAAAGAGATTCTGTTACTGGATCATTGAAAATTCTATGTGTATATTTTACTGGTACAAAATCATGTATCAGCATTTACCAATTTGTATTTGGCAAATGATACAAACTGTCAATTTAGCGAACATATTTCGATAAAAGGCTAAATTTGCTTGCTATTAAATCAATTTGTGAAGATCCACCATCAGGACTAAAGCAGTAGTTCCCATTAATGTTGAAAAATTCTCATAAAGTGTCTAATACTGGTAATTTACCTTAGTATCGCATAGCTAATGCAGCTTTCAACACATCTAAATAAACAATAATAATTGTGAATACTATGATTTAATAACATTATTACAGCATCATATTGGGAAACAGCTACAGTTCGTCATTATTATACTATTCGTAACAAGTACTCTTATTTCCGGAATAACAACATGAATATTTGAAGATGTGATAGCACATCTTATATACTAATATTAAGCCATTTCTATGACAAATAACTGTAATTTTTTAATAAACCATTTTGATTTCGATAAGAATATATAATCACAGTCAACCAGAAAATCTACAATAGGTGAAGAGAATAGCACCTTTATAAAATTGAGATATTTTTTTAGTCGAGAGAAAATGTCTATACACTCAACCGGTAATCTCAGTGTAATCCGCTTAAATTGAAGTTTGAGAAATGAATTACCTCTTCCCCAATGGGACTGTATGATGGCCGACACGGACATCATGGGCTTCTCCTTCTTGATCATGACGATCGAGGAGTTGCCACACCTGCCACGAGCGGACGGACGACCTACCGCTCACACTGTTTGCGCCCCACTAGCATACTGGCCCCCTCCCACTACCCAGCTTCGCTAACCTTTAACTTCGCGCAAGGTGTGCCCCACCATCTTGAAAATAAATCTACATCTTGATTATTTTCGTCAGGGTTTGGTTTAGTTGGGAGTGAGCTGTCTTCGGGGAGCGATGGCAAGAGTCGTGGGCTATATAGGAGGCAAGGAAACGATGTTGTAAAGTGCTAAATCCTCCGATTTCGCTAAATCCTTCTCTTTCAATTCAATTCACTTATTGTTAAACAATAATTATTAAAGTATTTTATCACACTAAAAATGCTATAAAATCACATATGTTTAAAACCTTAAAAACATTCTGTTGGCATTGCAGACCTTGTAGATCTTTTGACGCCTTAACAAGCCTGCTCCATCTCTGCCGGTCTTGCGCTGTTTCTTTCCAGTTTTCTGCACGCAGCTCTATTACATCTTTGTTGATTCTATCTATACATCTGCTTTTTGGCTTTCCACTATTTTTGCGTTCTATTGAGGTATTCATTGTTATGTAGAGCCTAAACGCTACATGCACCGCCAATCTTGTCCTTTATTAAATATATTTCAAATATACTTTCTTTATTCACGAATATCGAGAGGCTTCATATAAGATTATAAACAAATGTGAATTTATAACATTTTTAGTGTGATAAAGTACTTTAATAAGTTTTGTTTAAAATAAAGTGAATTTATATATTGGAAGGAGACGGTCCGGGGTGGCGGTCATAAATAGGCTAAATAGTTTTGCCACTATTTAGCCTATTTGTGACCGCCATCTCGGACCATCTCCTTCCTTTATAATACAACGGTCAACTATTAAATATTCAATAAGAATTCATATATTATATCGAAAGCCACACTGCAAAGGCCTGAAAGGATAATTTCTTTGGAAAACGCACAAAGCGTTTTGCGCATAGACTACTGTATCAATTAGCTTTATTAATAAGCTAATATCAATTTTTCTCATTCGCTTTGAAATCTTTTTATAAATTTCTAATAAGTGGAGGGCACTATCAGCCCGTCACTTGGAAAAAGCGCGGTTCCCCTCCCTCCCCTCAGACCGGCACTGCTTTACCATGGAACTAGAGAAGACAAAGAAGAGAGTGGTAAATGGGAATACAATATTGAACGGCTTTCAAACAATCGAAACATCCTGGCAACTGCAAAATGAGCTTGACTGGAATAAAGATACAATGCCACCGATTTTCAGATAGTGAGACGGAAAATTGATTTCATTAATTGGAAAATTTAATACGACACGGAAAAGGAACTGAAAAAAAAAAAGAACCAATGAATCTTCGAAATCGCAAGAAGCTCAGAAACGAAGTGATCTACACATCAGCAGGTCAACTAGAACTTACCAAGTTTCAATTATTAATATGTTTACATGATCTGGTATGTATTATTATAGACATAAATGCATAAGCACACTTCTTATTTATTAAAAAAAAAAGTTAATATAATGGTTCTTCGAATATTTATCATCTTAAGCGATAATAAAACTGTTTTTTTTTTTTACCAAAATCTCAATCACAGATATTGATCCGTATTTACAAGCCACCAACAAAATAATTTTAATCCTAATTGAAGGTTTTTTATCCTCTGTATAATGGTACCTCGTTGCTTCACTACTTTGTTATCCACATCAGTCTTCACTCTTTATTGTTAAAGTCAAGAGTCGCTGTACAAACTCTAGAATTCGAGTGTATCAGTGAAAAGCGTTCTAATATTAACTTCATATTTTTTGGCAATTTGATTTAACATTCAATATTTCACTTTTTCTTGCTTTCTCGCTACCGAATGTAGAGAAGCATTGTATTCGTGCGAGAGGTTAAAAAAAAAAAATATGTGCTCAGAATCGAATATTTTCACTCGAGTTTTATGTTTCAGACTGCAAGGATCAAATTTGGTTCGATGTCTGTCATAAGTCAAATCGATACGACGGGCATATCACCTATTACCGTTTATCCGATTTTCATGAAATTTTGAGAGATTGTGCGAATTGGTGTCAAGATGATCCCATGTCAATTTTATCAAATTAGATCTAGCACTTCAGCTTGTGCACGCGCAAACGTATTTGTATAGGTACGCCAATATTTCAGAAACAGCTTATTCGATCTGGCTCAAAGTTCAACAAAAGACCGGCATCGATGAAAAACTAATGTAGTGTTAATTTTACTTAATTATTTTTACTACTTTATCCTATTTATGCGCAAACGTGTTTTCTACATACGTCTATATCTATAAGACCGCAGGTTCGATTTGCCTCGAATTTGGAGGGTTACAAAACAAAGTTGGCGGTTGGTAACCAGTTGATCAAGCAAGTAAGTAGTGATATGGAAGCTCAGTATGCACTGACATTTTTTTTTTAACACAAATATGCAACCTGCAAATGTGGAACTCTTTTGCATTATAGTATTCGCTGATGAACAAAACTCGTGGATACCAAACTCGTATATGGTTACTGAATTTCTTAAAACGGCTTCTCCCAGAGATTTTATTCTCGTACAAAAATTTTAGACCTTCTAATATAGATCACTTTTAGCCAATGAAAATGAAGAGGAATCTATACTGACTTAACTTGGCAGACTTTTTTTTCTTCTATTTAATATGATCTTTATTTCATAAAATGGCGAAATATCATATTTTTGAAATATATAAAATTATAATTTTGTATAGACGAGGACTTACAATCGGGAAATTCAAAATGAAGTTGAAGGTTATATTTCTGGAATTCATTATGTCATCAAAATTAATCCTAATCAAAATGTTTAAAAAACCAAGCCAACTGGAGATATGAAACGTTTCAGGCACGTCTAAAAAGTTCTTCTGCTGCAGAACAACATTTAAAATTATTGTGTATGCTGAGTGTCATCCTCGATGATTAGAAGAAAAATCACTTGGCCTTAAAGGTTATACACAAGCGAAAGCGACTTAAGTTTGCCAAAGAACACACAAATTGGACGAAAGAAGAATGGAAAAAATGTTTATAGAAGGATGAGTCAAAATTTTTAACGTATGGTTCCGGAAGTTAGAGAAGATCTGGAGTGGAATTTTCGAATGAATACTTGCAATCAACAGTAAAATACTTCTTAATGGTTTGAGGGTGTGTTTCTTCATCTGGAGTTGGAGACCTATACTGAATAGATGAAAAACTGGATGCAAAACGGTACCATACCATGCAATACCATCTAGGTTTAATTTGATTTGGAAGAATTTTATTATTCAGAAATATATTATTATTAGTTATTAACATAAATATTTAATTGATCTTTATTATTGAATTAGTTATCTGCAAAGTGTTTTTTTTTTTCAATAAGCAAATCAACACACTTCCGAATAGAGATTAAGGTAGGAGGTTTCTTGGCCACAGCCTTAAACGTCGTCGAGGTAGGATGTGCGGGTTCTTGTTAGAATTGAATGTTTGAGCTAATAAGTTCATGTTTTAATTCAGTCTATAGTGGAAGTTTTTATATTATTGTATTGCAGAGGATGTGATACTGTTTGTATGTCCAGGTGCCAGTGTAATAAGTCATTTGGCACATAAAAGTCTGCAATTTTTCGCAAAATCTTTGATTGAAAAGTTCGTATTTTGTGTATATTAGACTTTTTCATAGTCCCCATAGTTCTGTTCTGTAAGTCTATGTAGGTTTTATAATTTGTTTGTAGATTGTAGATATAATTGATTTTTAATTGGGCTACCAGGTGAAAAGTAAAAATAAACGATATGAAAAGGATATTTATTGTTTTGACACTAAATCATGATACATGGACTGAAAAGAAATAAATGAACAAACTATTTGGACTGCTATCGAGGGTACTTGATAGACGTTCAAAATTATCATTAACCAGCTAATTTAATATCTACAAATCAATTTAAGGAAAAATCTGGTGTCACACGACTTTCCTACCTACTTCAGAAAAGTTTTTATATCTTTATATACGTCCATTAAAAAAATGTATAACTATCTTTATATATTAACAAAAAAAATTAATTACATTAATAAAATTAATTACATTTCCTGAAAATTAATCAAAGAAAAGATTTGAATACGATTTATTAGATAAACTAAAGCAATGTAAAACGGCTTAAGGTAGATCAGTGTAAAAATTTCAATACCCTCTAATATTGCTGATCAAAAACTTTTTGCATAGCCTAATTTTGTCACACAATAATTTATGTTAAAAATGGAGGAAATAGTGAAGCTTGTATGATGCGGGCAACAGATTTTCTTAATTTCACTTAGGACACAGGGGCTCAGAAGTGTATAGATCGGAAATTTGACCAGATCGCAATAGTTTCCTGAATTTTCTCGGGAATTTAGTCTATCTACAATAGAATCAATGGAATATTATAGGGAAGTTTCATCAAAATCGTTAGAGTCGTTTTAGCGCTATAGTCTATAGAAAAATATCTTTTTCACTTATCGCGCAAGGAGCACCTAATTTGTGTCACAGGCAAATCAGTAGTCAAAACCCTACAAAATAAAATAAGAAGCAACAAAATCGGTTCAGTAGTTCCCGAGAAAATCTTGGCACAGACAGACAGAGATAGACGATTGGCTAAAAATGTGTTTTTCGGACGCAGGGAACTCTGAAACGTATAGATCCGTCGAAAGCCGCATATCGGTAACGATAATGAGAATAATCGCAATACTTTCCTTAACTAGCATAGGTAGGAAAGTAGAGGGCGGGGTGGCCGAATGGGCTTACGCGATGTGCGCAGCACCACCGTTGCTCGGCAACCCGATATATGACAATTGTGTTATAAAAATAGTCACGAGTTCGCGTCCCGGTGTCAAGGCGTCTTTTAAATCCCCGCCCATACTCCCTGGCCCGGGAAAACCCAGTATATATTGAAATTTATACTATAAAAAAAATATAAATTCATCTATTTATTATTAAATAAACCAAGAATTGATAGACAGTAAATTTATTATAGATAATTTATATCTAGTAAATATTGTGAGAAAAACTTGGTAATATTTTTCAATTCTAAATTATAGTTTAAATATCGATGTAAGTAATAGAAATATATAAGTGACAGAAGTTAATAATTTTAAATATAATAAACGTACTTATTTGTATTGTATTCAGTATGTATTATAATATGATTTATTTGTCAATTTTTTTTATTATAATTTATTTTAATAAATAGATTTCTTAGAATTTCAATTATAATTTTGTTTTTGGGATTTAAAGTGGTCCATTTTTAAGCAATGATTAATTAATGATAATAAATATTTTAATATTACAATTATTAAAACATGAACAACGTAATAATAGGTGTAAATCGCAAAATAAAATAAAATATGTCAAAGGTAGTCGTGCCACGACTGAACGAAGAAGACCCGCTCAAATCTTTAACATAATAAATATATATGTGTGTGTGTATGTGTATCTGTTCACATTTTTGTGATCTTTAATGAACCTTCAGATCCTCAAGAAAATTAAAAATCATTGGTTTATTGCCAAAAGGATTCTACTTCAAAACATATTCTATTTCATGTAGCCAGTAGCGTTCTAAATTCCTGAAAAGTTTCGTATGGAGCAGCGGGGACATCTTGAAGTTATCACTTTGAAAAAACTGGTCGGGGTGGGAGAGGAAGGGGGAAAGGGTAAGGATGCAGTCAATATATTATATTATATAATAGTACAGTAATAATAATAATATTAAAGGCTTAGCGAACCCGAAGGTTCGATGCCGACACCATCAATCGCCGTCCAAACCTAGTCCCTTCAGATTGGCTTTAATGCAATCTTTCCACCATCGCTTCGGTCTACCCCTCGGACGTTTGCCATTTGGTACAGCAAATATTAACTTTTTAGGAATTCTCTCGTTACGAAGCCCAACAATTTTACAAGCTCGTTTGATTCCCCGGGATGAAATCACCTCAATTACATTACCCGGATACAGTTCACGCGATTCGGCGTTGTGTAACCGTCTGAACTCTCCTGTTAATTCATCCTTCTTCGGTCCGAATATTCTAGGCAATACTTTATTTTCAAAAACCTTAAGACGTTGCTCATCTCTATATAATAGTACAGTAGTAATATTATATTTTCCGACGTTTACGTCCAACTAAAACATAATTTAATATAATTAATTAAAAATTGAACCACTGTAAACTAGACAAAATTTACTTCAAAGGAATTGGGAGTTTGCCATATTTAAAATCATTTGAAGAGAACTTTTGAGCAGATAAATTAAACTAAATTCTGTTTTTTAAAAAATCATGAATTACTTGAGATTTTTATTTTTCACGCTCAACTACACTACAGACACCCCACTTTTAGGAAAGCTTTCTCGTTATATTCTTGTTATATATATATAAATTTTTAAATACATTTTTTTCCTATTACAAAAAAAGTTAAAAATCATGACTTTCAAATATTAAAAAAGTATGTCTTAAAGTATTATTGCTTGTTTAATTATATTTGATAGGACTTCAAGTATCACTTAAACACCATTTCATCTTCCAGATGAAACACCAGAAGCTTTCCAGAGATGTTGGTCTGTTCGTTCATGATAGTTTGAGAGCTAAAACCCATTTAAAATATCCTTCCGACATCCCACACATTTAATATTTATTTGTCCATTATTATTTACTGCCCCTCGCCTCCTTGTGTTCGATTTGCTCCCGATTTTGAATTCTCCCTCCTTACCTCTCTTTAAAAATATCATCATTGGAGGTGATCTCAACACTAACCTCCTTATGAAATAACAATAAATAAGCATAATACTTTAACAATGTATTATTCCAAGCAGCTAATCCTAAATCCAAATTCACAATCCCCAGGAGATCCGAGCGAACTCTATTCCTTTTTCGCTGAATCCCTTCTCTGTTCACATCTAATATCTAATCTTCCTTCTGTATTCGCATCTGACCTCTCACATTTTCCATCACAGAATCGTCCTTTGACCCAGATAAGTTTTACTTTCTTGATATTTCTTCAACTAACCAACTCTCTACTATCCATAAATCCAAAACCAACGACTATGGTCCTAACAAAATACTTTTTTTTTTTGGGTCCTCCCCTTCCTCGCCTTTAAGGCTATACGGGGTTCTCTCGTGAAGACTCCCCCAGCACGGGATGCGAACTCGGAACTATTTTTCATCGTTGTCTCATATATCAGGTTGCCGGGCAACGTCTTCGGCCACCCCGCCCACGCCTAACCAAATACCTGTGAAAATCATCAAATTCTACCTTCCAACCTTCATTCCTATACTTTTACACATCTACGATTGTCTCCTACTAAATTCCATTTTTCCTAAGGCCTGGGAAAAATTCACAGTCCGGCCGTTGATCAAAGTTCCTGCTCCTTCATTAGTATCCAATTACAGACCAATTTCCATTTTATCCAAGCATCTAGAATGATTAGTTCACTCACAATTGGATAACTTTTTTTACCAAAACCGTCTCCTCTATCCTTTATAATCCGTTTTCGTTAACAATACTCCATCCTATCTACCTTTTTAAAGATTACCCAAGACCTCCAATTATCCATAGATAAATTCCTTTCTATCCCACCGCTCGCAGACAAATATTATTCCCAACAAATCTCCTTCTTTATCCTTTTAATTATCACGAGGTGTTTCTCAGAGATCCTCTTCTCTCTGACTCTTTTCTCCATTTATATTACTGACCTTCCTGACTCCATTCATCACTTATATGCAGACAATCTCCAAATTCACCTATCATTCCAACTTTCTGAGATACCTGAGGCTACCCGAAAACTGTAATAGGATATTCATTGTATCCAAAGTTGGGCAGAAAAAAATGAATTAAAGCTAAAGGCAGATAAAACCAAGGCTATTCTCATCTTTTGCAGGCACCTCATTAGTTCCCTTCCTTTCTCTCTTCTATTTTACCTCCGTAACTGTATCATCTAATTCTTTCTGACAGTCAAAAATCTTGGAGTAATTTTTAATTAGAACCTCTGTTGGAATAACCACATTTCCCAGATTACCTGAAAACCCATAACTACCCCAACAATTCTGTCATTCTATTCCAAAAAAACATCTGACAGCTCCCAGAATAAAATTATTTTTCGTATCATTTCTTTCTGAAACTTTGAATGTCTTTACAGAAGATTTTCTTAAGAGACCTGATTTTGACAGACGGAAATACTAGAAAATATATGTGTGATATTTCATGTTTCATTAAATTTTATTTAATCAATCCAATTATTATATACATTTCAGGAAATATAATAAGTCAACTTCAACATTTATTCTATGATACAGCACAATTTTAGGATAATTTAAAAACAAAATTTTAAATATCATCCAAATAATAATTTTTATTCATATATTTTCCCTCTTCTTTGCCTGTTAGCAATACAGGTTTCAGAGATGTTACCACCATCATATTTACAGTTCTATTACGCTACACCTGCAAATAAACAATGAAGTTTGGCCTTTTCTTCACCTCTTTTCAATGGGGAATTCTTCTACAGCCCAACTTCTTCTACGGCAACCAAAGTAGAAATGATTAAACCACGCAACTACTTTCCAGACGTACATCAATGCTTTAAACCACAAGTAATTCTCTGATCTTATGAGAAGAGGAAGGTCACTCTCAATAAGCACATAATACCTGTCTATCTCTGTATCCTACTCCTTAGTGTAAAATAGGTCATTTCTATATGCCAGTATGATAATTCACAATAGTTTTTTTAATTAAAAGAGAAAAATATATAGACAATAGTGACTTGTTGATACCATGAATTTATTTAATATCTCCCAGCTATGTAGTGTGTATAACACAGAATATTTAACACTAACTAAAATGTAGAAAGAATCCATAGAGACTGAAACCTTGCTAATACAAATGACTTAACTGGCAGCAAATGCAATAGCTACCAAATAAAAAAATCATAAATTACTTTTAAAGAATAAGGGGTAATTAAAAAATTAATGGATGAAACGAAATTGTCAGGCATTTCAGTCAAAATTTCTCTAATAAGTTAGCCGAAGTTTCGACCCAAACATCTAGGTCATCAGAGCTATCATTTGGAAGTCGAGACAAGAAATCATTCAGTTCTTGTCTCGACTTTCAAACTCATCCAAGAAATTTTGACTGAAATTCCTGACAATTTTGTTTCATCCTTATAATTCATCAGTCAGCTACTTATCCATTTCAAAAATTAATAATAAGCGATGAAATTGTTTTTAGAACTGCTTAAACTTCAAATCAGAGTTAAAACGAAATAAATATCAACTCAAAAAGAATTGAACCTGCAGCTAGAATAATTGGGTCCAATATTAAGGAGTACCTCAACTACTTGAGGAAACGGAAATAGAGAGACGTACGTAGTGACATGGTTAATAAATTTGATATTTATGAGAAGATCTGCCAATGCCATGATGAATAATTTCTGTTACAACCCCTATTTACCATGGAATTATAAAATGTCATGGAAACAATTAATCAACTATTAACATAAGATCATAGAGTTCAGTATTTTATTTAATTTACTTACAAGCAAGAAACAAAACAATTAAGACACAAATATCTGGTTATTACTAAAACAATGCACACAATGTTCATAATCACACAAAGAATAATCAAAATAAATCTAAACAAATCTCAGGTTTACTAACAAGCAGAAAACCACTATATACAAGAAAACCAAAAGAATATTAATATATTACCAATGGCAAATTCTCACAGTAGACTAGGTTCAAGGGCCTTAAATTAAAATTCATATAGTTAACAATTATTTGTAGAAAATCACTAGATTTACAAATAAAATTTTAGAACAAGAGACATAAAACCTTTCAACAGTCTAACAGAAAATTTGCTGATAAAGTTCATTTGTGCTCTTCCAAATATTACACATTATTCAGTTGGTTCGTTAAAAATAATAATTAGTTAAAAAATTAATAATTCTTTTAAAAAATCCATCAAATACAATCTTCTAAACAATCCTTTTTATCTCTCGGTATTTAAAGAAATCTGACAGTGATAGAGCTAACTTGCTAATATCATTTGTATTCATGTTAAATCACCAGGACACTGATTAATTTACATGCTGAAAGAATATCTCACAAAAATTGACAAACCAAATTATAACCTGTACATTAATAATAGATAAATGAAGTAGAATAATAAAAACAAACCTCGCTCATTAGCTTCCATTTTGGTCCTGAACTCGAAAGAAAATATCTTGAGAAAATGATTTATTATAAAAATTCAAAACATTTTGAAATTGACATCCTATTCACTAGTTGGCCCACTTTCCTTTCACCAGAAACATGGCTGGTTGGCTATACAACAAAGTATTCAAGGTCGATGAACTATATCAAACATTTTGAAGTATGCTCTTTAACTAAAAAACTGCTTATCTGTTTCTACATACAACAAGGAATAGGGTTCTAATTTATTTCATTGAGTATGGACAATTTTCAGTTTCATAAAAAAACTCTAATGAAAACATATCAAGATAGCATAATATTTATAACTACAAGAAAGGTTATAAACAAAATTTCTAGAGTAGGTTCAATTAATCTTTTTAAAATAGTTTTCACAGTTGTTTTACTTATCATTTCAGAAATGTTACTTTTTTCAAGACGTACCAGCAGAATATTAAAACTATTTGTGGTACTCTCTTTAGTGTTTTATTTTTTTGGTATTTTCTCTATGATGTTTGAGGCACATTATGAAGAAATTGATCAATTAATTCTAGTTGACATACCTAAATACATTAAACAGTTACAACTTAATCAGACTCCTGATCTTCCTCCTATAAACTATTACGAATATAAGTTTATTAATATTGACAACAACAAGTGTGACTTAGTTGAAGGTGAGTTTTCTTTAACTCTAGTTTACATCATCAAATCTGCTCCTGATAACTTTAAGCGAAGAGATGCTATAAGGAAATCCTGGGGATTTGAAAAAAGATTTTCTGATGTACCTATAAGAAGAGTGTTCATGCTTGGACTGCCATCTAGTACAGATGTTCAATACAAAATTGATCAAGAAAGTATTGAAAATAAGGACATCATTCAAGCTAATTTTATTGATGCTTATTACAATAATACAATCAAAACGATGATGGGTATTAAATGGGCAGTAACACACTGTAACCGCTCAAAATTTTATTTTTTTAGCGATGATGACATGTATGTCTCCACAAAAAATATTTTGAAATTTGTTAGAAATCCATTGGATTACCCTCATTACCTCGAAGTGCCTTTTACCACTTATAATCGACAGAATAATCTAAATGATAACTCAAAACAGCTCGGGAAAATATATGATATCGAGCTGCCAGAAGATGCTGAATTGTATGCTGGTTACATGTTTTTCAATTCCAGACCACTTAGGCAAGTTTATAGTAAGTGGTATATATCAATAGCCGAATATCCATTTTCAAGATATCCTCCTTATGTCACAGCTGGAGCTTTTGTATTATCGAGAGCAGCTCTTATTAAGTTATACTATACCAGTTTTTATATAAAACATTTCAGATTTGATGATATTTACTTGGCATTATTAGCAAAAGGGAGTAATATTATTCCTGTTCACAATAATGAATTTTATTTTTATAAAAAGCCCTATGGTGACTATAAATATGTTATAGCTTCACATGGATATGATAATCCTGAAGAGTTACTAAAAGTTTGGAACAATGAAAAATTTCTTGGAAATGCTTAATTTATTCTGTTTTAAAATTGTCATTTTTAATAAACTAATGATGTGTTTAGCGGATGTATCAGAAGTTTTAAAACTGCATACAAACAAAATGTAGGCCATGGAGATGAGTTATATGAAGGCTACACATCGTATCGATCTACACTTCGAAGATAATTGAATATTAATTATCATTGATAATCTATAAATTTTAAATACCATTCAGGCTCTTAAGTTATATAAGGATTATTTTTAAAACCTTGTGAATTAGTATGCCAAATATTTCAAATTCTGTGATATTAAATTAATATTTTCAGCCAAGTGCAACAATATCATTCTAGTCTGTCTAGGTTGAATTTATTTTTATAAGAAATTGGTTTAATGACCACAAGTACATATTTTTATTGAATTAAATTTATGATAAGTGTCGTATTATTAAAAGATGTTATGTCTGAAACATTTATTAGGGTGTAATATGGTGGGTTTATTGCAAAAAGTCATTAAGTAATATTTCATCAAATTAAATCGCTATGTACTTGATGAATGAATTTTCTCTGTGAAATAAAATCATTGTCCACTTAGACTTAGAACATAAAAGGTTTTGTTTCTTTTTTATGTACTTTGTGTTTTTTTTTTTATTGATGAATAAGGTGAAAACTCATAAAAATAACCAGAAAAATTTAACTCCATTAAAAATGTACTTGATGACTTAATGCTGTAAACTGATGACACACTTTGCAATTTAACCATGTATTGTGATGTTACAGGTGAAACACACTAATTCAAAAAACAATGATTTTGAGTAGTAGACTACTACTTCTAGGCTTAAGTTCTCAATGTGATTAAAAAATTTTGAAATAAATAAAGATACGACTTATTGGGCTTCATCAGCAGAAACTTCTCAGTTTTGTAACCAAAAAAAAAAGCTGAAAACCCAAAAATCAATAATTTTGACTTAGTGTGTATCACTTGTGATACTGTGCTATATAACCATATTCAATAGGAATCATGCCTTCCAAATATATGTATCTATTTACATTTAAAATTTATTACTAAAATTGTATTTATTTTAAAAAATCAGCTTTGGTTTTAAATGAATTAATTTTAAGTGTTAATGGGCAAAAAATGCCCATAGCTAAATATGATGATAGTGATCTATAAAACTTTTAACCAAGTTCAGCTATGAAAAGATCACCAAGACTGAATCGTGTTTTAAGAACATTTTGTTTTGCAAAACATCCTTTAAAATATATTAAGTCTACTAGTTTTTATTTTTATACTGTACATAACTATTAATTATATAAGTTCAAAAAATTTGTAAATATAAATTTTTGACTATTACATTTTATTTTGAAAGTGCCAATCTTATAATTTTTAGATGAAAGTGCTGAATATTCTTAATTATAGATTAATATTTATCTATAACATTTTAGTTTGAGAGTATCTTATCAGTCAAATATTTTATCTCTTTTAACTAACAAAAAATATGTAGTTACAAATTATAAATAAATAATTACAAAAAATAAAACAAAAAGCTTTATTTCTGCGGCATCTATGCATAATTTGTCAAGTGCCAAAATCATATTTATAGAAAAACTCAGTTGAAAGCTTGGAATTTTCACAGGTGCTACTTCAAATTTCGAGTTTCAACCCATGATTCACAAATGAATGTTTATCTCTGCAATAGCCATATAACTTATCCCATAAGACACTAAGAAAGATACCAAAATTAGCTCAGTGATACCCACTAGCACATCCATAAGCTCTTTTTTTCAAATATATAACGATAATTAATCGAAAAAAAAAAGAAAGATACTAACTAACTGTATGAAATGGTGTTTAAGTGATTCTTGAAGTCCTATCAAATGTAATTACACAAACAATAATGCTTTAACAGATAATTTTTTACCATAAAATATGGTTTCATTTTACCATTTTGGAGAGGGCTTCAGCCCGAAAACCTCTCCCCTTACACCTTCTTCCCGTATAACACACCAAAATCCGCCTGTGGTGATACCTATAAAAATTCATAAAATTGCACCTAACACACTTTTTACAGGTGCCACAGATCTCCGTATAAATGGTCAGAAAATATTCTAGTTGTCCATGGATAATAATTGTGATAGAAAAGACATTGTAGAGACAGGAGCAGATATATGACCTCCAAATAGAGATTCTCTAATTTCTCACCATGCGTAGACAAGTAGTATTTTTATCCATGGCGGACTGTTTTAAACTTTTATATTCCTTTTATATTTTATAAAGTCCTGAACATGTTTTCATTTGGAATATAAAATGAATAATAAAATTAAGATTGGAGCAGGGTATTAGGCATGTTGGATATATAGGAGATAGACCATAATGTATGTGATTCTACGATTGACACCTAATCCTAATCCTTGTAGTTTAGAGCCACACTGAGAGTGACGACCTAAGTTAACCATAATTTTTTAACCAAGTGATGGTATACCTCCATCTATTTTCTCTTGTATTTGTTTACTTGGATGACTCTCCGTGTGAACCCTGTAGTGACTCTAGCCTTTGGATAATCTTGGTGCATATAATAACATTTCTATGAATTATTGTGTATATTTCTTTTGGACAGGTTTTTAAGAGTGAGAAAAGGGTGTGTATGACCTGGACATGGATATTTTTTAAATTAAACATTAATATGTTAAGGCTAGGTACCAATTTGTCTAAGATTTTTCATTATTATATTTCCTTGGAGCTTTTAGAATTTTATATGTTCATTCAATAAAGAACTCAAGTTAACTATCATATTTATCTCTAATTCAGTGGAAAATAAAATATATACCAAATATGAAAACAAAAACTAATAAATTAAATTTCACTATACAAGAAAGAAAATTAAAAGTACGTTTTTACAAAGAAGTTATGTACAATGGGGGATGCCAATTTCAATAATCAGAAATAAGATTATTTGTATGCAGTTTGGTGAGCTGGATGCACAATCCAGTTGACCACTACAAATTACTGAAATTCATTAAATAATGTTAAAATAAAACATGGTCCAAGGAGGTAGGCAGGCCAGGAATGATGATAGAAGTGGAAAGTTGATTAGGACAGGTGTCATAATGTCAACCTTAAAAGGGGGCAGGAAATAATGTTTTTTTTTGCCACTAGCATTATTAAATATTTGTATTTGACTTTACCCAAAGGAATATGTGCAGTATATCCCATCTATGGACTGGGTCGGGCCCAAAAAAATGTTTCTTTGATTACATGGTAAAATTTTAAAAATATGAAATTTAGTAAATAACCACAACACAAGTTTACTACAACTTTAAAGTCATGAATTGTTCCTCTTGAAAAGTGTATTTCACATCGCAAGTATCATTTATAGAGCAAGCTTCTTATTTTTTTTTCATTACAAGCATAACACAGTACTGAGTGGAGATTTAATAATATAAAGAACTACATAAGAATGTCTAGCATACAACTGTTTATGGCATGGTTTCAACAGTTTCCTGTTTCTACTTCTTAATTTTTATTTTTACAAAAAATAAATGTATGGAACCATTGATAATGGAGGTAATTTTTTTTTATATTGAGTTATTGTTAGAAAGTAAAAAAGTATGAGTTGGCCTATTTTTCAGTAATTACAGCAACTATCAAGGAGCCTTACTAGTTTAATGAAGGAGGTATGCCTCAACAAAGTATACTTTCAGAGGAAGAAGAGTGTACAAGTTTGTAACAACATAAATTATGTAACTACTTCTACTTCTATGAAGTAATTCTTATAGAATATAACTTGTTTTTTTTTTTTTTTTTAATGCATGGTAATAATCTTCAATTTTATTTATTCTTTAAACTCATGTTAAAGTGAAAATGTGTATTACTAATTGGAATAGTATATTTGAGGAAGAAATTCCAAAATATAAAAAAAAAGTACCATTATACATCAAGACTAAATATCTCAAAACCAATAAGCTGTTTATATCTCCTCCCCCCTTCTGCCACTGACTACTTCAATTGTATAAGAGGTAGGAACTTCATTACATTAATCAAAACAAATAGATACTTAGTAGTGATGAGAAGATACGCTTGAATAATTACTCAAATATATTGCTTTAACATTATCAATTAATTGAAATGATAAACTTGTTAAAAGGATGTCGTAAAACAGGAGATAATAAGTAAACAAATATAGACTATCAAGAATATAATAAATTAGTGATATATTTTGGATGTTTTTTTTTTTAATAGAATTTATGATTTTTGCCCTTTATTAGATTTCTCATTATATATATATATATATATATATATATATATATATATATAATATAATATATCATCATATCATATATATATATATATATATATATATATATATATATATATATATAATGAATTTTTATATCTTGTTTTAAATGTATAATAAAAGACTGTGAGATTAAAAAATATTTTGATAAGTAAATAATTTTTGATAAATTAAATATAATATGTCTTGAGTTTTGTTCGGGAGAGGTAGGTATTCCACTACTATATCAAGTGTAAATATTAGTATATGTCAATTTTCCTATCAATGGAAGTATTTAAATCAATTTAAAAATAAAGATTTGATTTTTATTTTAATAAAACTTAAATATCTAAAATTGATCAAATTATATATATGTTAATTATATATTTAAATGAGATAATATATAAATATATATATATATATATATATATATATATATATATATATATATATATATATATATATATATATATAATTAACATATTTTAAGGATAACATGAATCTAACATTGACTTAATATCCTTTTAAGTCATTTAAAAAAAAAATATTTAAGACAAAACACTTGGATCAAACATTAATTTTTCTCTCTACAGAATAAGGTCTCAATAATTAACAGACAAATAATCGAATATATTTGTTGGATTTTCCTTAAATTAATCAACTTATGACATACAAGTAATGCAGAATATTGAAGGTGTGAAGGAAGGAATTGTAGTTACCTGTATATTATATACACCAGATCAATTTTAGATATTTAAGTTTTATTAAAATAAAAACCAAATCTTTATTTTTAAATTGATTTGAAATTTCCAAAACATTGTTATTAAAATTTAAATAATTTTTAAAAACTTTAGGAATACACTGTTACATTTAAGATTTTTAAGTATTTAAATATTAGTGTTGATGCTGTTTTTCTAAACCACTAAATAAAATATTTTGGGGGATTATGTTCTTACTTACCGAACGTTAAATAATGAACCGATGACTGAATTGCTTAAAAATAAAAAGAGTATTCTAAAAATAAAATAATTGAAATAGACCCAATAGAGTCGAAAATAATGAAAAAGATATGTGCAAAGGTATAAATAGATCACATAAATTTTTAGTGCCTGTAAGTCTGGAACTAGGGATGAAAGTAACAATATTTTGACCGAACCTGTAGACATATTAAATAATGCAAGAAATAATGATCTGTGTCCTTCTAAGTACCACAGAGCTGAACTGTTAATAAAAGAACCAAATAAAGAGGAAGTTGAAGTAGCTAACGGAAAACTAAAATCTTATAAAGCAGCGGGAACCGATAATATTCCTAGTGAACTAATTAAGACATGAGGAGAAGATGGAGTTTCTAAAATACATCTATCGGTCATTCCAGTTTATAAACAAAGCTCCAGGATGGGTTTAAGTAACTATAGAGGAATCTCACTCCTTCCAGTATGTTATAAAATATTTACATTAATCCTTACTTATCTAATCACGGAACAGGCCTAGGAAAGTACCGGAGACTATCAATGCGGATTAAGACAGGACCTTTCAACTATTTATCAAATATTGGAGAGAAAAAAGGGTACAACGGCGTTGTTCATCAGATTAAAGTCGATTTCAAAAAGGTTTATGATTCTATTAACTGTCAGAAGCTGTATAATATTTTAATCTAGCAGGAGATTCCAAAAAAATAAAATAAATCTAGTTAGGATGATAACACGGAACTAGTGATGACCTGAAGTGATGAACTGATGAACTGAAGTGATGACACGGAAACTATTGAGCTAAAGACGACAATGTTAATGAAAGCCAGTAAAGAACTAGGGCTCAAAATTAATACAGATAAGACAAAATATATGGTTAGATGCAAAAATGGCGATAATTCCGGTGATATCGATATAGAAGATAATATATTTGAACACATAGAGAAGTTTAGGTATCTAGGGTCTACGATAACTAGAAAAAAATGAAATTGAAGAGGAGATTAATGTTACAGTGGAGGAAACAAATGTCTGTTATTTCTCTGACAAAATTACTAAGCTTGCGCCTCTTAGAACTTAAAATTAGAACCAATAAAATCATTATCCTATCTATGAATCTTTATAGATGCAAAACTTGGCAATGTCTTAAGGTTTTTGAAAATAAAGTATTACGTAAAATATTTAGACCGAATTGCGTGCATTGTATCAGGTTAATTGAGGTGATTACATTGCGGCGAATAAAATGGTCTTGTAAAATTGTTAGACTTAGTAACAAAAGACTTCCTAAACAGTTAATATCTGCAGTGACTTCTGAGGGGTAGACGGAAGAGAAGGTGGAAAGATTGCGTAAGGCCTATCTGAAGAGACTGGGTTTAAACAGCGAAGGATGGAGGGAGGTTTGTAGACTGAGATTGATTGTGTTGGCATGGAACCTCCAAGTTCGCTAAGCCTCTAATTATTTATTTTATGTTCTTCCTAAAATAAAACATTCAATTCTTTGACAGGGATATTATTTAACTTTCACATACCTATATGTAAAATATATAGTTAAAGAACTTGAACGCATACAAGACTTTTTAAAAAGATTTGTTTTGAATGACAAACATAGACATGGTAAATATTAAACTATCTAGATCTAATCTGGCATAATAACTAGCTAACAATTACTGAATGAGACTGTTTTCTCTGATTATCTCATGGGGTTTAAATAGGAGTAGCCAGAAAATGAGACCCAGTGGGTCAGACCACTCTCTCTACTTCCTCCTCCTCCCGACATCTCTGGGAAATTCTATCCACCCTAAGAGAATACTCTTTCATATCCACTTCAACATTTTGTTAGATTGATAGGAAAATTGACATATACTAATATTTAAACTTGATATAGTAGTGGAATACCTACCTCTCCTGAACAAAACTCACGACTTATTATATTTAATTTATCAAAAATTATTTACTTATCAAAATATTTTTTAATCTCACAGTCTTTTATTATACATTTAAAACAAGATATCAAAATTATTATTTTTTTAACGTTTTGGAGCGAAGAGCCATTTTCAAAAATTCGTTTTCTTTTAAAAGATTAAATATAATTATTTAAAAATCTCACAAAAAATATGAATAACCTAAAGAAAGTTGTTTATCATAAAAATTCGAGACTTTCGGATATTTACTTGTACTGATATTTGGTATGAAATCTATTTGCCTGAAGCCGTAATGTATAGTGAAAGGCACCTGACTATTACACAAATTTAAATATAAATCTACCAAGATGTTTAAGTAGATATGGAAGTACGTTCTTTTAGGGTGGATAGAATTTCCCTATTTCTGTAGTCAGGTTTTTATTTTTTGATTCAAATATCTTTGTTTTTACATTATTTATTTTTAGCTGAAAAATTTTAGAAGTGTACCAATGCTATGATGTATTCTCTCTCCCCTTTGTTTAATCTAAACAAATACATTATATATTCAAGCACATATAATAGATAAAACAAAAAAAATTATCAAATAAAAATCCTTACAATTATACAAAAATATAAACAAATTAATTTTAAACATGCAATATTGTATTTGTTTTTTTAACAATAATTATGTTTTTTTGTTTGTTTTTCCCATCGCTCCCCCCAATTGAAATCAAAAGTCTATGTGAATGACATATTTTGATTTCAATTCAATTTGAAACTCCAAAAATTCATAACCTCCTCAAAAATGTGTACCACTTGAAATTCAAGACCTCATAAAAATGTGTCCCCTCAAAAGGCGGAACTGGTGCCATACAACCACTTGGGTACCCCTGATCAGAAATAAATATCAAATATGCAAAATTATCCTTTCTGCTATAATGTTGCTTTTTTCAACCAAAGACTTAGCCATAATTACTTTACTCTTATTTTTACTATTAATTTTTGGTGTAAATGTGTTCATGTATCACTATAATTATTTTCTACAAGATAGATTATTATATCTAAAAAAAAAACTATTAATTTTATTATAACTGAATATTAAGACACTGATTTTTTTTTTTTTGTATTATTGCCATTAAACAGAGTGTATTCCATCTTGAGGAAATGTTAAAGTCAGATTCGTCTTTTTATTTATGGATTAGTTATGTAATGAATTAAAAAAGAAAATTATTTTTGTAAAAAAAAATTGAGTTAGCTTAAAAATCTAGATAGGTAGAAGGGTGATAAAAATAAAAAAGTTTTTAATTTTTTAAATAAAAAACCAACATTTTCTTAATTTATATAAAATCAGAAAAACTTTTTCTTTTCATAAGTAAAGAGCTTAAATCATTTCCTTAATGCTATAATTATAATTTCTAAAAGTAAATAAAATCAATCTTTAATCCTCAATATCATCTCTGATTTGAAGTTCTTCACTTTCTCTTAAAACCTTAGAAAGTAAAACTTGAGAGCTTTCCAAAATCTAAAAGAAATAAATATATATTTTAGCAAAATTATTTTTAAAAACTTACCAAGCTATAAGAAATAAACATTAATTAAAATATTACTAGATATCGTCAGCCCTACGCTGAACTTATAAATGTGAAAATCATTACATTTCAGAAAAGTAAAACTTTTGCTTTCTTCTGTGGCGCCTTTAATGTTTTTATCTAAGTGTATTAATAATACATTTAATACAAATATATACGTTTCTGTTATCTAATAAAATATAGTCTATTAACAAAACAAAATTATAAAAAATTATTTTTCTTACTAAATAAATTTCAAAATATTTACAACCTTAACTAAGATCTAAAACATGAAAAAAAAAAAAATTGAACTATTGATATGCTTTTTAAAACAGAGATACAGAATCCTCGGTTCCCAACACCAGGAAATGGCACTGGAGTGTCATAAAGTACGCCAGGGGCACCACAACAATGATATTTAAAGTGAATATTTAATTGGTAAAGTCAAAATCGTTAATTCGATAAATAGGAATTCCAAAATTCACAACTTTTATGTTTATCAATAACAGAATTAAATTTAAAATCAATTAAATTTATGATAATATCACGGAACTATTTTATTTGATTTATATATATTGTACCAAAGGGAGTAAAGGTCTATAATATTATCACTTTACACATAACTGTTTAACAATTTCTTTTTTAGCTCAATAACGGTGCCACGAACAATTTTCAGACACACAAGGGTGCCATGGCAATAAAAGTTTGACAATAGCTGCTCTACATGTTGGTAACAAACTGTTTTGAGATGGATTTTGAATGAAATTTTGATGAAGTTATGGTTGACGTGGGTAAATAAATTCGATGGTGGAGAGGGGAGGGAGAGAATATGATAATTAATTGGGTTAAATGAAGTTACACCGTCGCTTTCATTTCAACTTCCCTTTATACGAAAATATCTACTTTAAGGTTGGTAAGTGAAAGTTGTGTAATGCGCGCACCAAACCAGATTTTTTTATTTCAAACAAATTCGTTTTTAAAAGTTTTAAAGGATGCTAAAAATGAATCAGAATCATTTCTTCATGATAAACAGGCCTGCTTCTCTGAGTCTTTAAGTTTATTATATAATTTATTATATATAAGAATTTGCTTATTACAATTAGCAATATATTTTTCTTATTAGACAAAAAAAAAAAAAAAAAAACCTATTAATATATATAATAACTTAGAAATACATGCAGAGCAAAGTCAGAAAACACTAATATAAAAAATAAAGTTTTTTTTTCTCAGCTCCTAGGGCACATTGGAAAGAACTCTCGGATATCTATTATTTAGCAACCTAGTATCACTAAAAAAAGTTCATCAGTTAACCCATGTCCATAAACTCCCCTTGTAAGTGTCAAATAGTTGAATAAAATGCTGAATAAATATTTATTATATTTGTTAAAATGCCTATTGGCAATAGAATAAGCAACAAATTCCATTTCAATGGTGGAGTGAAACAAGGTGATGCTCTGTCAGCCATATTGTTTAACCTAGCTCTGTGAAAAGCCCTAAAGACAAATGAACCGATAAAATGTTTAGCAACACAGACTTCACTAATTCTAGATAGGCAAATGATATACCAGTTGTTGGAAGAAGTAAACAAGCAATAAGAGAAATTCTTACTGAACCAGTATCCAAATATAAAGATCTGGAGATATTTGAAGCAAAAACAAAATATATGGTGGTGTCTTCATCTGAAGCGAGAACGTCGGCCCATTTCCAGTTTAATGGTACTCAAGGTTGGAAGCAGTTGAGCACTTTAGAAACCTTGGAGTATTACTTAGGCACCTATTAAATGTGAAAACAAGGAGAGTGAAGAAATCAGGAAACAAATCGTAGTAGAGGACAGAGAGTATTATGGTATTGCAAACCTCTTCAAATCAACATTTCTCTCTAGAATTATCACAATGAAGCTTTACAAATCATTTGTAAGACCTGTTCTTACAGGGCATAGAAACCTGGATTCTAAAAGTTACTGATAGACACATGCTAGGTGTGTTTGAGATTCCGAGGTATTTTTCTGGTTTACGTCCAGGGTGTGGGGTACATTAAAAATAATCAGGAACTGGAAGATTTAATAAAGAATGAGAATATATTAAGCTTCATAAAATCATGTAGAAATAGCTGGGTCAATCATGCGCAGAGTGTGGAAGATTAACTCGAACTAAAAATTACAGCATTGGGAACTGAATCCGGTGCTTTGAGAAAGATAATGTTCGCAACAAGGAGTATCATCTATTAAAACCATACCTATTTTTTTTTTTTTTTTTATCTCTTAAAATAAGTCTCTGTAAGGTAGAGATGGTAATAAAATACCCAAAAGCAAAACTGATATATTTATATGCATATTTTCCGTTGATCTCTGGCTCTTGAAAACAAAATTCGATTAATAAATATTTGGTAAAAGTTTTTACGGGAAAGATAAGTGTGGGTTTCCATGGGATGACAAATAAAATAATGAAAGAGAACTTGTCAGAAAAAAAAAAAAAAAAAAAGAGGATGCCTTTGGAGATAATGGCTGGATGACCAAGAGGATCTGGCAAGAATTGGAATAACTGGATTGAAACAGCTAGAGCTGGATAGATGGGATGTATTAAACCAAATTATACAAGAGGCCAAACTCCACATCAGACTGTAATGGTGGAGACTGTAAAGTTAGGAAATTATATAAAATAGAACAAATAGATAACAGAATCAGAAACTATTTTGAATAACATAAAACTGTAAAATAATAATTTTTTCACTTTCTAGAAAAAAAAATATAAATGATCTTCCTGACTAAACATACAAACAATCATAAATTGTTCTTGTTTCTTATGAGAAAATCCAGTTAGTTTTACTACTGAAAGTAGTGATTTCATATTTTTTTTTCTTAAATATTAATTTTGATAATAAAAATATTCCATCAATATACCTTCATAAAAGCAGATTCAGCTTCTTTTATAGCTTTATCACAATTCTCTAAGAGAGTTCTTTTTTGTTTTATATTGGTAGATAAACCATCCAATTTCATTTGCAATTGTTGCATTTCGTTTTCTAGAGTGTGTTTGGCAGCTTCTTCTTGTTCTATCTCATGGGAAAGTTCTTGTCTTTTAATTTTTAATTGTTCAATACCTTAGGTAAAAATAAATAATCTTAGACTGTATTAATAAATAATTTATTTAGCAAATTCTATAAAAATGAAAAAAACAGAGCATAAAAAAGTTCATGTTTTAAACCAGAAAAAGAGATAACTTACATTCTTTCATAAATTATGAAAAAATTACTGAATTAATAGTTACTAATTTAAAAAATTATCTCTACAACTATGTTAAATAAGAATTAGAATTCAATTAAAAGGATGTGATTGCCGAGAATGTTGCGATATGGGTACCAGAGTGGCCGGTCCAGAACATTGAGGGTTTAATTCCCACCAAGGACAGTTAATATTTATTTCTTGGAGGCTAGGCAAATGAATCATGACTCTGCTACTATAACAAGAATATGGCAGCAACTTCAAGATAGCCAGCTGTCTAGGAATAGCAAAAACGGCTACAAGGCCCACTTCCTGTCTAATTACCCCACTAATACCACTACCATAAATTAAAACAAAAGTTGGAACTATCTATTATTGGACTTTATAAGTTATATCCAAATCATCAAAATATCATTTAAAAGATGGCTAACAGATTTTTTGATTAATGCAATATCTAAAAGATATACCTGTCGATACCACTAAGATGTTAAAAAGACATTTTTAAGACGTATGAAAAAATATATAAAAAAGATCTCTACAAGTTGACCAAAAGATATCTGAAAACAATCTGAAAGTTATCATTATGAGATCTTTAAAAAAGATATAATTGTAAAGGAAAAATAAATAGAAACATCCATATTAATCTGGTATAACAAATTGAACTTGACTTTTTTACAATCGTAAATGGAATTTGAATAAAATGTTTTGCTATTGTTTCTTGTTTTGATTAAGAAGATTGGGTAGGAATGGTGAAAAACTAACAAGGAATGGTTTGTTTGCCATCTTAATTATACTTATACTTAAACCTCATGCTTCTTGACACTTCTCTTAAACCTTTGTTTCCATCAACCATTCCATCCTGTTCAACAAACTACAATTATTATCGAAGAGAAGGATGGTATATCAGTCAAAATAAAAGAATCATGACAATTTTTAATTCTTTATTATTCAATGTTTATAGTTTCTCAAACCTATTATTATCTGGATCTTTTCTTAGCCCTGAACTTCAGGCCGAAACGTCAGCAAACATAAAAATAAATATAATTATTTATTTTTATTTTGACCGATCACCCCAATCATCCTTCTCTTCAATTATTCACTACAGTAAACCATCAACCCACAATTACAATCATTATGCTTCTCCAATAGTTACAATCTTTCTTCTCACAATGTACCTAAGCAGTTTCCATACCTAATCAACCACTATCTGCCTACTTTTCATTATCCTCTCGAGTTTTCCAGGGTTCAAGCATATTTCCTCACCTTTCCTATATTGACGACCACATGTGGAAGTGTTTCAATGCAATTTAAATAAATATGTGTGGAAGTTAGGAATAGAGGACACATATATGTTTCAGCAGGACGATCCCAAGCACACAGCCAACAAAACCATAATGATTACTGTATAATATTCCAAAAATGCTCAAAACACTCCCATAATCACTGGAAAATTTGGTACTTGTGCTTTAGCTGGTCATCAGGGAACCTATCTTTTAATCTTGTGTACCTCTTTCTCATAATTTCATTGTTTTCAGTTTTTTTCTTGTTATTTTTATATTTAAAATAAATATAATAATACTTTGGCAATTGTCGTCTTTGTAAAAAGAAGCTATGAAATACTACTAGAAGTTCGGAATAATTACAAAGATGAAATTGTGCGAAGGTCATCAAATGGAGTTTGATAGGAAGACCAAATGGAGATGTTTTCGCTGGAAAAACATTTCTATAAGAAAAAGAAATAAGTAAGTGGGGCAAAGAGCAGCTATTGAACAGAAGTCTGATCAAGTGGAACATATTTTTGACAGAGGTAGTGTCCATAACATGTAACACAGGTCAATAAAAAAAATTTGAAGTGGTTGAAATGGACGAGTCTTTTTTCTGAAGGAAAAAATCATGTAGAGAGAGTGCTCCTTGAACAATGGATGTTTGACAGAGTTTGTCGAGAAATAGACGAGCGTTTCATTGTAAAAATAAAAGACAGAAAAGTGACAAACGTATTAAAAATAATACATATAATATACAAGAGAGAACCGCTATATATTCTGACTGTTGGAAAAAATATAACTAAGTAAAGGAAACTATAACCATAAAGGTGAATCATAGAGCTCAGCTAAGTGGAGGAATAAAAACTGTGAGAAAATACCTGGATTCATATTTATATGATTTTTATACTGGCTGGTCCCCTTCCTAGCATTTTAAATAGCATTAAGCTTTTTTGTCTCCCAAAATAAATAAAATGTTGTAAAATAAAAGTAGTTAGTATTATTACATTTCTTTTTGTCTATTTCAATTTCCATAAATATAAATAAGCACGTTGATATTATCAATGTTTAAGTTATAAACATTGGTGGATAGCAGTCCATGGCGACCGGCTAATTCAAAAGAAACGAATTTGACAATATTCTTGTTCCTCTTGGAGTGGCTTAATAAACAATCTAAATAAAGGTTGAGAAGAAATTGGACCAGAGGAGACCAAGAGGCACCTGCAATCGATATCAAGAAGACTAAATGCTGTGATGAATGCGAAAGGGTACATTACAAAATACTAAAATTAATTGAGACTGGTATTTTTACATTTTCTTTGGGTTAGTTAAATGTACGAATACTTTTTTAGGGATTCATATTTGAAAATTTAGATATTTTTCATACATGAGCTATAAAATTTTACTTTTTGGTACAACTAATTAAAAATGAGATTTATAATTTATATTTAACTATATGACGTTGAAAACATAAATAATAAGATTTTTGACTAAAAAATATGGTGGACAGATATTTATTTTGGCCAGTGTATTGTGTATTCAGATACCCTAAGGAAGGCTTAACATAGAGCATAGGATGTCTTCTAGATATTCTTAGGTTACTATCATGTCCCAATCAAGACATTAATTAGCTATCTTTTGAATGACATCTTTCTGGTTTGGAATATATACATATCACATTTCTAGGCTAATTCACTTCAAATATCATAAGTAAATGAACAAACAAGAACTGTTTTAGTATACATAAGAGCTAAATATACCATTATTGACTAAAAACTGACTCAAACACTAATTAAATAAAAAGCAGTTATTGTGATAAAATAAACTTTTATACATTAAGAAGTAAAACAATTCACATTTCACAAGTTCTTGGTTATATTTCTGCAAAGCAGCTCCTTGTTCTCCCATATCTTAGGAACAGATATTCGAAAAGCATGATCCAAATCAAAACCAATCACCATTAACTTTTAATCTCACATTGTATAGGAGTCTAATTTCAAATCGTTCGTTATATCTACAGTTGAGCGATAGTCGATAGTACTATCGATAGTTTAAAACTATAGAAGTCTATTTCTAGTGACTATCGATAGTTTCTATCCTCCCCTTCAAAACAAATTATTTTAAATAAATAACAAAGGCTTAGCCAACCCGAAGGTTCGACGCCGACACCACCAATCGCTTATTACACACCCCCTCCACCGTTCGCCTTCCAAACCCAGACCCTTCAGAACGGCTTAAATGCAATCTTCCCACCTTCGCTTCGATCTACCCCTCGGACGTTTACCAGTCGGTACAGCAAATATTAACCTTTTAGGAATTCTCTCCTTACTAAGCCCAACAACTTTACAAGCCCATTTGATTCGCCGCGCCTTCTTCGGTCCGAATATTTTACGCAATACTTTATATTCAAAAACCTTAAGACGCTGCTCATCCCTTAATGCAAGCGGCCAAGTTTGGGAGCGGGGTAGCTCAGTGGTAGGGCACTGAGCTTCCAATGCAAAGGTCCCGAGTTCGAACCCCGGCTCATGGCAGAAAATTTATTTATCTGTTTCATTGGCCGTGGGGGCGACCTTGGGTCAGGAGTCCCTCCTGGGGCACACCCAGCCTCTATAAAGTGGGTACCCTTAATTAAGTAATTGGTTAAGGGGGAAAACCTGACGGTTGAGCGTGATCTCGGTCAAATCACCTCCTTGCACAACCGTTGACCTAGTAACAGTGCTTTCCCTAAATAGTACAGAACCCCAGACCCTTCATGGGTTGTAGTGGTACAGGTTGTTGTTGTTGTAACCGTCTGAAGAACTCTCCGGTTAACTCATCCTTCTTCGGTCCGAATATTCTACGCAATACTTTATTTTCAAAAACCTTAAGACGCTGCTCATCCCTTAATGTAAGCGGCCAAGTTTCGCATCCATAAAGAACTGTAGGCAAGATAATTGTTTTATAGATTCTAATTTTTAAGTTTCGGGACAAGAGGCGCGAACTAAGTAGTTTTGTCACAGAAAAATAACAAGCATTCCCCGCCTTCAGTCTAACCTTAATCTCTTCTTCAATTTCGTTTTTTCTAGTTATCGTAGAACCTAGATACCTAAATTTATCTACCTGTTCAAACATATTACCATCTATATCGATATCACCAGTAGTATCGCCATTTTTGCAGCTAACCATATATTTTGTTTTATCCACGTTTATTTCGAGTCCTAGTTCTTTACCGGCTTTCATTAACGTTGTCGTATTTAGTTTTATAGTTTCAACGTCTTCGCTTAACAGTACCAGATCATCAGCATAGCCCAGCACGGATGTTGTCCCGCCCAGATCCAACCCTTTCTCGGTTCGCATTACCTCCCTAATGGCATGTTCTAATGCCAAATTGAACAGGACAGGCGAAAGAGAATCCCCCTGTTTTAAGCCCGAACGAACCTCAAATTTTTCGGACAAATTATTACCGATTCTAACTTTATTGAGTGTCTCCGTCAAGCACATCCTGACTAGATTTACTAGTTTTTTTGGAATCCCCTGCTCGATTAGAATATTATACAGTTTCTGGCGGTCAATAGAATCGTAAGCCTTTTTAAAATCTATATACAGCTGGTGAACAATACCGTTATACTCCAATTTTTTCTCTAATATTTGCCGTAAAGAAAATATTTGATCAATAGTCGAACGATTCCGTCTAAATCCGCATTGGTAGTCTCCGATAATTTCCTCGGCGTATTCCGTGATTCGACTGGTTAAGATTGAAGTGAATATTTTATAACATACCGGAAGGAGTGAAATTCCTCGATAGTTATTACAATCCGTCCTCGGACCCTTTTTGTGAATCGGAATAAGAATAGATTCTTTCCATTCTTCAGGTAATTTCTCGTTCACCCAGATCTTTTTAACCAACCGATGTATTTTAGAAACTCCAGCTTCCCCGCATGCCTTAATTAGTTCAGTAGGAATATTATCGATTCCCGCTGCTTTATATGATTTTAATTTTCCGATAGCTACTTCAACTTCCTCTTTACTTGGTCCTTCTATTAACGGTTCAGCACTCTGGTACTCAGAAGGAGGACACAGATCATAATTTCCCGTATTTAAAATATTGTCAAAGTGGTCCTTAAACTTATTCAATATGTCAACCGGATCGGTCAGAATATTGTTATTATCATCCCTAATTCCAGACGTTACGGGCCCTACATATTTACGTGATCTGTTTATACCTTTGTACATGTCTCTTACGTTATTTTCGATTCTATTAGTTTCTATTTCAATTATTTTATTTTTAAGATACTCCCTTTTTTTATTTTTGAGCAATTTTGTCGTTTCGTTCTTTGAGATTCGGAAGTATTCCAGATTGTCTTCGCTAGGATTATTTAGAGCTTTTAATTTAGCGGCTTTTCTTTTTTCACACATGTTTAAGCAATCTTCATCAAACCACGGTTTGTTATTCTTATTTTCCTTTTTTCCTAGACACGAGTTACCGACCGCTTTAATATTATCCCTGATCTCTATCCATAACTTGTCAATATCCTCGTGGTCCTCGTCAGGAAGCTCTAAAGCTTCAAACCTATTCTTAACATCTAGCTCGAATTGGTTTCTAATTGATGGATTTTTTAATTTTTCCAAATTAAAATTCTCAAAATCGAAACGGTTTTCTTTTCTCTTTTTTATATTAAGTTTTTGTCGAAGTTTCGCGATTACTAATTCATGATCCGACCCACATTCTGCTCCGCGATAAGACCGTACATTAATTAATACTGCTTTGCCAGCTATGTTGTATCAAGACATGATCGATTTGATTTCGTGTTTGCGAATCCGGTGATGTCCAAGTATATTTATGAATATCCTTATGTTTAAACGTCGTACTTTTAATTATCAGGTTTTTCGAGATGGCAAAGTTTATCAGACGGATCCCATTATCATTACTATATTCGTGCAAACTTTCTTTACCAATCGTCGGAATATAAACTTCTTCCCTTCCTACCTTTGCGTTCGCGTCACCTACAATTATTTTCATGTAGTTTCGCGGTAGTTTATCATAAACCCATTCGAGTTTATCGTAAAATTCACTTTTGACTTCATCGTCACTGTCTTCGGTCGGACAATGTATGTTTATTAATGCGATTTTAAACCAACGTCCCTGAAATGTAGCTACCGAAATTCTATCACTAAAGAATTGTACGTCCCTCAAAGCGGATAGTAATCTACTCCTAATTAGAAACCCGGTACCTAAACAATGATTCCCGCTTCCTCCGTACCAAATAGTGTACTTTCCTTCCCTCATCGAGCCCTCCCCTGGCCAGCGAACCTCTTGCAGAGCCACGACATCCAAATTGTACCCATTTACCTCATTCGCGACCGATTTTAGCCCCCTGCTGTGTTTAAACTCCTTACGTTCCACGTACCAATATTTAAATCCCTATATTTCAACTTGCGCCATGAATCCTCCTAAAGCAGTCCCCACCCGGAGACCCGAACGGGGGACTAGTTTACCTCCGGATAATGAGCGTTTTACCTTAGGGAGATCCATAACTATTTGTGGTGTTTGGTGAACTAAAGATATGTGAGTAGGGCGTTCGAATCCTACGTCACACCCTCCAGCAAGTCTGGTGGGCCCCTACCTCCAGCAAGTCTGGAGGTCCCCACTCTCCAGCAAGTCTGGAGGTCCCCACCCTCAAGCAAGTCTGGAGAGCTCCCCCCATTGTTGGTCAGCGAGTCCATCGGACTTAGCCGGGAGGAACTTCCAAGGATTTTTTTAGTTTTTTTTTATCCTAAGAAATTTACACTCCTCAACCCCAACTGAAGTGATAAAAGAAGAACTAGCGACGCTTGGTTTCAAAGTGCGTCAGGTAACCAACGTTCTGAAGGAGAATAAGGAGCAGCCAGGAGTGAGTAATAAAGTTTCACTACCTTTATTTTTCGTGGATCTAGAGCCATCACCTGACATTGAAAAAATATATGATATCAAGAGATTGTACTACACTATCGTGAAGATAGAGAAGCCATACCCCAAGAAGGAAATTGTGCAGTGCCACAATTGCCAGGCGTATGGCCACACGAAAACTTATTGTCACCATCTGCCGCGTTGCGTGAAATGCGGTGAACAGCACAAATCTGTGGAGTGCACCAAACCAATACAAGATCCTGCAGTGTGTGCACTATGCCAGGAGGGACACCCGGCCAACTACAAAGGCTGCCAAACCTATAAGAGTCTCAAATCCAGATACCAGAAGAACCGGATTCAAGATGAGACAACCAGACCAAGAAGAGAACCTTCTAGAATTGTTAACAATAATTTATCATACTCCGAACTACTTGGAGGTAAGAACCCCAATAATACATGTGAAGCCCTGCCGCAGCAACTACCTCAGCCCCAATCTCAATATTCTGTTCATCCTAACACACATAATCATCAACAACCTCAAATTCCTCATATTCCTCCTCCTTCAAATGCAACAGATCTCACTAGTTTGTTAGCATCTTTCCTAACCGATTTCAAATCCCTAGTCACTCCACTCATATCACTCCTTACAAATCTCGTATCTCACCTCATCCCTCCTTTGAAAAATCCTTAATGACCCACATCCCAAAACCCATGTCCATTCTCCTTTGGAATGCGAATGGTGTTAGAAATCACGTTGACGAACTAACAGCTTTACTACAAGACAAGAACATTGACGTAGCCCTAATTACAGAAACTCGACTGACCATAAAACAGCATTTAAAAATCCCACAGTATTTAACATACCGTACTGACCACCCTGATGGCAGAGCACATGCCGGCACTGCTGTCATCGTACACCAATCCCTCTCCCATCACTTACTCCCATTACCTACTCAAGATTTCCTACAGTCAACCGCTATTGTAATCAAAGCCTTCTCCTTTCCAGTCACCCTTGCATCAGCATATTGCCCTCCTAACAGATCCATATCCAAAGTCCAGTTCAGTTCTCTCCTCAACTCCTTAGGTCATCATTTCATCCTGGGTGCAGACTTAAATGCCAAGCATCAAGTTTGGGGTTCAAGAACCACGAATTCTCGTGGCAGAACATTTCTGTCTGCACTCAATACCCAACGTTTCAGTCTCCTTCCACCCAACTCACCTACCTACTGGCCCACAGATCCTAACCGCAATCCCGATATCCTTGATTTTTTCATCCACAGTGGCTTAGGTCCCCTCAATCATTCCCTTACCCCTCTTGCCGAACTATCCTCAGATCATAGTCCATTATTACTCCAATTATCTCTAGCTCCTATTCCTAAGTCTTCTCCACCGTCCTTCATCAGAGGCCCAGTTAACTGGAAACTCTTTCACCAAATCCTTACCGATAAAATTGACCTCAGAATGACCCTGAAAACCCCAGATGACCTTGACAATACCGTACACTTTTTTACCACCACTATCCAACAAGCAATCTGGACTGCTTCCTCTCCAAACCACTCCTCAAGAACTCCTAAGAAAAATAAGTTACCTCAACACCTCATAGACCTAATCCATACCAAACGCCGTGCCAGATTATTATGGCAACGTACTAGACACCCCACCGATCGCCAATCCTATAATTATTTTTGCAAAAAACTAAAGATAGAATTGGCCACCTTCAGATCCCAATCCTTCAACTCCTACCTCACTTCCCTCTCTTCTCATGACAATTCCCTATGGAAGACCACCAAACATATCCTAAAACCCCATCATATATCACATCCTCTCCGTCGAGGTGATGGCTCTTGGGCAGCATCTGACGAAGATAGAGCCGAAGAATTCGCCAAACACCTTTCCCTTACATTCACCTCTCATCCAGAATCCAATCCCACCCACACGTCAGCAGTAGAGGAATTCCTTAATTCACCCATCCCACTCTCCTTACCGCCTAAAGCAGTTAATCCTTCTGAGGTCAAATTCCTCTTACAAAAACTACCTACCCGTAAATCACCTGGATACGACCTCCTTACCTCTCAGATCCTTAGACAACTCCCTCCTAAAGCTGTCATATTCCTTACATACATATACAATAGCATCCTACGAACCACCCACTTTCCTCTTTTGTGGAAACATTCCACTATTATCCTGTTTCCGAAACCAGGCAAACCTCCCAACACCTCAACGTCCTACAGACCAATTAGCCTTCTTCCGATTCTCTCAAAAATCTTTGAAAAGATCCTCCTGAAACGCATCCTACCCTTTATAGAATCCCAAACTCTTCCTTCCCATCAGTTCGGATTTCGTTCACAACACTCTACAGTCCAACAAGGACTCCGAGTGGTTGATCATATTTCCGCAGCATTGGAAAGCAAGCAATATTGCTCGGGTGCATTTCTGGACATAGCTCAAGCTTTCGACCGGGTATGGCACGCCGGGCTTCTTTCCAAGCTGAAAAACTATCTTCCTCAGTCCTTGTACCTTGTTCTCCGTTCCTACCTCTCAGATCGTACCTTCCGAGTTCGTTGCGGTACTGAATTTTCGCATTGCTATCCAATTGAGGCAGGTGTTCCTCAAGGTAGCGTATTGGGTCCCGTCCTTTACATCCTCTTTACCGCCGATATCCCTGTCCATCCCGATACCTTCCTGGCAACTTTTGCTGATGACACCGCCATTCTATCATCCGACTCAGATCCCAACATAGCATCCTTAAATCTCCAAAACCACCTCACCTTGATTGAGCACTGGTGTAATAACTGGCGCATTAAAGTTAATGAATCTAAATGCCAACATATTACCTTTACACTCCGACGCAGTTCCTGTCCACCAGTACACTTTAATTCCATCCAGCTTCCTTACTCAGACACAGTCCGGTATCTTGGCTTTCATTTAGACCGAAGACTAACGTGGAACCCACATACTAGACTCAAAAGACAAGAACTCAACCGACGATACGGCCAGCTATACAGACTACTAAACAGAAAATCCAAACTTTCTATTGAAAACAAATTACTTATCTACAAGACAATACTGAAACCTATATGGACATACGGACTTGAACTGTGGGGGACAGCAAAAGCTTCTAACATCAAACGTATTCAATCCTTTCAATCTAAAGTCCTTCGAACAATAGTTGATGCTCCGTTCTATGTAAATAACAAAATCCTACACCATGACCTTAATATCCCATTTGTCCTAGACCTTATTCCAGAAAAATTCTCCAAATTTCACCAGAACCTTACCTATCATCCAAATCCCCTTGCACAATCTCTATCCAGCACCACCCATCCTTACAATCCTCCTCGAAGGTTGAAGCGGCAGTGGCCCAGAGACCTTTTGTAAATAAGCATCTATTGGAGTTTTGGCAATGGCCAGATCCTCCACTCAAGCCCGAGTGTGTATGATTAGGTTAGTTCTTTTGTTTATATACATTTATTTTATTTTATTGTATTTATTTTTATTTTATTTTATTGTATTTATTATTATTAAGTTTCTGTATTATTTTTTTTTTTATTGTAAATAGAGTGTGAGTGTGCTTTCTCTGAACACTATTATAAATGTCCTTGATGTGACAGAATGTAATATTTCTAAATAAACAAATATAAAAAAAAAAAAAAGTTTTTATTCAATATAAATGTTAATTATTATTTTATGCAGCATTTTAAAGTAAATAACTAAAGAATACAGCGAAAATAAATCCTCTTACAGTCTGTGTAGGGAAGTTACTGAAATATCGATAGTTGTTTAGCGGAACTATCGATAATAGAAACCTATCGACTATCGCCCATCCGTAATTATAACTGTAAAGTTCAGAACTTGAAGCGTTGAAGGGTTCCTCTTCCATCTCATCTTCACCTCCTTCCTGGTTTCTGCCACTACAGATCGCAGTCGTCGCACTCCACCTTTGAGGTATCGGGGTAGGAGCCAGTCCCTGATATTTGATGGTAGTGTGTCTTACTGATGGTTCTTCCACTGGGAGTTTATCTACGACAGGGGGGAATTTCTTTCTCCTCCACTCGGCACGTGTTGAAGGCACTGTTCTACCTCTTTTCGTAAATATTCCAAATAGTCGTAAAGTTCCAATTTCGTTGACTGTCCTATGGGTTGGAGAAACCCATTTCTTCCCGCATTCCGTTCCAATGATATCAGTTAGTGTCTTAGTTATCGTAGGAGCCACCACCTCTGATACCTTAAGTCCTATGATACTGCACAATTCTTCGGTAAAAAGGGACTTTTTAACAATTTCTCTCACCAAGCTAGAGACACTTTGCCACTTAGCCTCCATTCCTGTGATAATATATTTAAGTTTTACAACCTTCTTGTTAATAATGACTTGTTGTTCCTTTCTCGCCATATTTTGCTGTAGGTAAGCCCTAATCATTTCTGCAACCACAGTAGCTTTATCAGACGGACTATCCACCTCTTCATTGGATGACATTGATGGGTAATCCTCCCTCAATCTCTTAGTTCTTTTGAGTTTAGGACTGGTATTTGTCCCAGCCTCTTCCGTCCCAATTTCTCCTGTTGTTGTTTCCAGGTCTTTACATTACTCCATGTCAGTGTTGATGTTTCGCTGCGCCCTTAATTCGTCTCAGGTGCTAGATCATCACTGGCGGAGTCAGGATTTAATTTTGTGTGGGAGGGCTTCAGCCCGAAAACTTTTTTTTTCATATATATATATATATATATATATATAACGATAATTAATTTTTTTTTAAATTAACTACCTATATGAAATGGTGTTTAAGTGATTCTTGAAGTCCTATAAAATGTAATTAAACGAACGATAATACTTTAAGAGATAGTTTTTAATATTTTGTTCTATAAAACGTGGTTATATTTTGCCGTTTTGGAAGGGGAGTGCTTCAGTCCGAAAATCCCTCCCGCCATAGATCGCCTGTGCCGGTCACGTTAAGAATCCCAAGCACTGCCTCTAATGGTTTTGAAGGACCCTCTTCCAGACCATCTACTCCCGGTGTCTCTACGTCTACTTTTTTAGCACTCATTTTCCGAAATACTCTAACTGTACGTAAATCTTTATGTAAAATGGAGTTTTTCCAAATGACTTTTCCCCCTATGACCGAGGAACACTAAATTTAGTATTAAGGTCTCCACTGCAAAAACTATATTTACAATAATAAACTCCTGTCATCTAATCCCACAACAAAAAAGATCACTTCCTTCTCCTGATCACATTAAAAAAAAAACATTAAATTTTCTATATAACAAATCACACCACCCGGTCATACTAATGTACCTGGACTCCCGTCCCGATTCGCCGCTAGGTCCCTCGAGACTCAACCGAGCTGGTGTCAAACGGACCTAATTGCATAAGTACAGAGCTGTGTAATAAAATATATGAAAAAAAAATTGTACATGTAGGTCGTTGTACTTGTCCTGCACCCTTAGCTTCGAATCCACAAGTGCGAGAATAATAAAGATAATTATAAAAACTATGTGGAAATTAGCACTAAAATGAACTTTAGAACACTTTGAAAATATCGGAAAAGTGATTTAGTATATAATAATATTATTTATACTGGGCGAGGAAAATGTGGTTGAAGAAAAGAGATTTTAATGATGGAATCGTTGAAGTATGGCGAATAATAGGTGGCATTGAGTTCAGGAAGCAGCTCGGGGTAGGGATGATTTGTCAAACGCAGCAGTACGGGAGGAGGGTAGAAGTCAGAAGTACGAGATCGGGATTTGATGGATGTTATAAATTGCAGGCTCTGTTGTATTTAGGATGGGAACTTAGTTTTGATACCCTATTTTTTTTTCTTTTTTGGTCCTCCCCTTCCTCGCCTTTAAGGCTATACGGGGCCAAGGAGTGTGAGCGGGGATTTAAAAGACTCTCCCGGCACCAGGACGCGAACTCGGGTCTATATTTTATCATTGCCTCATAATCAGCTTGATGGGTAACGGCAGTGCTGGGCACACACGTTAGCCCATTCGGCCACCCCGCCCACTGATACCCTAATTTAAGAAGGCCGCAATAAAATACTGACACCTGTGAGATAGGTAGAGCCACGTTACTGGGTTATTCGCATATCTCAGGCGACCCTCCTCTCTTCCCCTCCCCAAAAAAATCCAACTATATATGCGTATGTAACTAAACTTACTGCCTATACTCCTAAACATCTAAAAATTTTCCCTCCAAAATTCCATTTTTCCAAAAGCCTGGAAAAAACTCATTGTCCGACCGTTGAAGAAAGTCCCAGCTCCTTCACTAATATACGACTTCAGCCCCATCTCCATTTTATCCAATTTAGCCAAGCCTCTAGAAAGATTAGTTCACTCTCAGTACATCTGTGAATCGTCTGCATAAAGGTGATGGGAACAATGGAGAATTGATTTAGGTAGGTCGTTAATGTAGGAGCTGAAAAGGAGAGGAGATATGCTTGAACCCTGAGCAACTCCAGAGATTAAAGAAAGGAAGGCAGTGGTTGGTTGGGTATGGAGACTGCTTGGGTACGTTGCAAAAGAAAAGATTAAAACCAAGAGATGGAACGATTGGAGAAGGATAATAATTTCAGTTTGTTGAAAAGTATGGAATGGTTAATGGAATCGAAGGCTTTGGAGAAGTCGAGAAGGATAAGGATAGTTAACTTTTTATCATCTATTGCAGTTTGAATGTCGCTGGTGATTTTAATTAAGGCGGATTGTGTGGAGTAGCTGGGACGAAAACCAGATTGGAGAGGATCAAGTTGGTTGGACTTTTCAAGGAAGTTAGAGACTTGGGATTGCACCAATCTTTGTAGGAGTTTTGAGAGGTTGGGAAGAATTGAGATTGGGCGGAAATCTTGGGGCTAGGTAGGATTAGAATATTTATTTAAAGGAAGGACAATGGCTTTTTTCCAAGATGTAGGGAATACTGAATTCTGGGGGGGAGAAATTGTAGATGATGATATTATTATTATTATTATTTTGTTTTTCCCTCCCTTGCCTTTTAGGCTATAGGGGGTTTTCCCGAGCCAAGGGCTGAGGCCGAGGAATTAATTAATTAATTGAGGAGTTAAGAGACCTCCAGGCACCGGGACGCGAACTATATTAATTAAGTAATTATTTTGTCGTTTGTATCTTGGTCAGGTTGAGAAAGAATGTGCGGTGCTGTGCACACATATATAATTTTCATGATCCCAATACTTAGCCTTACTATATATTACATAGAAATAGAAATAGAAAATAAGCTTTATTCTAGAGCGATATCAGCTTAGAATAACAATAATGAACAGTTACAAAATAAAAAATACAAATCTGGCCAAAAACTAACTTAATAAAGATTAAAACAATATATACAACAACTTAAATAATTGTATGTAAATAACTAAAAAATAAAATAAAATCTTCTCACCTATACTTATAATTGTACTGGAAAAACAAAAAAAAAAAGAATTTCATGTATATAAAGAAAAAGCAAAACCTCTAGAAAAGAAAAAATATCAAAAATACGTAAATAAAAAGTATTTAACTTTTCATGTTAAAACGTAAACCGCTAAAACATACAGAATATATACCTCGTAAAGACATATTAATGACAGAAGATGAGCAACGGGATTACAATATTGCATTATCCCGGCATAAGAAATATAAAATAAGAATAAATAGATAAATACAATTAGGAAAGGGCCTTAAATTAATTTTATGAGAAAACAAAAAGAAAAAAAAAAGAACTAATTAAAAGAAAATTAATTAATTATATATGTTATACAATACGCAATGGAATAGTAAACTATAAACAAATACGGAGATTAAGATAGGAAAAGATATATATGTATACAAATTGAGGGATGTGAAAAATGAAATACATTTAAAATATATATAACTTTGTAGATAGAAATAAATGGATAAAAATAACAATCTCTTATTTTTTTATGAATCACAGTGATATGCCAAAAGTGGTACTGAATCTTTCCAGTTCATAACTAATAAACAAAAAATAAAATAAAATAATGGTGTATGAAAAGGAAAAAATATAAAAAATCATCCTTGTTACATAATTAACCAGCGTCTGATTGGATTGTGAAGAGGAATTGGAATAAGAGGGTTTTGAATGTGGATAAGGTTGGTGCATGGGGGATTTTAAGTTGGATGGAATTCCAAAAGTTGGAGGAGCGGACAATAAAGGAATGTTAAAATGAAACAGATGTATGGAAGGGGGTGTAAAGGCCAGAAGGACGAGATCTTGTGGAGTGGGAGTGTATAGATGATTTAAATTGGAGGAGATTGTATACATAGGACGGGCGAATATTGTTGATTATTTGGTAAAAGAATGTGCCAAGAAAGTATTGTCTTCTGAAGGAGGAGAAGAGCCATCCTAACTGGTTGTGGGCAACAGGGGAACGCCTCGGGATTTCTTCGACAAATCTTACTAAGCTATTCATAATTCTTATTAGTTTGTCCCCGAGATCCATCGAGAGGCCACCGTACAACACGCAGCCGTAATCAAGGTGGAGAAAGATGAGAGAGGATACTAGGAGTCTACCTGTGGGTATAGGTAGAAAGTGGTGGAGTGGATGGTACAAATTAACAGTCGAGAGATGTAGGCAATATTACACAGCGGGCCAGATCTCCCTATCGCGCACACCTTCCCCTCCTTCCACATTCCTAAAATTGCGTATCGTTGTGTTCCTTGTAACTATTTATTAAAAAAAAGCCAATGTTCCCACAAAAAAAAATGAAACCACTGTCCCAAAATGGCGTCTAAAGATGGCGGATTGACGACTTTGACTTTAGTTAGTTTTTTGGTCACTGAGAATCAGCACTTGGCTTAATTTCCTCATGATTGGTCTTTTATTAAAGCTCGATATTCAGGAAATAAAAAACATGAAAGAATATTGAAAAATAATTGGCTTAGGCAATAAAAAACACCAGTAAAGTCAAACATTTTCAAGTTGAAAATAAAGCGTCGTTTGTAATTAAACGGCCAACAATTACGCACAATATGCTGAACTAAAACATCTGTAGAATATATTTCTCTTTCTAAAACACTGATCACTTTTTAAAATATTTGGAGCAGTTCCGTAGAAAATGCACTTATGCAGGAGAAAAGCGGCGCCGGCGTAGGTGCCAACAAGCATCTAACACACCATTCTATACACATGAATGGCTTAGTTATAGTGATATAATAACGTTTCTGGTAGATTATATTGGTTTTATTAACGAACAAATATTAATGCAATCATTTAATTGTAAAAAAAATTAAACAATTTTTTTTTTAGTTTTATTATTTTATTTTATTTTTTATTTAACTTACTTTATTTTATACGGAGGTCGTTTAAGTAGACATCTATTGTAAAAATGATATAATTATAATTATAAAACTTAATTTAAAAATACTTTGCTGAATATCATTATTTTTTTATTTAAGGTTTGCAATTTAACACTTTGCTTTGTACATTTACTGATTCTTAGAGGTTATTTAAATTGTATATACTTTCCAGGAAATGAATTATATCAATATCAGTTTTATAAACTAAAATAATATATACCTAATCTGAACTACATATAATGAATAGTTGCCGGGTTGTTTTGTAAAACTTATTGTTATGAAATTGCGGAATAAATTGTTTGGAAGTTGGACCATATCATAAAAAAATAGGAAATTTTAATATTGAATACATTATTCCCTCTGTACAAATAAAGATGGAAAAGGCGAAACTATAAGTTCTTCTAGTAACCGGTACTGATTGTTAGGATTTGGTCTCAAAATGAGGGAAAACGCAAAATTGAACCCAAAAATTGGAAAAATACATTAAGCGAATGAGAAAGGAAATGCCAAAATCTCGGCAAAGAAAAAAAAATTTAAAATAATTATTAGAAAATATATTATAATTAATTGTTTTAAATTATATATTGTACTATTTGTCAAATTTACTTCCACTTACATGAAAATTGTGTGATGAGAATACAATTTAAAAATAGATGAAAATGAAATTATATTGTTTCATTGATACTAAACAGATAAATTAAAGCTTTGCAAATTCTCATCCAATGGTTTATACTTTGTTAATGTAGACATGTTTTAATATTAAATTTCTGAAATTTCTTTAATTGTACATGCGGTACCTGCACTAAATAGACCAACATATTTAATATATTATTTTTGTAAGCTAAAATTTCTAATGAATTTTCAGAAATAAAGATGTTCTGTTGGTAATATTTGACAACAATATTCTCCACCTACTACTCCAGACTCAAAATATATCATAGCGATGACAAAAAAATTATATTTTTGATTTTAAAAAGTGTTATTCAAAAATTATTATTGTTAATTGTAAAACTTATATTCAAAAATAATGAATAGGATATGATTTTTATCGTTTATGATCAAAAATAAAAATCGCTCTTAATTTTAATTAGATTTTATTTTTATTTTTATTGTTTTAATTATCGATTTCAAAACCTGTTTTAAATATATTTCTTGACTAGGTGTGTTTACTTGTATTCAATTTATTTTAATTTTGAGGATTATATATACTGATATAATATATCTACCTCTGTGAATTGAACCATATGTAAACATTTGATGAGTATATTTAATCTACCTCTTCATAATTGATGTAATCGAAATTTAAGAATAAATGTACTATAAGTTAAGTAATTATGATCCCATTTTATGAAAACCAATCTGTAATTTCTTTCTAAAACATATATTATTAAGATTCACTATTATTTTATCTATATTTAAATTTTTATAAAAATTGAAAATCATTAAAATGATACCAATATTATCTTTTAAACGTTTTTTTTTTTCATTTAAGCCTAAGCCTCCTGAACAAATTAATCATGATTCATGGAGGAAGTCCACTAAATTAGAGGCATTATAGCTATAATTTAAACGCCTCTGCCAAACTGTTTATAGTCAGGGCATGTAATGTACACTTAGGAAACGAGGAGGACCTTGGGTCAGCATCTCTAAAGCAATTGTTCAATGCCAATTTTCCAGCAGGATGTCAGTGATGAAGAGAACATTTTTTTTTTAATTAAGAATAAAGTTTATTATAAATTAGGAATCCCTTTAAGTATATAATTTGTATGTAATATAGAAAAAAAAGATTAAATATATTTTATCAGATTACCTTAACAAAGTAGGCATTAATAAATTTTGAAAAAATATATAATTCTAAAAAAACAATTATCTAATATTTTAAATAAAAATTGTAATCGGCCATATACCCCAAAAGTAAGAAGATACTTACAATGATAAATTATCTATTATTAATTTTATTATATGAAAATGATATTATAACTAGAAAGCAAACCAACATGTCAATTTCATTAATGTTATTTTTTATCATTGACATCTAAAGTTTTGTCTGTTCACATTTGTACCAGGAGATTACAATAAAGAAAGAAAACACACAGTAGGAGTTAACTTATTTTTATAATTTACCACAGTTATGGCCTATGGGTTTCATCAAAGGTTAGCAATAAAAGATACAACCATTAAGGTATAAAAGCATAGAAGTAAAAAGAAGGATATGAAGCAATGGATTAGAAACAAAAAACAAATTAAAAATTATAGTATTTTATAGTATGAAAATTATTACTTCTGTGCATAAGGATTTGTATATATGAATTATGAAGATGTAAATAACAAGGAATCAATGAAAGAATGAGGTCTGAAAGATATAATAAGATACATAAAAATATATAAGTAAAAATTATAGAAGTTACATAAGCACAAGAAATTCATAGTAAATAATGAAGTCATGATTGTCACAAGTTAACATGAAACATAAGGGAAAAAAGAAAGAAGGAAATATACAAAAAAATAGGAAAGAGAAGTATAGTAAGAAGGAGCAACATATTCAATGGTGCCGATCAGGTTATGTTGTTCACTAATTTTCAATTAGGTTTTTATATTTGTTCTTGTGACTGTCTACTGAAAACATAACCCACCGTTTTAGTTTAATACATTTTAGTTGCTTATTGTTGAGTGGCACCACTAATTTATTATTATTCATTCTAGATAATAGATATGGTTCACCTTATAGATGCATTCTCTTTTCTTGTTTAGAACTGGGAAGAATAGGGTCAAGCACAATGTTGGTGAGGAATATAGTGTGTGAATGGCAATAAGGCCTCAATGGGCTAACTGCTAATATCCTGTGCTCTATGCAACCTCTGCAATCCTCCTGTTCCAGTCACACTACACATAGAACTCTAGCAGGTAGCCATTCTACTTCAACATTCTGGAGACTTTTAGTCATGTTTTAGAAAAAATAGTTCTCAGTTATTTTTTATTTTTTAGATTATTATTGTTTTTCGTAAACACAAGTGTTCCTGCTTTGATGATTTTCACTTCTCTTTAATAAGTGTATGGAATTGTTACAATGTTATTTATTTATTTTTTGTGTTATATTTTCTCCTGATTGCAATACTATAAATCTCATTTCCTTGTTGTATTATGAATGTCATAAATTTATAACATCAATATTCTTAGTTTACGTGTGTTCATTTATGAGATAAGAGATGTTATTTTTTTTATTTTTTTTTTTGTTAAAACAATTCATGAAAGTATATTAAAGCAAAAAAAAACTATTGATGTATTCCAAGAATATTTTAATCTTATTTAATTATACCTCTTTTATTTTAGAGCAATGGCAGATAAAAAAAAAGAGACAGGGTTCTATTCCCCCCCACCTAGTTTAGATACTTGGCAGAATTTAAAAACATTTTTCTATGATCCTAAGAAAGGAAAAATATTTGGAAGGACTGGTCCTAGTTGGGGTATGTTTTATTTTAAAGATATTTTTTAATTGACCTTTTAACAAGACAGTTTATAGACTTTAAGATCTGTTTAGATTTTTAATTGCATGCATTTTGTTTCTTTTATTACTTATTTATACGAGGCTTTGCAATAATTTTTTTATATTTACTATTCTCTTCTTTTTTAATTTTTTTTTTTATTTCATGTTGCTAAATACAGTATTAATAATTGATTGAATTGCTTTTATACTTCTATCTTATTGATTTTTTCCAGCTAAAATTGGATTATTTTATTTAATATTTTATGCTATACTAGCATCCCTTTTTGGCATTATGTTGTGGATATTCTATCATACTCTTGACCCTAGAATTCCACGATGGCAACTTACAGAATCTTTAATAGGACAAAATCCAGGTTAAAATTAAAAATAAAATATTTATTATTATTTATTGACTTCAAGGAATAATTTTTATTATTGATGTAATTAGGTCTTGGTTTTCGCCCATTTCCAAATGATAGTGACACTAGAAGTTCTCTGATCTGGTATCAAGGTAAAAGTAGACAATCATGTAAACTGTGGACAGATACATTGGAAAAATTCTTAGAAGGTATTATTTAATATTCTATAAACAACTTTTTTCAACATAATTAATTTTTTAATTGAAGACTTTTTGCGTCAAGTTTATAATGTTATTAATACAATTATATATATTACTGAAATTATATTTGAATCTATTTATGTATGAGGAGATCCATTTTAAGATGCTACATATCCAAAGTTGTTTTTCAGAGAAATAAAATGCAGAATTTCCTTTATATTCTATAAACAGAAATTGATATTTTTCTAAAAATAAATGAGCTTCCAAAACTCTTTAAACATGGAAATTTACATTTTGAAAACCTCACATTTAAAAGTTGATAAAAAATAGCTATATTATTACATCTAAGACATTAACTAAATCATTAAATTGAAATATTTTTATACTCCTCTAGTTTATTAACTGGAGTTTCCAAAAGTTTTCCATCCATTATTTGGATTAGTTGAACCTTTTTTTATTTTATTTTTATTTTTATTTAGAATTTTTCCATAAAATAATGAGTTTCCTTAAACTATGAATTTTCTAAGGTCTCCTTTTATATTTTTCTGTCCCGGATACATTCCTCTTGCAAACTATTTCCTATTAAAGAATCTTAACTTTGTACATTCCATGTATTTCTAGACTGCTTTCCTTGTCTTCTATCGTCAATTTTCCAAAAGTAAATCTCCATTAGCAATCTTTTTTCAGACATTCTTTTTAAATGTCCATACCATCTAAGGGATTTTTTTTTAGCTCTTCAAGAAAATTTCTTTAACTCCAATCTTTTCTCAATTTTTTTTATTTCTTAATGTTTCCATTTTGGATCATTTTTCTGATGTTCACCAGTAATTCATTTCTGTTTGCTGGAGTTTCTTTTTAAGTTCACCCTTTTTGGTCCAGGTTTATGCTCCATTTATCCTAATTTTCATTCACTATAATTTTATATACATATTCCTTTTGGATTTTCATAAAAAAATTGTATTGTATTGTTTTATCTAACTTTGTCTCTTATCACATTAATCCATTGATAACAATTATTCTATTTTAGTAAAATAAAGCTGAGATACACTTTAAAATATTATAATAGCAAGATTTTATGATTGTGTTTTATCATTTACAATTTTTAATCGTTTTATTCATTCTCTATTCATTGCATACAATTTCTGAGTTATTTTATCAAATAAATTATCTTTAAATATTTACATGCTAAATCTATTATCCTGAGTTTTGTTAAGTGCATATATAAATAGATTATTATAATTATGATATTTGAAGTAATTTGAAATAGTCTTCCCTATATCAGAGAAACTTGTCTGTTGAAATGTTGGCTCCATTCAGGACATCACAATACTTGGAATCCTGTAGTATTTTTGTAGGATGCAATCATTTAGGAATGACAAAGGAATCCTTGTGATTCTAGTAGTCCAAATGTTGTTTATGTCCATCCATATACACATATTTAATATGTTTAATTATATTTAAAGATTTTCAAAATAATTTTATGACTTAGTTTATAGGAAACCTGGTCTTACACCTGGTAGAGGACAGAATATTTACAATTGTGACTATGATAGACCTCCTGGAAAAGGGCAGGTATGTGACGTTGATGTGAAAAATTGGTATCCATGTACTGCAGAAAACAACTTCAATTACCATTTATCAAGCCCTTGTGTGTTTATAAAACTAAATAAGGTAGGAGTTTTTAATTCTTAACAGCATAAAGAATTACTTCCTCTTTTGCTTCTTATTTTCTTATTATATTCTTATTTTCATTTTATCATTTTAAAATTGTAATTCATTGCTGTAAAACATCTTTAGGTTTAATATTTCTAATAACAATGTCTTAATTGATTTGTAGACAGATTATTTGTCACAAAATATGACAAAGCAACAAAAAAGTAAATTAGAAAATTGTGTTAACATTAATATTTCTATTCTAATTTTTAAATACAAAATTTTAATTAAATTCTGATGTATTCGACAGTCATTGCTTTGAGACTTAATGATTGAACAGAAAATCAATTATTTATTTAACATTATGTTGTCATATACCCCACTACATTAGGCTAGAGGCAGCATTCCTTTGTAGCATTTACAATTATTTAAAAACGTTTATTTCTTTTACAAATTGTATGATTTGATCATTGAATTTATTTTCATTTCCTATCATTGTAATTAATTCCTGTCTATTGATTCCAAGTCTCTTGATGTCCTGGTAAAGTACACTGTCTGTCAATATGTGCTTGACAGTCAGTTGTTGTTGGCAGCTGATACACATCGGCAGGGGTTTTCCTTCTAGCAGATAGCTGTGTGTTAGTTTAGTGTACCCGATTCTTACCCTTGTTATTGTCGCTTCCTCTTTTCTTATGCTGTGCACAATATTCCAGTAATTAGCTGTTTCTCTAACTGTTTTATGTTCATTAGGTTTATCTACCCGGAGCCAGTTTTCATTCCATATGTTTTTATACAAAAGATTTGAAATCTGGTAAAGGGACAAAAAGTCATGGTACAGGAAAAAGGGTTCAAGTCTCTTTGGCAGCAGTGTCAGCAGAACATTACTCTCTATACCCGCATGGCCGGAATCCACATAAAATTCTATGGTTTTGTATTGGTATGGATTGTATAAGTGAAATAATGTTTGATGTGATGTAGTTGTTGTTAATGAAATTGTTAGAAATGTTAGTAAATGGTGAAAGAAAATTGCAACATATTAAAAATTGATCGCAGGTACTGTTATGGTTTGCAATACAAGTTTTATGGGGAACAGTTCAGCAGAGTGTATGGAGAAAATTTTAGGTAAACAGTAACGAGTGATTTCTGAGCTGATTATTACTGACACCTTTGTCAGTCTTTGAGCCATCAGTGAATACCAATTGAGTATTTTCGTAACTTGTGATGCATTCTTTAAAATAATTCAATGTCATGTATGGATAAGGCTGATTTTTCAACAAATTAACTAAGGTGAAGTAGAATTTTGAAATGCTTAAATGCCAAGGGGGAATTGGGTGGAGGTAGACAATGGATATTTTATGAGAAGAGTCGAGAGTTAAGAGGTCATGGTATTCAAAATGATGGGTAAGAGGTACAGGAGTGATCCCTTCAAATGCCGAAATGATTTTCAGTTTCTAGAAAATCAATTAGCTACATTTGAATAATTTATTAAACTATTGAATGATGCTATTCATTGTTCACATTTTCAAAACTTATACATGAAATTTTCCAAGTTATCTTCAAATTTAAAATCTTTATATTTATCCATTATTAATTATCTTTTTATATTATTTATAGTCATTTATATTTCATCTTTGCTGATAATCACTAAATTATTCTTGAAAATTATTTCAGATATATGGATGGCAACCAGAGTTTTTCAATGATACCCGTGAGTTGCCTGAAAAAATGCCTGAAGACTTAAAGAATTTGATTTCAGTGCAGAAATCCATTAACCCAGAATTGGTAATAATTTATTAATTAACTTTTTGTTTATATTTCAATTATTTTATCTAAATTTATTTGAATATACCCAATAGCTTGGTTGGTTGTTATAAAGTCAAGGTATAAAACTTGATGGTTATCAACGCCATTAATTAAGATTATATATAACTATACCTGCTGGTTGGGAATATAGAAATAAAATAAAATTAAAAAGATGTGAAATGCACGACAATTAATTTTAAAGTTATTAGATATTATTTAAAGTCAAGTTATTTAAAGGTTATTAAAATTTATTAAAGTTAGCACAGTTAAGTAAAAAAAAAAAGAGTAACTGCGTGAGAAGTTCACAGATTTTTAAAGATTCTTTATTCAGAGAGAAAATAACCCAATAGGTTATTCTAATAGGTTATCCCAATAGATTATTTGTGTATGTCAAATATTCAATTTCTTTTTTATTAAAATACAAAATCAATGCTTTTTCATCACCTTGTTTGTTTATTATTTTACTATTTGCTTTTCTCTTCGCTTCAGATTTTACTTTTTCTTTCTGAGCATATATTTTTATATGTATGTATTTTTTATTTTTTTTTTTCCTTTCAACTCTGTGCTTGAGAAGATTTTTTGTTTAGGTGTTTACAAATTATTATTTAAATTACTGTATATATTGTTAGAATTTATTAATTTAGCCTACTATTTATATTTTAACATCTAAATAAATCAATGCTTTACTTTACTTAATTTTGTTATTTTATTTTTATTTTGTCCAGGTTATACTTTTTGTCTCTCCGTGTATCAATATTTTTATTTTCCCATTACAACTATAAGTATTCTTGAGGTTTTATTTTTATTTTTTTTAGTATATAGTATTACATTTTACATTAATATTGTTTTTTTTTACTCTATGTATGTATGCATATATATATATATATATATATATATATATATATATATATATATATATATATATATATATATATAAAAGTTACGTCTACGAAGGCCAATATAAATACTGAAATAGGAAGAGGTGTCTCGATATTGACACTAGAACGCCTTGTTTTGGACAATCAGTGTGTTTGACATCACCAATTAATCCAGTCTGCTTGAATTTCTCCATCACTCCCTCCAAAGTTGATAAAGTTAAATCACTATTCCGACCATATTTTGTGATTGAATATTTCGTACAAAATTTTTGAACTATGGCCGCTGGTCTTTCATCGTTTTTAAAATATTGTGCAAAAATTAAAACATGTTGTTATCCCGTATGACTCTCTATTTTTACTAACCCTAAACTATCAGCTTTTACATTGACAAAGAGAAATAAATCAAAAGAAGAAAGAACTGTATTTTATATTTAATTTAAACCTTGCTTTAATTTGGAACACTCTTTATAAATATGTAATTTTTTTTTTTTTCTTCCATTACATCAATAAGTATTTTTGAAAAGATTTTATTTATTTATTTTTTTTTAGTTGTTTACAACTATTATTACTGTATATATTGTTAGAATCTTTATTAAGTTATTTTTAGACCAGATATGTATTTTCTATTGTATTTGTTCATTATTGTTATTCTAAAGGGACTTCCCTTATCCCAGAATAAAGGTAATTTTTCTAAAAAAAAAAAATAGATATTATTACTGTTATTTATATTTATATTAGCAAAATAGCAACAAGTTCAGATTGTAGAATTATTGATTAATTAATTTTGTATTTGATTCTTTGTTCTATTGCAGCTGAAAACTGTTTGGGTTAGCTGTGAAGGAGAATCACCAGTAGATCGAGAAAATATTGGAGATATTCAATACATTCCAAGACAAGGTTTTCCAGGATATTTCTACCCATATATGAACACTGAAGGATATCTTAGTCCACTTATCGCTGTCCATTTTAAGAGGCCCAAAAGTACTTAATTTATCTTTTATTATTAAATATATTTTTCTTTCAAGATAAAAATCATTATATAATTATATTAATGGTATGACCATGATAATCTTCAAAATGAAAGCTTTGTTGTTCAAGAATAAAATCTACCAAACAAACTACTTTTGAAATACATGCTTGTCAAGGAAAATACGTTTCCGCCACCTTAAGCAAAAATATGGAGAATTTGATAAAATAGAAACTGAGCCATTTATACATTAGTCAACATACTCAACAATGTTCCTCTAAATATTTTGTAAAATCAGACGTCATTTTTGATATATAAGTGTGTCAAAAAATCATTTGTGACTGCTAACACAACTGACATCTTTATTTCATCAATGGTTAACTATATCTCCATAACAATTTTAAAAATTTATTATTCAGAAAAAATATCATTTCATTATTATCATGTCATGAATCAGGTCTCTTTATAACTACTTAGCTTTATAACTTAACTTAAATATCAAATTATCTATAATAGGACTTAATTTTTTTTAAAGTTTTTTTTTAGCCCGCCAAAACGTTTATATAATAAATTACATATATAAGTATAACAATACTAATATATACAAATAACAAACTTCTCCTTCCACCGCCTGAGGGCATGAAAAAAAAAGTCTCTTGCTATAACATTTAAAAGATGCTCAGGATTAGTTCAACATATTCTATGAGAAGTTACTAGATATAATAGCTTATTGATATTAATAATAGCTTGTTTTTAATATAGCAGTGAAGATTTTTATTTATTTTTTTTCCAAATGTTTTCGACCCCTCAATATCTTACCTTGCTCAATTTATTTTTTAGTTATTTACTGTATTAATTATACTTTGCATTACAGAATAAAATAAGCAAAATTCTTCTCTAATTCATTACTTTTGTATATAATCTCTATTTTAACAATAATTAAAGAAAGTATATTTTCTATTTCTATTAGAAAATTCATTGTATATGATTGATTTCTAATCCCGCTAGTGTTGAACTACTATAAATATTATTAAAAAATCAATAATAAACAATAAAAATCTTAAAATGACTGCTTCCTGATTATTTATCAACTATGATACGTAGAACAGTCAAATAACCGCCTTTAATAATTCATGAATATTTTCATTTTATTAATACTCTAAAATTATACCTATTGAGTTTTAAAGTTATATTTTGGTGATCTAGGCATTTTTCAATAAATTAAATAATTTAATCTTTCTAAAAAAATTTAATAAAAATAAATTAAACCTTAAAAATGTAATTCCAATAGTTATAAATAAATGATAATTATTTCAAAATTAAATAAACCTTTTAGGAATTTCAAGATAAATATCACAATTAAATAAAATTATAATTTTGTCACTTTGCCTTGTGGTACCTTTAATTTGATCTAAAGTAAAATAACTTTAATTTTCAATAAATATTTAATTATAGAATAAATAAAAATGTTTTTATTTAAATATATATATATGATCAACATATATGCATCTACAAAATTCATCCGATCATGATTATGTGCAGTAGAATTCAACTATAGCTTCTGGCAAGTTTCCTTTACCAATTTTAGATAGTAGATATTAATCTTTAAGTATTTATCATTTTGGTTTATTAAAATAGTGGTATTTTTTTTATTTATTTATAATATAGAATTTTAAAAGAGAAGAATTTGTAAAATTTCAGGTCTTCATTGTTTAGACATTGTTAGCTTAAATTCAAAATAGGATATAGAAAATGATAAACATATGCAAACTAGGTTTATCAAAAAATCCAATACTTAAATTAAAAAGATCAATTTGCATGTAGTTTAACCCTGTAATCTAATTCATTGTTATGTTTTCCAAATTTTATTTCCTCCAACCATTTATTTATTATTTTACCTTTACTATTTAAATATTAAATTTATTAATTTTTTATGTTTGAAGAAACTATGCTTCCACTATAATTTTAATTTTTTTAATTTTTGGAACAACTCTTTTTATTTATATTTAAGCATGATATTTATTACAAATAATTAACATAACTGACCTTACACTAATAATAAGATTGTTTATGACATCATGTAGATTTCTTTGGCTAAAATAACTTTCAAATTAAATACTTTTTTTCACTTCAATCATGGACATCTTTGAAACTTAAAATTCAAGTAAATATTTTGTATACAGAAAATTTTTTTATTTAAAATTATTCATGGAAACATAATTTTAAACTTATAGAGAAGTTATCATTATTATTTTTAAAATATTTAATATTAATTATTATCTGAAAAGGTAATATTTTTTGATAGGCCAAAGTATCTTTGAATGGATTGTGCATCTTGTGATATGAAAAAGATAAAAGTTTTTTAGTCTGTGGTACAGACCTCTTTTTATCAAATTATTAACATCGGTTTGAAACTTTGTGAATGGCTTCATCTGATCGTAACCTATAACTTTTTTATTTATGAGAATTCTCGGAAATGAAGTGTTTTCAATCTGGTAATCCGTAAACTTTTTTTGTTAATAAGGTACAAAAAACTCATGAGTACTCATTTACTTTCCGCTTGAAACATAATATAATTTGATCACAAAATCTAGAAAAAAAGTGGTCTACAAAAATATTGGACTGTTTGGTCTATATAACTTCGTTATTTTGAAATGTAGGGGATGGAGGTCTACCTTTTTTTCTCAACTTTGTAATCTAATTATCTAACAAATGGATATTCATGAGGCTTTAGTACCTCATTAAATTAATTAATTTAATGAGAAAATGCCCCATTTTTGGGAATTTCGGTTGATAAAAAGTTGTAGGTTATGATAAGATGAATCAATTCACAAAGTTTTGGATGATGTTAATAACTTGATAAAACGTTTTCTGTATAGCAGACTATTAGATTACAGAATAACTTTCCAAATAGTATTCGAATGATCAGTTTGGGTGAAGTCATTCATCATTAATAGTCATATCCTATGTTAATTGCAATTTGTATTTTTTATTTAATTTTAAGAATTAACAAACCCACAACCATATATATAGGCTTTATTTATTTTTTAACTCATTGATGAATTTTATTTCAGCTGGAATCATTATAAATGTTGAGTGTAGAGCATGGGCCAAAAATCTTAAAGTTGATCGAAAGGAAAAAATAGGCACTGTTCATTTTGAATTACTTATAGATTAATGTAAATATGAAAAAATAAGTAAAACACTTTCCCTAGTCTCTCTGTAATTTACTATGTACTATAAATGATTGTAAAAGTGATAATACTGCCACAATTTTTTCTACTAATAAAACAACAGTTTGCTCTGATATTCAGAGTAATAAGAAATAAATGATATGAAAAAATCTTTTTTTTTTATTCATACCTCTTAACTCTGCATGTAAACTTCGTATGTTGTTATATTTTAATATAAAGTAAGCATTGATGGATTATTATTGTTATTTTTATTCCTCCTTAAAGTATTGTATAATTTCATAAGATTTCTAAAAAAAAAAAATAGTTTTATTCTGTAGTATTTCAACATTTTTATATTTGATACTTCATAGCTTTTGCTCTCATATTTAAAAAATCTATATAAATCTAAGATTGTACCAATTGGAAAATATAAATTTACCTAGGGAAAAAGCATGTAAATGAACAACTTTTGGCAAATGTACAAGTAACTCTATTGGCATCTACAGTCCCTCTGGCTTAGGCATTAGTTAACCATCAGTCAATCTGAACAGGTAAAATCTTACTCAGTTTATCCAAAACCATGTTTGACAATAATGTAGCATTTAGATTTATTTATGGTTGTAAGTTGTTATGAAATAATTATTATTTGTTAGTTTTAATTTATTTAGTTATAAGATATAAGGTTTTGTATTTCAAATGATTTTTTATTTAAAAGTTGAGCTAATGAGGCAAGAAGTGATTCTTTTTCATTCTGTGAATAAAATATTTGATGATAGTGTTAAGGTAATTGCACTTTAGTTGTTTCTTTTTAGCATTTAGCACAATACAGGAACTTTTTCTATTTGGAATGTGTGATGAGTTGAATAGAATATTAAAGCAAAGGGAACTGCTTTTTGGTAATCAACAATGTTGGATTATAAACAAATCCAACATAAGTGGATCAGGTGTCTTTACTAACAAAAGTTATGAAACAGGTGAAATCATTTTTAGGGACACTCCAATAGTAATAGGTATGTATCATTTAACTTTTTTTATCCTTTGAATATTTGTTTGTTATATGAGAGCCATTGGTTTATATTTGTTGACACTTAGGACCGAGATCATCTGTATTGCCTCCAGCATGTGTAAGTTGCATGAAGATGGGTGTACCATTGATTACTTGTTCCAAAGGTTGTCGCTTACCAGTCTGTAATAGTGAATGTGAAAATACAATATCACATGAGAGGGAATGTCGATTACTGTTAGAATTTTCAGTTAAAAAAGGAGAATTTTGGTCACCTCTGTTGTACCGTGCTTTAACAGCATTAAGGTGCCTGTTGGTTAGTGATGAGGAGAAGAAGCTAATAAAATGTTTGAGTGCAAATAAAAAGACCAATCACATTGAGGTATGCAATAAAAATGTTATCATTATATGATCATGTGTTCTCTCGGTATCAATTAGTTTACTTTAATTTATAAATACATTGTCTTATTTTGTTTGTATTTTAAAAGCATAATTACCTATGACCAATGTCTGATTTATAAAAGAACGAAAAAGATGATATAAGTAATGTTATAAATATTTAATTTTTATTTATTTATTTTATTTTATTTATTTTAATTTATGGCTGTGACTTTAATTGATGATGTTTATTTCTTTTTAGTATTTATGCATGTTATAAATATTTTATAATAATAAACCTCTGGACATGTTCTACCAGGTTTTAATTTATTTATTTTTTATTATATAGCAATGTATTCTACTGGTTTCCCAAAACTCTCCCTTTGTTTATGTTACCTTTTTTCCATATATATATATCAGACATGGTTGTTTACAGAATGTTTAAAATTTATAAGTATGTTAAATTACTTCACATATTTGTTATGTTTTAATTTACTCTGCATTTAAAACAATATTTGTTTATAATTGCGGTTGGATTTTTAGTTAATTTTGGCTGAATCATATATCTTATTCTTCATAGTTTTAATTCATTCAACGACTTTTAAGAGGAATAGTATACCTTAATGGTTAGTTAATTAATATTTAATAAAACTGGGTGGGAAAAAAAGTAATAAAATAAATTGTAAAAAAAAATTTGTGCAGTGTGCACATCACACAAATTTCACCTACCACGCTTTTTTAAAAACAGAAATATGTACTTACAGATAAAGGGAAGTGAAAGTAAAAATTAGAGATGGTATAAAAAAATTAATTATCATATGTTTTTCACAGCCATTTAATATATGAGCCTTTGAGTTGACTGATTAACTCCAATTGCAATATTTTTGTTATAATTTTTAGTGATATTTCTAGTGGAAAAGTGTATACCTTTATTCACAGTTCTATATTTCAACACTGTAATCACCTACTCTGGAATCAACTTACTCACCATCTGTACAGATATTATACATTTTACTACTAGAAATGTTGAAATTGGAGTTAGTCGATGTGTAAAAGGCTCTTTTATATTGATGTTTTTTTTTGTCACAAACCAATTCTTTTGCAATTGTATATTTCAATTATTTGTTTGATCATAATAAATAATCAAGGATCACGAAATATTTTAAGTTCCACAAAAGTACTTCCAATAAAGACCTGTGTATGTTTGTGGCTTTCATTGTATGTATTTTTATTTGTTTGAGCATTGATATGTATAAAAATTTTAATTTTTATATTTCTGTAATCAATACAATTAAATACTAAATAATACCAATATATTTATAAAAACCGCACATGCAGCGTTGCTGCGAGATCTGTGACAAATCCTCGTACCTCGAACATCCTCGTGTGCTTGCTCATTGAAAATTCGTACTAATGTAGGCCCAATACCATACGTTTTTTAAAAGTAAAATTAGATCTCAGCTTCACTTATTACTTCTATTCATATATTTTAAATTCTTTTTTTTTTTTTAAGTTCAAGAAGTAAAATGAGTTAATTCAAGGCATGTAATGGAAATGCACAAAAAAGTGCATATATTTTTTACAAATTTTAGAAAACTTCAAGGATTAAAATAACAAATCTATTATTATAAAACTAAGATTCGAAAATTTTAACGATCGCAATACTTTCCCTTTTTATATATTTTCTATATAGGTAAGTGAAAGTAAAAATTATTTTTATATGTTATTTCTCAAACATGTTTTTGTCTGTATCCCTGTTCTTTGTTAATTCTTTATCAAATGCAATAATCGAGCCATCACTTTAAAGATACTTCAGGTGTACAATATAAGCCCATTCCCAAGAAAAGTCAGAAAAATGTTATGAAGAAGATGCAAATTTATTTGATTATAACTCAAGAAGTGTACAATTTATGATTCATTATATCATACCCATTATAATTTGAAATGTTTCAAAATTCCTTACAATTTTTTTAAAAAATTATCAAAAGCAGACCGTTTTTAGTTAGCAAGGATACTTCCGACAATTGCAATTTGTATGAACCCTCGTCCAAAGAAAAGAAAATTAATTCCTTCTTCTGATAATATATTCCCTTGATTAAATAATTGGGTTCAAAATTTGTTAGTGTATTGAGTTGGTTTTTGAGAAGTACCTTTTTTTTGGGTTTCAACTTTATTCCATCCCGGACGATATTTCTAATTGAATAAAATATATGAAATGTTCAAAAACAAAAATAAGGGATAAATTCAGGTGTTCAATTGATTTTAAAATTGCATTCAATTTCCTCAAAAAAATACAAATAAAAATTAAACCATTTTGATCCATTTTCCAAAACAAAATGAGGGAAAATAGAAACAGTGATGGAATTCTGCTCATCATACTTTCTAATCTTATTTTACCTGAAAGTAATAGACTTTTGCAATGTGTCGAAGATCCTAAGATCATGGGAGATGGATGGGAATTTCCTCCCCCCACATTATTACATGTTGGTATCTCCCATGGTTCCCTTTAGATCAAATGGTTGGATGCTCAGTAGTAGGTTTTTTTTTCTAGCAAGAACAAAATCAACAGAAGTTCAACAGAATTTTGTCAATATTTTGGTATAGCCAGTTGTTTTTCTTCTATTTTCATGTTTTGTGCGCTTTTAATTAAGTTAGAGGGTTGAAAATTGGCATGTGAATTCACATGTTAAAAAAATGGTTTTTGGATAACTCAACAAGTTCCTCCCACCTCCTCATGTTGTTTTCATTATTAATTGTGTATTTTAAGAAATCCATTATAGAAATCGACAGAGAAATCGACTATCCACTGTAGATATCCACTTTGATAAAGAAATCCACTTTGTTCTGTTCTTTGTTAAATTCATGAACACATTACTCTCTTTAAAAATTATAACAATACTTTTTCTGTTGAAGTGGGTGATTGGCCTATCTGATTTAACTTCAAAATTTCTTATTTTCACTGAATGCAAACCGTACGTCTCACTAGCAGATCCAGGATTTAATTTTGGGGGAGGGGTGCTTCAGACGGGAAGCTTTTTTTTCATATATATAACGATAATTACTTTAGAAAAACAGAAAGATACTAACTACCTATATGAAATGGTGTTTAAGTAATTCTTGAAATCCTATTAAATGTAAGTAAACGAGCAATAATACTTTAAGACATAATTTTTTACCATAAAACATGGTTACATTTTACCATTTTGGGAGGAGCTTCAGCCCGAAAGCCCCCTCCCCTTCCCCTCCCCCCCGTAAATCTGCCTGTGGTATGTCTTAATTTTATCAACAACGATAGTTTTGGCATCTTGTTTTGTTTTGCAGATTCCATTCACATAACTCTTACAATTTTTACTTTTTAGATGTTATTTTTGAAAAAGGAATTGCTGAAAAACTTTTCTGATGAGGAAGAACAATTTCTTAACTTGTCGTGCGCCGTTTTAAGTGGTACAGCTTTCGAAACGGAGTTGGGTGAAGGAAAGATAAAGGCGTCCTTAAGAGGTCTCTACCCTCTGGCAGGAATGATGAACCATTCCTGCGTGCCAAACACGCAGCATTACTTCCTCCTCGAGAATAACATCCAAACAATGTACGTGGTAGCGACCTGTCCGATTCCAGAAGGAATGGAATTAACCACTCACTACTCTTATCTCTTTTGGCCTACCATAATACGTAGGCATTTCTTATTTGCGACTAAACAATTTTGGTGCACTTGCAATAGGTGTGGAGACCCGACGGTCAGTAGGAAAATTAATTTCTGTTTTAGCATAAATAAAATTAGATTCATTTTTAACTATTTTCGTTTATTATAGGAATTCGACACTAATTTGTCTGCTTTGGAATGCAATTGTGGTGGATTGATCCTGCCTTTGTGTTCCATTGATATGAAGAGTGATTGGAAGTGTGGAAGCTGTGACGAGGTCGTGCCTGCATCTAAGCTGCCTTTCGCTAAGCCTTTAGAAGTTTTAAATAAAAGTGAAACTACTTCAGGGTATAAAATGAAATATTTCTCTATCATAGAGAAATTTGAGCAAGTGTGGAGCGTGGGTCATAAAAATACTCCTTACGAAGGTAAGGACATTATAAGTTGCATTTACGGTACTTTAATTAATAATTTAACAAAAGCAATTTTTAATAAATTTCTCAATTGTTTCATTAATACTAAGTTAATTAATAATTGTTAATCTAAATAAACTATTTTATCCAAGTACTATTCATTTCTAAAAATAGAAATTGAATTTTCGATGACAACATATTTTTTTCTAATATTCATAAAGAAACTACTTCGGAAGCACTAGCGGATCCAGAATTTATTTTTTTTTTGGGGGGGGGAGGGAGCTTCAGCCCGAAAGTCCTCCTTCCCGTGTAAATCCGCCTTTGTTTGGAAGTAAGTAGTACTTCCCTAATAGAGAGAAACTATGGACATATATATTTTTGGGATCTTTCTTAATTTACACAATAAAAAACCTCTTGAGAATAAAAATTTTCGTTTATTCATTTCGTTGCCGCTACATACCATGCGCATGAAGGCATTATTTCAAAACAATAGTGGTGAATAGTGAAGAATCGTTAGGAATCCAATGTTTTGTGAAATAAAAAAAATAAAAAAAAGTTCTGTGTTTTAGACCACACGATAGAAATGAAAACAGCAAAGCGAGATTAATAATATGAAATATAAATCGTAAATAATAGCACATTATAAAGGGAATGAAATATTAAATATTTCCCTCGCTTTCGGTATGCAGGTCCGATTTTTAGTTTTTGAGATATTTTAATTATCACGAAAATCCGTCTTTCGACCCACTGTGCGTCGCATTAAGATTCAATTTTGAACAATAGCTCATTGCAATGAGGATGAAATGATGAACATTTTCCTCGCTTACAATATGCACGACAAATTTTTAGTTTTGGAGATATTTCAATTCAAATGCAAAAACACTTCAATTAATTGATTTCTGACGGCTCAATCTAATTCACATTAGATTTACAGAAGTAATTGATATTATCATTTGAAGAAGTGATATGATTCTCTTTATGTAGGTCAATACCCTCTTTAAATTCAAATTTATTTTCTCCCCCAATGTATTCTGGAAGTAGTATGATACATCTCAAATATTTGATATGATATTATTTAAAAATATTGAACCCTTGAGTAATAATTATCACCGTTTATGTTTTTGATTCCTTTTAGAAATCAGTTTTTCATCAATTTTATTTTATTTTTTAATAAATTATTTTCTTTAACTTTACATTTGAATAAGGCTGTGTCGTTTACCGTAAGGTTTCTTTTACGAGTAAGGTTTATTTTTCCACTGCAGCTTTCATGTCTCTATATTTAATCAAGTTGTTAAAAACGGGCAATCAAGTAACTTAGGAGGGGTATACGAAATCTTTTGAAGAAGATGGAAGGCAGCCCTAATGGGCACGAAACTAACGCTATGGTAAGCGATATATCACAATTGCAATGCATTGCAACGTTTGATATTTGATATTCTTTAATATTGAAACGGTATCTTAAAATATTTTGAACAGCATGTGTTGCTTTTACAGCCAACTGATAGTGCGTTTTTAATAAATATATATAATTTTACCTTATATTTTATAATAGTAGGTATAAAAAAAACCACGCGTGTATTTGAATGCAGCGTTAAACCAAAATTTCAAGGCGAAGAACTTTAAGATTTTGAACAAACGAACATTTTTCATTTTTATTTCCCATAAAATAACCAAACAAACTTGAACATTAAATTTAAAAAATAATAATAATAAAATTAAACATCAAAATAATGAGTGACTTCGTATCAGAGACGGATCTCTGTCATTTTTAGAAAGCAGAGAAAAGGTCTTATAGCCAGTGACGGATCAAGGAATTTTCTCAGGGAGGGGCGCGCGCCTCTGTACCAGTTGGAAAAAGAAAAGTGGGCTGACCGAAACTGAGATGGAAGGATGGAGTAAGTGCTGATGCCAGAATTCTTGGAATCATGAACCGGTGGATGGCTGCTCGGGACAAGGAAACATGGAGGAAAACTCTTGAGGCACCAAAGATCCAGTAATGGATTGTCGAGCACGGAATAATGATGATGGTCGCATTTAAAAATTCGTCTTAGAGGAAGATTTTTTCCTGTAGGTATATTTTCTTTGTCTTTTTTTTAAATGTCTGTTTTTTGGATTTTTTTTCGGAACTTTTTTCCATCATCCAGAGGGAGGCAGTATAGTTAGTATAGTTTAAATTTATAGCATAGTTTGGCCACTCAAAAGTCCCCTTGAATGGTATTAAGAAATACAAACTGTATTTGTATTTGAAGAAAATTGTGCCTAGTTTACTATAAAGCTATTTTTAATTGCCTAAATTAAAAAATGTTTGTACTATCACTCACTAGTGGATCTAACCAGGGAGCGCCCCCTCCCCTGGAAGCAGGAAAGAACATTCCAAAAAAAGTTCAAAAAGCAGCTATTTAAAGAAAAGAGAAATATAGGAAAAATTCATCCTCTAAGACGAATTTCTAATGTGATATAAAAAAAAATATTTTTTCATATTTTAGGCAATAAAACTTCCAATTTTCTTCATATTTTTTTATTTATGCTTGTTGTCTCTTACGTTTCGGGACAATTTTCACATCATCAGAGCAATATTTTTATTTTTACATTCATTTTTTTGATGCGGCACCATTTGTCAAAAATTAATTATTTGTCACATTTCTTAAAAATTTCTTAAAAATTAAAAATCCAGATGTTGATTAGTGTATCAGTGAATATGTGTAACACCAAATAATTTTTAAGAAATGTGACAAATAATTAATTTTTGACAAATGGTGCCACATCAAAAAAATGAATGTAAAAATAAAAATATTGCTCTGATGATGGGAAAATTGTCCCGAAACGTAAGAGACAACAAGCATAAATAAAAAAATATGAAGAAAATTCGAAGTTTTATTGCCTAAAATATGAAAAAATATTTTTTTTTATATCACATTAGAAATTCGTCTTAGAGGATGAATTTTTCCTATATTTCTCTTTTCTTTAAATAGCTGCTTTTTGAACTTTTTTTGGAATGTTCTTTCCTGCTTCCAGGGGAGGGGGCGCTCCCTGGTTAGATCCACTAGTGAGTGATAGTACAAACATTTTTTAATTTAGGCAATTAAAAATAGCTTTATAGTAAACTAGGCACAATTTTCTTCAAATACAAATACAGTTTGTATTTCTTAAAACCATTCAAGGGGACTTTTGAGTGGCCAAACTATGCTATAAATTTAAACTATACTAACTAAAAATTTGTAATTTTTTTATCATCCTACTGATATCTCACTTTTATAAAAACTTCGTTGTTTAATAATCTTTTATTGCATATAAATTTAGTTCAGGTTTGTCATTAATGAAGCTAAGACCAAGTGTATGAGAGTCGGAGGAGATGGGCCAGGGACCGGTTCTTTTGTGACTGGAACAAATGGCTGGAAAAGGCATGCAGCTTTGTTTACCTCGGGTCTGAGGTCAACTCCCAAAACTACATCTCTAGAGAAGTCAACAGAAGGATAGCAACGGCAAGACGGTGCTACTTTGGTCTTTCGAAACATTTTGGAAGCAGGTTCCTCTCTAACAGGACCAAGATCACTATCTACAAAACCTTGGTCCGACCTGTTTTAACTTATGGATCAGAAGCATGGGCCTTTAAGAAGCAAGATGAAAATAGACTTCTGATCTTTGAGAGATCAATCTTGAGAAGGATTTTTGGTCCTGTTAGAGAGGGTGGAATTTGGAGAAGAAGGAAAAATGCCGAACTTCCTTGCTTTTATAAGGACATAGACTTGGTGAAGTTTATAAAGTTGGACGATTTCGGTGTGCTGGGCACGTACGGATGATTCGGCGATACCCAGAAAAATGCTGTCCGGAAAGATGCATGGGCAAAGAAAAGTTATCAGGCCAAATGTAAGATGGGAGGACTAAGTGAAATCAGACGCACGGGCTCTACTGGGAGTCCGAAACTGGAGAGCTGCTGCAGCTGATCGTATTGACTGGCGAAAGCTTTTGGAGGAGGCCCAGTCTCGGTGACGGGATGTAGCGCCGTATATGTATGTATATATGTAAACTATGCTATAAATGTAAACTATACTAAAAACTATAAACAATAAATTTGTGATTTTTTTATCACCCTACTGATATCTCACTTTTATAAAAACTTCGTTGTTTAATAATCTTCCATTGAATACAAATTAAGTTGAGGTTTTGTTGTAGAATAGAGTTTTATCCTTGGGTTGTGTTAAAAATTATGTGATTTTATATTCTGTCACCCCAGAGTACCTGTATTCTCAGGAAAAATAACAACCGAAATTTTTTTTAAATTCACTAATTTTTTTTTTGTTTCTATAAATGAAATTATTCAATTAGGGTCAATCAATATCTACAATATTTTTAATATGAACTCATTATTATTATTTTCTTATTAATTTAAAACGACTGAAGTTCCAAAGCGGGCAGGCATATCTTAGGTTTCTGAATCGGTAAAGGGTTTGTAATGGGTCAGTCCCAAGGGCCGCTACAAACCCTAGATGAGTACTATACAGACAGGATGTCTGAATCCGTATAGGAGTTGTAAATATGTGGTTCAGGAAAACCCCTGTATAGCCTAAAAGGCAAGGTAGGAGAGAACAAAAAAAAAGTTGATACTTAATTTTCAAGAATTATTATTATATTATATTGCTCTGCTTTATTAAAATATTTTTAATTGCACGAAATTCAATTATTTCAGCAATTTTCTACTATCTACCTTCAATTATAAAGCTGGTGCCATTTATTTTTATTTAATTTTTTAATAATATGATCGTGTTTTAATTAGTGAATATTTTTGCATATATTAAACTATGCAGTGCATAGTAAGCCCCAATGGTTATTTTGCATTCAATTATCGCGATTCACTTTTGACAGTGTAAAATTTTCAAATCCAGTCCAAACAATTTTTATAACGAATGGAGTCAATTGTAATATAATTAATAACAAAAAAACTGGTTTGTTTTTATTTATTAATAGTTTAAACGTTTTCAGTTTACCCAAACTGCAAAATACATTGATTTAGTGTGGTTTTAATAATCAGATTCAATAAAAAAGTCCATAGATTGACAGGTGATTAAATTCCATACCATCTTAATCAAGACCCGCTTTGACCTGGATCTCTTTTACCTGACATTTAAACTAGAATTTGTAACCCAGTTTTTTTTAGAACCACTATTTTTAGAAGAGAGAGTAGAGAATGTAAAAATAATAACAATAGGCTGTCGGAACTATTTGTGTTTGTGTACAGTCGCTACAAATGCAGTTGATGGTAGAGCCAGTGTAGTTTAGTCCAAGTTATATTAAGGAATTGTTGGTATTCAAAATGAATTTTATTGTGTGAGCGTTATAAACTGATTTATCTTTAATAAAATACAGTGATATTTAGTATTATATTTCAGATGTTTACTCTTAAAACATAAGCTTTATCTGTTGGATAATTATCAAATAAATTAAAACATCCGATCCAAATCATTGATTAATTTATAATGTAAAAACACATATTTAAACAAAGAGATTATTAAGGTTCCTATAACAATGCCCTTCGTTAACATCCTAAGTTATTATTACTATGGTTAACGAACTGCTTATTTAATTACAAAACTATTTTATACAATCTATCAATTTTGAAAAGGTTATTTAATTATTTGCATATATGCATTTTCCTTGTTTAGCTTTGACGGATGAAGAACTAGAAAACAAAGAAAAAATCACGAAGGAACTAATCGCTTTAAATAATTCTTTGAAACTCGGCGATTCAAGGATTAAAGGTATTGGAATCCACTACGTTAAAGGTATGAGTGATTTAATTAAAAAAATTATTTACAATTATTTTTTCAGCCATTATATAAAAACGAATCGTTTTTATATTATATGAGAAATAGTAATACATTAATTACTACTGTTCACGAAATTTTGCCATCAAATAGTTATAGATAATATACAATTGGTTTGTTCATTTCTTATTTGGATTCCTCTAATGTTTTAAAATATATCGGTCAAGTGAGGTTTTTAGTTACGATACCTCCAAAAACAAAACTATTTATTTTGCCACACAATATGTCTTGTTGTAGTTTGAAACATAAACTGATTACAGCTTATGACATATTTATTGCTTTTTTCTTGAATTCATTTTTTTCTCCTTATGATTATACTGCCATAATATTTTCCGTCCTTAGTAAATTATCAATTTATTATTTGTTTGAGTGTCTCAGGGAAACATTTGAAACATATTTTAAATTCTCTGTGATTTATTTTGTGTTATTTTATTTATTTATACTCATTTAATGTCATTTTTTTAAATGCTTGTTTTGAGGAGGGCATATTTTGATGGGTTTCTGAATTTTTGAGGGGAGCACATTTCGACTGTTATGAATTTTCGGAATGAAAAGTTCCATATTAAGAGGTAAGAGGAATTGGGTGGCGGGGTGGCCGAATGAGCTAACATGTGTGCACAGCACCGCGAGTTGCCCGGTAACCACATAATCAAGTTTTGAGATTAAAAAAAAAAAAAGTACCAGTTCGCGTCACGGTGCCAGAGGGGATTTGAAATTCTTCTCCCTCACTCTCCGGCCCGGGAAAATCCCGTATACTCTAAAAAGCAAGGTAGAGAAGAACAGAAATAGAAAAAAAAAATTAGAGGTAAGAGGAAAACATGGAACAGACCGCAGCAAGTGTAATTTTATATGGTCTACCATTTTTCTAATTTACTTTCGCTTGCTCAGTTTTAAGAAAATATGACACTACAATATCTTGGGAGTGGGAGTGGCAGTAGATTCTTGCGCCATCGACCATGGGGAGTTGATGTGCACTCCTGCCCACTAAAATAAAGAACCGTCTAATTTATAATCAGATTTGTTTATTATTTTAACAAACCAAGCCAATGTATTAGTTTATTATTATCATAATCAAGTTTATTCATTATTTGTAACATTATAAACAATATAATTTGACGTAATCCTTTATTTGATATTAAAAAATCTATAAAATGATATTTCTTTTGCCATTTATGTTTTAATATTTTTCAATTTTTTTTCCTTCTTAGGTTTATTGTCTCTTGAACTTTATGATACCTTCAAAGAAAAAATTAACAGAAATAATTTCATCGAAGATGAAGAGGTATCAGTATAATAAAAATGCATGAATACTGTCTTCTTTCTTATTAGTTGATTTAGTTTTAGAAATAAATAAATTAGACGAACTTTTACGTTACAGGAAATAGACTGGGTACGAGAAAATGCCAAAAAAATCCTCAACATTGCAATTGAGTAAAACTTAATTTGAAGATGAACATCATGAATCATTGCGAAATCACATCTATTTAAAATAATGGTTTAAATTGTTATTGAGCAATAGTAATAGTGCAATACATTGTGCGATTAAGACGAATTTATGATTAAAATTGATATTATTACATTTTTTTAATTCTCGTTTTTTTCTTTAGCGAAGTAGAACACCAATTTATGCCTAATATTGGGCCTTAGAAATCGAGGACGAAATTGAAATGAGGCTGACAACGTGATCACGATTAAATAAAATAAGAGAGCTGTACTCGTTTAATCGACGAAAACTGCAGTTGGTCGGTAAAAGAGAAATTTTGTATAAAACTGGTACGTACGTAAATTGGTGCCTTGCCAGTTCCATTATTAGTAATTCCATTTCTCAATTAATACTTGCGAGTCCACAACAGAGCAAATTTTGTGTTTAGATAAAGATATTCTAAAATACTGAAGAATGTGATTTGATTGTTAGTGTATCTTTGAGGCTCGTTAGCCCACATTCCTGTCTTTCTGTATTATTCTAAAGAGACTCGTCCCAGAATAAATAAAGTATTATTATCATTTTAGAATTTCGCATTGTCTCGGACATTGCTGGGAATATTCACCTACCCGAACCTAGCTCTAGGGACTCAAATTTGAGACTATGTTTAAAAATTATCTAACGATATTCACCGTGCCAAGGAGAATTGCTTTCTCCTTTTTCTGGCAGCTTCAACTTCTCAATAGAGCGGATGGTATCGTCTGGGATGAGGTAATTGTTGGAGATTACTACCGGAAATACTTGTATATAATTTAGTCTATAAAGTTGCCGAGTTCCGGGCATAAGTCTTGGCACATTCTGATCTTTTCAGATATCGTTTCCCCGATGTTATCGTTGCAATGTCCGTCGGACACTCTTGTTTGCATTTGGTGTGCAGCTACTGGCCATGTCCTTAAGGAATGTCCGAATAAAAAGGATTTAGTTGGACCTACCTGCATAAACTGTTTGCGGGTAAATGCCCAGCCCAGGCAGACAAAACACAAGGTGGGTAGCAAAGAGTGCCCTGTGCATCTAATATGGTCAAAAGAGTTGGCGAAAAGGACATCCTATGATTAAACTCTCCATCCTCCAGCTCAACATGGTCCGCCAGCGTCTAGTAGCTGAAGAGCTTCGCAAACTCTCGCAACGCTATGACATTATGGCGAGAGAAGAACCGAGTTGTCGCGGGGACTTGGTTATGGGGTTAGGTCTCACGTCAAGAATGATAGCTCTGAGCAGAGGAGAGAGGAGGTCCAGGGCTGCTATTGTGGTTAACAACCCAAACCTCGACGTAATGGATCTGAGAACATATTCCACGGCGGGTAGTGTTGCATGTTACGTCAAATGGGATAATGTTGCATTCACACTAGTTTCGGCATACCTACCAGACGGGCGTGACATTTAAGAAGATACACCCCCTATGGAGGCGATCATGGCAATGAATAGGAGCATGATCGTGTGCTCAGATACCAACTCCTGGAACACGGTTTGGGGTTCCAATCGAACTGACAGAAGAGGCGTTAAACTTGGTGAATTAATGTCTTAAAATTACGAGAATTTCATAGGACTATGTCATGTTTGTTCTTTGAAACATATAAATAAACTGAGGCATTTTTAAAAGAAGTCGAATGGGATTAAACAAGCTTAGAGAATGCTCTAAAGGGATTATAAAATATTGATAAGTATTAAATAGAGAAATAAAATATTTACAGTACTTTGAAATCTTGAATTTGATAAAACAGTAATTTTTTTTATACACCCTATTATTTTTTAATATCACTCTGGCTGAAAGAAAAACAATGTATCAAATTATATTAGATGTGTCCTAGGAGGCCAGTAAAATGTATATGTATATTTTCAATTTTTTTTTATAACGGTAATTACTCTGGAAGAAAAAGAAAGAAACTATGAAATAAAAATATTAAATACAAGCATACATTTATACAATTTTTATAATATTCATTCACTCAGAAAATCGCTGACTCATTCCCCCCACTTGTGGAAGCAAAGGCAGGACTTTAGGACGTGTCTCTCACTCAGCCGTATTACTAGAAATTAAGGACCTGTGGAGGCGGCGCAGAGGCACTATAACCATATGGGTACATTTCTTAAGTAGAATGGGCATTGCTAAAACTCCGATATATACATTTACAAAAAGGTTTCTGGACCATTGTCGCTACAACCTTCGAGGAGGATTGTAGGGATGGATGGAGCTAGATATGGATTGTGCCAGGCACTAACGGATCCAGGACTTAATTTTGAGGGGTTTCAGCTCGAAAGAGTTTTTTTGTATGTATATCCTACCATAATTACTTCGGAAGAAAGAAAGAAACTAAATACCCAAATAAAGTTTTTCTTCAAGTCCTATTACATGTAAAGAGACTAACTATAATACTTTGATATATTATTTTTTTGATAAAACAAAATGGTTATATTTTACCATTTGAGAGGGGGGGGGGAAGGAGCTTCGGCCCGAAAGTTCTCCTCTCCCGTAGATCCGCCTATGGTGAAAGGAGATTTGAATGATGATAATTGAATGAATGAATGAATGAGCATAATTTTATTATTTCTGGCATTTGTCCCAGACCTCATCCCATAATAATTCTCCAAATTTCATCAGAACCGTACATATCATCCTACTCCATTCCCAATCCGATTGATCACGAAATGCACTTAAAACCCTAAGCTGGATTGAGAGTGGAGTAGGATGATATGTAAGATTCTGATTAAATTTGTAGAATTTTTCTGGGATAAGGTCTGGGACAAATGGCAGAAATAATAAAATTATTCTCATATTCCTAGTAGGGTTTTGTTGGTTACATAGAACGGAGCATCAACTATTATTCGAAGCAAGTTGGACTGAAAGGATTGGACGAGTTTAATGTTTAAAAAAATTGCTGTCTCCTCACAGTTCCAGTCCGTAGGACCAAACAGATTTTAGAATTGTATGGTAGATCAATAATTTATTGTCAATTGAAAGTTGATTTTCTATTGTTGATAAATCTACACAGCTGTTGTATCGTCGGTTGAGTTGGTATTGCCTCTCTGGGATTACCTCTCTATCATTCTGAAGTACCTGATAGGGGTTGGATGTCAAAAATGGAGATTTTTCAGTTTTTTCTTGTGATGATGTACTCGCTGGGTTTCATGTTCTCCGGAGCTAACAGGTGTCATTGAAGATGTTTGACGGAGCCTTCGTTTTGTAGGCTAAGAACGAGGTGTTGAGCCTAACAACGAAGCTCTCTTATTAGACGCTCTACTAGACAGAGGGCTGGCTGGCCGAGCGGGCGGGCTAACGTCTGTCTACAGCACCGCGAGTTGCTTGGCAACCTGATTAGCGATAGAAAAATTGTTACCAATTCAAATCCCGGTGCCCGGTAGGACTTCTTAACTCGGCATAATTCTTCCGAAAGGAAAGGCAAGGAAGGGAAAAACAGAAAACAAAAAAATAAAATCTACCAGACATGTTCTGATGGTAATATCGCATTAAGTAAAAAAATGCCACGTGAAAAATTTGGCTTATCTGCCTTGACACTGCAGGCAGGGCCACTATTAGAAAAGTGAGATGGAGCACCGTCATGTATAAACCACAGCCTTTGCTTAATGCCTAGCGGAATATCTTTTAGGAGTTCATGAAGATTATTTTACAAAAAATGCAAGTACGATATACCTGACAGCCTAGGTGGCAAAAAGAAGCGGCGGATGATGTTGACGCTTAGAAGACCCCACCAGAAATTTGAAGAAAAGGTATGTTGGTATTGTCCAACAGCAGTCGTATGAGGGTTTTATTTAGCCCAAGTATGATTATTTCGAAAATTAAGAATTCCTTTTCTTGTAAAGCAAGATTCATCAGTAATCAAAATGTAGTTCAGAAAGTTAGGATCTCGTTGGCATTGTCGAATTAGCCACTGGAAGAAATATCTACGCTAGTTATAATTTTGTGGTAGTAAATCTTGCCTACTCGATACATAAAATGGATACAATTATTGTTCACGCAAAGTTCGCAATACGCTGGTAGAGGAAACATCGAAACAACATGACAACCTTCTGGTACTGGCAGTAGGAGATAACTAAACAGCACCAAGTATTTTTTCTTCAACGTTTATAGTTCTTCGAAATCTTTGTCGGACGGCGTTTACTCGTATAGGTTTTAGCGTGCTATTATCCCTTAGGCGTCTTTCAATGTTATCAAACGTTTTACGATTCTTCGCTTAGGAAAATTTCACGATATCTTCGAACAGCAGGAGCACTGATTCTATGTACCTCGCCATAAGTTAAAAGCATGTCTATTTGTTCTGCAAAACTGAATAAATTTATGGTGTCTTCCATGATAATCATAAATTGAACTGTGTCACAGTATTCACTCACACTAAAACACACAGAACTAGACAAACAGACGAGCAACTACTGTCATTGCTTATCATTCATTTGTTTATCAGGTGATTAAAACCTGTTATTTAGTATTAACAACGTTAAACTTTGTACAGTTGGTCTTAATGTAGTAAATAAATAATAAATCTTTAAACTTTGATATCTGTTTAATAAATGAGTTTGAGATATATGTTAATATGAACTTTTTTGTTTATTTTGTGTTAGTGAACACACAGAAAATAGTGCCGTGCAATTCCAAAACACCCTGCGTTTATATATGAAAAAAAAGCTTTCTGGCTGACCTCCCCCAGAAAAAAATTAAATCCTGGATCCACTAGTGAGAGCTAGTAGGTATATTTTAAATAGCCGTATATTGTTCTTTCTCTATGGTTAATTAGCGAAGAGAAATTTCCCAACTCCTCCCCATGGATCAGTTATTACTGGAACAGTTATTACTATCGGTGCAGTCAGCTAATAATTTACTGAGGGATAAATAAAATGTGTGATGTCACACTAATAGTCCAGGAAAAATCTGTCACTGCTCCAACGACACCATTGTAGCAGTGACAAATTACAGCTCCAGTGACCGTGACTCGAATCTTCTTGTCCATTTCACTACTTATTTGTTCGTTACTTTGTTATGTTCCGAGATTCACTGCTCCACCTGTACCGGCACATCTCCACCGTTCATTTTGAATTGAAGCAGTCAATTGGTCTCCACAGTACGACGTTCAAATATTGAGTAGAAAGAATTAGTAACTTACTCATATTTTTACAATGGAAGAATTACGTGCTAACACTCATATTAAAGATAGTGTTCTAAGGTGAGTTATGAAAGCCATAGATAATACGTATGCAAACAATTTTATTAAATCTTACTTTTGTAGAATCAGAAAGGTATGAGTTAACATTTATGAATAAGAGGAAAAGGTATACTTAAGTTATCTTTTACAATAACAAATTGTTAATGATTTTCTGCCTGTTTTGTTTGTTAACTTAAATTTATAAAAGATATCACTGTTCAAAGTATCAATTTGTTAGCTGTCAAAGGTGTAACTATGTTTTTCTCTGAAAAGGCTAAACAATCATAATGGAATACATACCCATAAGTCTTATTCACATGGTATGTAAAGTATTATTTGGTCAATTATGATCATAAATTAGAACTTTAAATAAAGATAGCCTACCTCTGTTGAAGGTTTTTTATCCTTTAAGCAGGCATAGGGAGTGCACTTGTGAGCATTATTGTTGACCCTGCTACTTTCTGAATTTTAAATACTGGATGACTGATGAGAACTAGTATAGTTATGTATTCATTAATAATTATTAGTTGTAATAACATTTGTTATTAGTTTTTTGGTTATTTTTTTTATGCTTGAAATTGGTATATTGCAATACTGCATGATGTAGTTCAATACTTCACAAGTGTTGCTTCACTTTGATAGGTGGGTATAAGATCTCATGATCACACTCTCCACACAACTCAATGTAAATAGTGGAATGTTGACCAACGTGAAAGGTCAAACTGCCAATCTTAACTATAACAGACATAATGGTTTGTTCATTCTTTGAAAGCAATAACGCAATTAAAACTAATTTTAAAAGTTAAAGCAGTTGGAAGTTTGTGGAAGTAATAAATCGAGATCAAAATAAAGGGAGGTTTTACTCGTGAACCTGTTAATACTTGGGCTCTCGGAATTTCATTTTCATTGTAATCTTGATATATTGTGCCAACTCCTCAAAGTGAAGCAAAACTTGTGAAGTGGTTCCTAGAAATGTTTTTTAATTATATATATTGTCAGGAAAACAATTTAACCATTTAAAATTTCTCTCTTTTTTTTCTTCTCATTTAATACATTCATATAAATATTAATCCTAATTAAAAGAAAATAGTTAATTATTTTCATCATCAAAAATGTTAAATATAATTATACACCTCAAGTACAGCCTATCTCCATCAAGCCAGGAACCTGACATGAAATAGAGAACTGGCAATCCTGAATAAACGTTCTCCTATGCTTATAAGTACAACAGGATGATACAGAAGAAGAACAAGAAGTCCAGCCTATCTGAAACTGTTCTGTGCTTATAAATGCTCACTAATGATTTCTCTAAACCCACTTTAGCACTCACTTGTCCATTCTGTTCTGCCTCAGTCCGACAAAAATGTAACTATGATTGAATTACTGGCAGTTTGTCTCAAAAAGCGCAGAGCAGCATAGAATACAGACTTGCTATCTATTCAGTCATAGTTACTTTTTAAGTCAGGCCAAAGGGAGGCTGGAGTGGGCAAGTAGACGCCGTGCTTTATTCTGCATATTGGTCAAATCTCTTTTTCTAATTTAATTTATTTTCATTACTTTTTTAACAATTTATTTTATTAAGTCATGTCTATATAGTGGTGCCCTATACTTTTAATACCTGTTTTAAAATTTACTTTATTTTATATAAGTTAATTAAATTATAGTTGTATAAGGGTGATTCTCATTTTACGTAACTCTAGCTTGATTTTTTCCCATGGCTATTCGGCGTAGAAGTATTTCTTTATAATAAAATATTAAAGAATTATCTGATTTTATAATTACTTAAACTAATAAAATGTCATTACCACGTAGTGTCCCACTCTCAGTTTTTTAGTAAACTTTTATTTATTTATAATCGAAACTTACGTAAAATGACAGTGAAAATTATTTCCACGCATAAATAATGACTAAGGTATTTAGAATTGTATTTTCTTTTAACATTTGTACTGTAACAAATTTATTTAAAAAACTATCATGCAATGACTATGCCACATTTGAATGTCCTCATCATCTAATTTCAATAGTTAACTTGCCCCATCTCACCAATGAAAACCTTGGGGTGATAACACATGAAAGAGAATTACTTGAACCTAATGATTTAAGTTTTCCCAATTTGAATTTGAAAGACGGCGATTGGGTCATCATGCTCTGTGAAGACTGGTATCCAAGTAACAAACTGAATTTTACAATAGTTAACTTTTGTTGAAATGAAATACTCAAGTATTTGTTAATCTGATTGTAACTGATAATTTTTTTATTTTATTCTCATGTTAAAGGAATAGTTGAGAATATTACTGATGAGACCCTCTTAATCATCATGGAAAAATCAGACATTAATAAGTTTCAAATTTTTGTTGTTGAAGTGAAAACTTCTTTAGGTGTGCATTGCACTTTTTTTATGAGTAGTGAATGAGATTGACTTGTAACGTTTGGATGTGTAACACTCATTTTGGCTAAGTCGACTAATTGTTTTTGTGTATGGATTAAAAAATCTCAGAAACAAAAAATCAGACTTGTATACTGTAAGCTATGAAAATGTTTAGCATTTCGTCCTTCCTGTAATGAGCTATTATTCAAAAGTATATGCTAAACGATTCCATGTTAGAGAGGTAAAATAGAAAAATACTGTTGAAAACCAAATGATAAAAAGAGTTTTGTAGAATATGTAGATTAAAATATCTCAGAAACTAATAATCTGACCTGCATACTGTAGTTGAGGGAAATGTTTAGCATTTCATCTTCTTTGTAATGAGAGATTATTCTAAAGGGTATCGTAACGCGTTGCAGTGTTAGAGAGGCAAAAAGTGAAAAAAATAGTGTGATAAACCAAATGATAATGGGAAGGAAATAATATAGATCTAATAATGTCTGTTTTGATCAGCTGGACTAAAATATCTCAAAATTTTAATACCATAGAGAATTTAGAAACCAATTTGCAGAAGTCAATATAGATATTTTTTTTAACTATCCATGAAAATAAGAAATTATGTGTTTCAGTTCAATTTTCTATTGCACTTGATAGAGTTTTGACAAATTACTGAACCCCGTTACAAAAGTTATTTTTAAAAAAATGACTGAGTTTTTATTAGATATTTAGCAAATAGATTTCAATCAAAGGTATTCATCACATATTCTAGTTATCATAAATCTATTATATCAATTTTAGAGTATGATACAAATGACGATCAGTTTATAAAAGTAATTTATGCACAATTCTAATTGTATATATTGTAAATATTATTAATTTGTGAATGCAGAACAAAACATAATTTATACACAATTCTAATTGTATATGTTGTAGATGTTATTACTTTGTGAATAAAGAACAAAAAAAGTTTTTATATTATTAATTTTGCCTTGTTGATATTTTTACTTCTATCGTGTGGTCTAAAGCACACAATTTTAAAAGTTTTTTTTTTTATCGTTTAGCGGTTTTTTGGCTAATTTGGTTGGACTATCGATCTTATGTCTTCTATCATTCTTATCTGGCTTATCAGTCTATGAACCAGTTTTGTTTTCTGAAATGGTTGGGGTATTTATTTTGGTACTTGTTCAATAGTGGGTAGTGTCAAAACCTCGTTATCTAATCTCATTTCACATAACGTCCCTTTTCTTCTCTAACCTAAGTTATTCCCTTGTTTATTTTATATTCCTTGTGTATTTTAAATACCATAAAACTATTTTCCCTACCAAAATAAATTAAGTTAAAATAAAATTGTTCATGTTTTGTTTATAGTGTTTATATCGTTTCTTTTATTTGTACATATGTTCTTTATAGTCTTCACAGTGTTTCTTTTATATGTACATATGCTGTTTAAGTGGTTTTTTATTATTTCATTTATTTTTGTCTATTTTTATTATTTCATTTATTTTTATATATATGTTGCAATGTTTTTGTAATGTTTTTTAATTATATATATATATATATATATATATATATATATATATGGCTATCAGGATAAGTAAAGCATTTAACACCTTATCATATGATGCAGCTTGTGTCTTAGCAGGTATACTTCCAATACGTTACAAAATCACAGAACTGACTACAATATACAAAATTAAAAAACACAATGGGATACAAAGACATAGTACCCGACAACATCGGACAAGAGCAACCTTTAGAACAACGGTTACACCCAGCAATACAAGCCAAACTAATACAGTACTTGGAAGAAACAGTAGAACTATAAACAAACATTGTGGACATTTACACGGACGGAAGTTAACAAAAACACAAAACAGGCTGCGCATTTATTACAGAGGAGACGCATTTATTTAAGGAGACGGCGACTATTATGAAGAACTACACAGATTCGGACAGAATTGCTTCAATAATCAAGCAGAAAAACTGGCAGTTCTAAAGGCAACGGACTACATTTTACGACAAAAAGATAAAACTGAATCTATTTACTACATCTATACTGACAATAAAACAGCCATTTACTCAATAAAATACAAGACCCACTAACAGCTCAACTTAGAAACAATTTTATCGAACTGATGAACTTGGACACAAAAATAGCTGTTAATGATATTCAACTGCCTTATGAATATAATTTAGCCCCCTTCACTTACGTTAAAAAACTCTTATGGACTGAAATCGAAGAGTGGAACAGACATTGGCAACAATCTACCAAAGGACGACCATTACATAAATACATTCCAAACATCACTCCACAAAACTGCAACACAACAAAAAGCACCCATTATAAACTAACCCAATGCCTTACTAAACACGGCCTGACTAACCAATATCTAAACAGATTCCACTTAAAAGCGACAGACGCATGCAATTATAACGCACTGACTCCAAAAACTTTCATACACATTTTAAACGACTGCCAGTTATACGAACACAAAAGAGCCACCTTCCTGAAATCCTCTTTGACGCAAGGAGACACATGGTCTCTTCCCTAACCCATACTATACAAAAAATACAAGAAGGAGTTGATGGAATTCATTAATAGCATAAAATTATAAGACATTCCAGCATAGCTCTTTTATTTAATATACTTTTAAAGTTAGACTTAGTATTTTATTCTTTATTTTTTTTGATACTCAATTGTTAATTTGTAACATTTGTTTATTCTCCGCATAATTTTTGTATTTGATTTTGCCTCTGTTTTAGAGTATTGTGTTTTAGTATATTTTGGTACTGTTCATTCATCTGATACTGTTATTTACTTTATTTAATCGTTTATTGTTATTTATTTTATTTAAAGATCTATAATATTCTCCTTGTAATACATATTAAGTACCATTCTTTTTAAATATCTTTAGCCAACTCATATTGTAATATATATAATGTTTTGGTCTATTTACTATATATCTTGTAAAATAAAAGTATTTTTTTATTTATACATTTGTTTTTGTTTTTGTTCACAATTTCAATACTATACAATAAATATGAATATGAAGATATTATCAGAGGCTTATCACAGTTATCAGTGTTAATGTTATAAACATTGGCAGATAGCAGTCCGACACTACCTGCTATTGAACAAGTACCTTTATGTTATTATGGGATGAGACATAGAGACCCTAGAGTGCTTAAAACAAAACATAAATAAACAGTGTTATGCTATTCCTATCCTGCTTGAAAAAGGTTTTTTGAAAAACTGTTGCAGAAAGATTAAAAACATTGATTGATTGAAATAATCAATGTTCAATCAGAGATTGAAATAAGCTTAGGTGATTTAAAGTTTTTAATAAGTATATTATATAATTAAATTAACTTGAAAACTATAACTTTGTTTAAGACTTTTTCTTTTAATAGGGTAATGCTATTAGTATACTGAACATTTTGATTCGTTAAATCAGCGATTTACAACCTGGGTACCACAAATGTATGCTAGAGGTACCATGGCAATAATATTTGGTGAACAGATATTCTGAAAATTGATTAATTTATACTCAATTATAACGTAATTAAAATTAAAAACAACCAACAATAAGATTTTATTTGGTTTATTTATATTGCACCAACAATTAGTAAAGATTTTGTTTCATCACCACTTCAAATATAATGGTGTTAGGATTTTTTTTACCCAATTAGGATGCTAGTGTACCGTGTAAATGTTTTAGCTTAACAACAGTGTCTTAAAATGTTTTAGCCTGATAAAAGTGTTTTGTTTTGAGAACTGTTATCTTAAAAATTTTGAGTAAAGCCTTCATAAAATGGTAGTAGATTTAACTCTAAACTATATATATTTGGTTTGTTTAAGGATCAACCACGATCTTAACATTCGGCAAAACTGAATTTTTTAATGTGTGTGTTTGTATATATATACATACTAAAATATATATATATATATTAAAAAATCAGAATGTACGACTGGAATATATTTACTTTTTTATAATCTTATGCTTGTAGGGATATATTGGAAAAGTCTGCTTCTGAATTTACACTAGATGCTGGTGACACTCTTGTAGATGAAACAGAGGAAGCTCGAATTGACCAAGTTTATAAGTTTGATGAATTTGCCCCATTTATTAATTTAGATTGTGTTGGTTGTGGCGATACAGAAGAGGTATCTACTAAAACGCCCTTTGAAAATATAAAACAAAAAATGACGAATGTTACAGAAGATGGAAAAATTTCAAAATTGGTGAGATGCATGTTCGTTGAACTTTAGTGTTTTAACAGAGAAATTATTTATTACTGAATCCCAGTTTGTTCATGGATTTCTTTTTATTTTAATGACGTTTTTACCTAATTTGAGTACTGTCATTATGATTAGCCTGCTTTATTGTCTTTATTCTTTGAATTTGTTGAATTGACTAATTTATTTTTTAATTTCAGTTAAATTGGGTCAAATTTAAGTTAATTCATATCAGATCAAAACTGGTCAAACACAATGGATAGTTGCTAGTAAAATTTCAACCAATTAATATTTGAAAAACTATTTGAATTCATCAGCTATACAATCCCCTTTTCTTAAAATGCTTTCACTTTAATTAATTAATTTTATTCTACAATATTAATCTAAAATGATATTAATACTGTAGAGATGGTTGACTGTGATTATAATATGAAAAGTAGTTGGTCGGGAGTGCTGTCAAATTAAATACTATATATTAGAATATAGTATAATATAGACTCATTATATGTAGGGAGTCAGGCTGTAGTCGCTGCTGTGTGGAGATCGGCTCTGTGCTAAATTTAGTTTAAAGTGGTCTAAGTGAAGTAGTGATACTGAGTTTTTCCATGGTTAAGAATAATAGTGTCCAGTACAAGAATACAAAATTTGAAGAAAATTAGTAGACTTGGGACGAAAATAAGAACAGGTAAATTAAACCATTTAATGAATTGCTTGCTCCTTGTCTATAACCTACCAGCCCCCACTACAGCTCTCTCAGGGAATAAACATTCCATTCAAGTAAACATTAAATTCAAGGGTATCAGCTGTGCGTAATTCAGAAATTGATGGTACAATGGAGTTAAAAAATGATGAAATCTTAATAAAACTTGAAAAACTTAACGTAATTGAAGAAAAAATAGATAAAAATAATGAAAATATCAGAAAGGAAATATGTGATTTGAAGATCAAAGTTAATAAATTTGAAAATAAACTAAACTTTGAAAGAAAATATAACCTTATATTTTTTAATTTGAAGTCCCATAGCAAGTTTGATAAAAGGAATGAAATATTTGAAATGCTTTATTTTCTTAATAGTGAGGTGAGAATGTACTTTATAGTAAATATTTTCACCATTGCCAAAACAAAGATTATTGTCCCGAAACTCTCTTCAATTTATTGAATAAAGGATATTCTCAAAGTGAAGAAAAATCTTGTAAAGAGTGAAAATTATAAGAATATTACTATTAAGGAAGATTTCTCTTAGGAAACTAGAAAGATAAGTGCTCAGTTATTCCCGTATCTTCTCGAAAAGAAAGAAAGAGGGTTTATAGCAGCAATTAGGAAGGACAAACTACTTTTAAATGGAAAGTTATTTAGTTTAGAAGACTGAATTGCTGAAAAGAAAGCATTAAGGAAGAAAAGAAACAGAGAAGAAAACTCTCCAAAAGAAACTGACAAAAGAAAAAATACAGTAGTTTTAGTTTTAGAAATACACGAACAGGTAGTTTAGACAGGTTTTTTTAACAAGAATATAACGAAAATTTTTCATTAACTCCCGCAACTTACATACATAACTACTCCTACATTTATTATATATACATATAAATATAACGTCTAAGTATAAACATGTACAGATATGTTTATACTTATACTATTAAAACTATGTAATCCTTGATTTAATATTTTTTAATGATTAATATTGTTATTTACTGTTACTAATTTTATACTTCAGTAATTTTTACTAAATATTTTTATTTATTTTTTTAGATTTTAAGATTTGGTGATGATAACTTAGTACCTCCTAAATCTGTGATTTATTTTCATTATAATTCTTATTTAGAAATGGAAGAAATTCCTTTTGACTCTTCCTATTTACGCAATGAAAAGCCTCTTCGTATGCAGTTAGGACTTGGAGATTTGTATTTGGGCTTTGAAAAGAGCTTATTAACAATGAGAGAAGGTGAAAAATCACAGTTTCTCGTACATCCAGACTATGCCTTTGGTGAATTGGGTGCTCCTCCCAGAATCCCACCCAGTAAGTTGATGTAGGACTTCCTTTATTTAATTTTTTTTAAATATTACAGTAAAACTTCTTAGTTTAAGGGAAGAAAATTTTTTTGCTGTAGATCTGTTTTCAAAAAATTTTAAGTAAAACATGATAAAAGAAATCAAAATTAGGAATTTCAAATTTCATTTTATAAGATCTATAAATGGAATTGCTTATTCATTTAAAAATATTTTTAATATTGAAATTTACATTTAAAATAATTTTTTATGAGAAATAATACATTCTATATAGCTATTTATAAGATAACTTTATCTGCAAATAATCTCAATTTATTGTTTATTAACATATTGTTTTTATTTCCTTATCACATTTTCTTAAACAAACCTTTAAAATAATGCTATCTACAGAAGTTTAAAGAAGAAACTCTCCTCTTTTTAGTGAGTCCATGAATTCTGACATTGGACAAACTGAAAACAGGGTACAGAGCTTTAAACTGAAAATGTAATTTCGTAGTTTTGCAAATTTTGAACTCTTTCGGGACTAAAAAAAAAATTATTATCCGTGCACATGTTAGTGCTTTGTTGTAAATTTAGAGTGTTAATAATTTCTTGTTTTCAGTGTGTTACTGTTTAGTAATTAGATTCATTGGATACAAATATCATTCAGCCAAGGTGAGCCATCTACTTGGATCTTGAAGTTTCTTATTTTTCTAATACATCTGTAGTACAAGAAATAAATCTTAAAATCCTATCCAGAATATTGTTTTCTTATTTTTTATTTGGGTTAATAATTTTATCTGTTTTTTAGTTATTTAGAGCCGTTTTTAAGTGATTACTGAATTTAGTTGTTTGATTTTTTGCAGGCAAATTAAAAATTATAAATTACCATATATTAATGTTTTTTTTTTTCCTGTAGATGCTACAATACTTCTGGAAATCGAACTTATAAAAATTGTTGACTGTAGTGGCATAGATAAATCAGATGAGCTATCTGGAGAAAATGATTCATTTTCTGAAATCTTTTCAAAAGCTAAGGGTTATCAAATACTTGGAAATGATTTTTTTGGACAAGGAAATATTTCAGCAGCTATTGACAAGTAATTAAACTTTATTTATATAAATCTTTATGTTCCTATTATTTTATAGGAATATTCCTATTATTATCTTCATTATTCATGACAGTCAACCATTTACCATTATTTTTCAAACTATTTACAATCTATTTCAGATATAAAAAAGCAGAAAAGGTGCTATTAACAACTAAAACAAATAATTCTGATGAAGAAATTCAGTATATAGGACTCTTGCTGAAATTGTATATAAATTTATGTGTTTGTTACAATCATCCAAAAATTAAAGCTCCTGAAAAAGTATGTAGTGTTGCTAAAACTGCATTTTTTGGATGTACAGAAGAAGCTGGAAAATCAGCAAAACTATTTTTCAAGTAATTAATAGTAAATGATATTTTACATTTATTTCTTAATGTGTAACTCACTCAAATCTGGTTACCTAGACCTAGAGCTAAAGCCGAAAAGATTGTAATATTTTAAGGAAATTTTCAACCTAACAGGCTAATTGTACTCCTTTTAGATATTACAAAAATACTTGTCTGCCAACTCTGATAGGTCAATTTAAGGTTTAGGGGCATTTTGAGAATATGTTTTGTTTGTCGCTTTAAGATACAATTTTGAATAAGTCTTTAAACAGGATGATATGCTGAACGTTTCATTGCCTACAGTATACATGTCCGAATTTTAGTTTCTGAGATATTTTAATCCATATCCACGAAGACTGGGGAAACGCCCGAGGGAATAGCTTTGTCTGTTGGCACGGCCCTGGCCATCAAACTTAATGTCGGGGACCTGGATCTTTTGGAGAGAAAGCGTCCTAGAAGAGAGGACACCAGGCCACTGTCGATCATCGTGCGATTTGTTCACCTGACGATCCAGGACGAGGTGTTATGACTTCAAAGGATAAAAAGGGACCTCACCACCAGGCATCTCGGTTGAGAAAGCGACGAGAGAATCTACATTGGGGAAGAGATGAACTCAAGCAACCGCTATCTTGACTGGCTGGTATATAGAAAAGGGCCTCGAGAAGAATCAGATACGTTTGGTTTTCCAGAGGATTTGCTAGATGCCGAAAAGATGACGGTTGGAGGTCATAATCATCAAGGCCGAAGATCTAGTTGCATTTGAATGTTGTAAACCCAATAGTTACCTTTCTACTCCATATTTTGTTCATAGACACCAGAACTTTACTATGTCTTTTTTTTTTTCATATTTCTCTAAAGAATATTAGTTTGTTTCTTTGATGTCTTTTATTAGTCTGAATATTCAGAGAGTGGTTCTTTTAGATTATGTTTTTACTCATCTTTGTACATTTTTGCACATCTTTGTATCTCTTTATTATTATTTTATTTATTGCTTTTTTTAGTGTGAAAAGTCATTCAATTTTTTCAGTTGCAATTATTATTTATTGTGTTAAATGTCACCATCATTTATTTCATTTTTCTCCGTTTTACTGCATTTTATAGTGGAAACTCAAATTCATTAATCCCTTTCCTTTTCAAACTTTCGAAGAAGTATATCCTTCTCTATCCTTATATGACTAATATCCTATTAACGTGCCATGCTAACTCCCAATCCCTTCCTGCTCACTTTGATGAATTCCAAGATTATTTCCTTCATAATTTTTATCATATTATTGCCGTTTCGGAAACCTGGCTCAAACCTAATATTCCCTCCTCCTCTATATCCATTCCTAACTATGACTTTTTCTGTCATGATCGAACAGGTGGTGGTGTTAGCCTTTATGTTCATGAGAGTCTGAGGACAAAAATCCTGCACAAATCTCACTCTCCCGACTTTTCTCACTTAGAGTATTTATTTGTAGAAATTTTCTTAAATTCCTTTTCCCTCCTTTATGTCATTACATATCACCCTCTCCATGTCCACTTTGATCCTACCTTTGAATCCTCTCTTTTTATCTATATTCCTTTATACAACAATGTAATAATAGCCATTAATACCAATTTATCCTCCGACTCTCCTGACAAAACATACCTTATAGATGTAATCCATTCTCTTGACCTATTTATCATTCCTTTTCAACCTACTCGCCATACCCAGTTCTTGAGCACATGGCTTGACCTTTTTCTAATTGATTCTCCTCAAAAGTTATTATCCTCTGCTCAGAACACCGTTTCCTTTCTTTCAAATCATGATCTCATCAAGGTTTCCTATAATGCCCCGACTCCTAAGTTCTCTCCCGGGCAAATGCAAATTACATGGCGGGATCTTGGCTCATTGACTTCTGAAAAACTAAAAATTCTTTCCTCGAATGACTAGTCCAATCCTTAGATCCGATTTATTTCTATCCCTCTAATGATGAAATGGTGGAGTGTCTATCCTTAAAACTTCTCCTATTCCTAAATCAGCACGCCCCCTGAAAGATCTCGTCATAAATTGAGATTGGAAGTTATTTGAATATTTCTTACAGGTCCTCCTACTGAACATCTCAGGTAGGTGGTCATTCTTATAATCGCATAACCGAAATAGAAAAAGGTTCTAAATTATACCTGACATCAAAATTCACAGAGCTTCTATTGTAAAAACTATAACCATTCGACCGATCAATGTTACAGAATAGGCAGAGGACATCAGTATGATTCAAATCAACAATATCAATCCCGTGGTCATCATGAACAAACCAGGATCTTGTAGATATTGTAAAAATTCGGGCCACGCAATTGATGAATATAGAAAAAGGAAATACATAAATCAAAATCCTAAAGTAAATCATTTAAAACCAAAACCCTCCATTGAACAATGCCATGTTGCGAGTATGAGAAACTAGCAGCGGCAATCAACACTAAATTAGAAATTTAAACGGACCACAAACTATTGCTTTTCGAAGCCCTAATTCTATGAAAGGAAAATTAACGTTTCTAATAGATACAGGTATTCTCTTATTAAACACGACTCATTAAATCTGAAAATAACAGGAATAAACCCAAATAAAACTGCTATTATTAATGGAATAAATCCTGACTCACCAATTAAAACACTGAGGTTGAGTAAAATAGAACTGAAAATTGGGTCTCTGGCACTAGACCCTAAGATTCATAAAATAAATTCAAAAAGAATTTATTTTAATTTTATTAATTTATTTTAGTCAACACAATGGAATTTTAGGAAATGATTTTCTAGAAAACCAGAAAATAAATATCGACTATCAGGCCAAGATGATAAGGATTCATAATCACTTGATCCCCATTAACAATCACGATCATTAAAACATTTTTATTAAATTTAGATCTTTTAATGAAAATGTAGTAAATATCAAAAGTAATGAATGAAAAAGATAGAATAGTTAACTAAACTAATCTTGATAATGGTCTGATTATTGCAAATTCTTATCTCAAAAATCACATAACATTCGATAACTTTATGCAGAATCTTGACGATAATGATGACCCTCCAAAATATGATTTTGGTATGACAGTAAAAGATAAAGTAATAAGTTATAAAGTAATTACACCTTATTGGTATTATTTAATACCATTCAACTCGATGTAAGATTTTACTACAATAATTATTATTATACTTTTATATTACTATTATTACTTTATCATTGTTAAGTAGTCATAATTACAATAATTGTTAGCCATATTTTAAATTTAACTAATTACTCTTTATTAATATTATTATTTATATCATTCAGCCTCAATGTAAGATTTCTCTGCAATCATTATCATTATTTTTACTTTCCCATACCTATATATGTAATATATTGTAAGTGTAAGTATTGCAATCATGAAAATTTTTTAATTTGAGTTTTCAACGGAAATATACGTTTTGAGGTCTCCTGAGTCAAAATAACCAAGTCCCGAAAAATGGTCTGTATATATGTGAACACTCTAGCTCGAAATCGATAAGTCCTACGAAACTGATATTACATATTTAAGATAGATAGTTGGCTTAGATGTTCTGGCAACTTTTTCCTTAAAATCGGCTAACCGGAAGTGCCACTTTATATCAACGCTGAAACACATTTTTCTGAAAAAGGGCTCAAACAATTTTGATTAAACTCGGTGTATCATTGTATAATTAAGTGGTCTTTAATATCATTTAGGTCTTATCCCCTTTGATGTCACTTTAGATGACTTAAATGCCCAATGTTCCTATGCGTCTTCCTCTAAAGTACCTGTAATATGGTTTATTTGGGAGGGAGAGAGAGAGGGAGAGGGAAAGGGAGAATTTTAAATACAATTTTTTATAAAAGTATTTAACATTTTTTGTTTACACCATGAAGTTAATGGATTTATATCCCACAATCAGTCAATACACTTTTGATTTAAATTAAAAGGTAGACATCAACAGATTTTAGAAAGATAGATTAGTTATGTTGAGAGTTAAGTTTGCAATTGACAGATGCAACTTTGGTTTGAAAAATTTCTTAGTGGAAATCATAAATGTTGAGATTAAGTATATATAAACTTTTTGTGTGTAACCTAATCCAAAATTTATTTTTTTTTAGTTTAGGGAAAGCATTTATTGAATTAAATGAATTTGATAAAGCTAGTAAAAATTTGAAAAAAGCACTCTCTTTGGAACCTCAAAATAAGAACACTAATGACTTATTAGCTGTGGTAAGTTTTTAATGATGTATATATATACATACTCAATACTCACGTTGTCTCCTCTCCCTCCCATTCCTCTTTCGTAGTGCCAGCTCCAGCTCCCATTCTTCCCTCCTTTATCCCAATCATTTCTTCTTTTACCATATTACTCCTGATGACCTCCTTCTATGATAAAAGTTGATTGTATATAAGATATGGAAATTATACTGTAATTTTTTTTTTGTAAATAATGTATTTAGCTTATTTTATCACTTATATATCAATCTACTTTACTTATTTTTCTTGAGCATGAATTATATGAACAAGTATACTATATTATATGTAATTACTGTATGTAGTTTATTGTGTAAATTAGTTTAAAATTAAGGTATGATCTTCAATTTAATTTTAGTATTCATGTTACTGTAATTTATTGGTATGTGTAATAAATATCTCATGTGAATAATTCTTTAAGAAAATAATAAAATAAGTAAATAGAATAAAATAAATAGTTAAGATGTAACTCCGAGGCAATATTTAAATTTTTTTTGTTTGTATTGAATGCACAATGTGCAGATGTTTCAGTATTCACTTGAATTTAATTTAAGAAAAAAAAATTTTTTACTTACAATATTTTTTTTTACCCGGAAGTGGGGAGAAATGTAATATACACCTGAATTGAAAGTTGTTAAAAAGGATTTAATAAATTAATGTAACAGTTAAAAAGCAAGCTAATCTAGTTTCACTAGTTCAGGGAAAAGAAAATGGCTACTCTGTAGTTTCCGAAAAAAGGAAAATCCCTAAGATGAGAGGGAACGGACATTTTGTTTTGGCAAGCAGTTATTGCTTGGCTGCAGTAGAGAGAGGATAGAAGGGATCCTGGAAGAAATCCAGTGGGTAAAACCCATTAACAGTATTACCATCGTGGAAGTTGTTGTTTGACAGAGTCACTAGTTGTTTGGAATTACAAGAGAGAGGATCTCCGAGGGAGCTTGAGTTGATTAGAAGAAAGTGTCACCATTTTGAAAGTTGTTTTTTGGCAAAAGATTGGAAAGCATTAGAAGACAAATGAATTTAGTGTAACAAAGGAAGAAACAGTATCTATACAAAAAAAAAAATAAAATAACTTGAAAATTCATACTTGACTTTATTTTAAAACCAGTGTTTAATTTTAGTATAAATAGTGTAAATAATAATAGTTTGTCTGAGTGTTTTGATCTGATTGTTAGTAACCCTAACCCATACCTGAGATAAAATAATTATAAATTTCAATTCAACATATTAATACTCTTATAATTTTGTTTATTATTTAATAACCTTTTATTTATTTAGAAAGTATCCCACATAAAGTGATCTTCCACGAGATTAATTACTAGCTTAAAATAAGAGAAATGTACTAATATCTAATTATTTTAATTAGATATTATTTTGTAAATATTTAATTTAATGTATGGCTTCACAGGTAATTTTCTCTGTATTTTTAATTTGATCTAAAGGAACAAAAATCTCAGGATAATAAAAATATTTTCATTTAATTTTGTTATTTATATCAAGATAGATGTGGAGATGAATTATAGTTGACTGTGTGAAGGTTATGCTTGTTGCTAGTCAGGATTTTTAGTCAAACTTTTACTGTGCATGACAACATTTTGATTCAAGATTATGGCTCATCATCAGGACTAAAATTAAATCAGATATGTTAGATAATAAAATAAATATAAAACCTAATGAAAGTGTGAGATTAGAGCAAGCACCCCGTATTCCTGAACTCTGAAATATTTCCCAATGTCCCTCAAGAGTATTTAACTTCGAACATAAATTTAGTTTATGTAGTCCATAGAATATTTTTAAGGCTTGCATTTCTATCCCCAGCTGCATGGGATATAAACCTAACATTAAGAGCTGCAGTTGGAATGGTTTTCATTGCCTTTGTTATCATTAGACAGGCTAATCTTTGTAGTTTTCCAGCTGTATCCTATTGTGACAAAATCTTGCTCTTTGCCACCAGACAACAGTTGAATATAAAATCATAGATCTAATTGCTGTAACATACAACCGGTAAGTAGACCATTCATGGTTTAAGTACCCATGATTTCTCTACTGCATTTTTGCAAGCTCATAGGCATTTGAGTGCTTTATTGGTTGTGTTTTTCATATGACTGTTCCATTGAATTTTATTGTCCAGCGTAACACTCAATTGCTTAACCTCCTTGCTAGAGATTAGTTGGATGCCATTGATTATTTACCATTGATTGCCATAAGCTATCCAATAGCTTTATTGCCACATTTTTCTTCATGGTAAAGATGAACACATTTGTGTTAGCTGTATTGATACTCAGTCCATTGGACTGACACCATCTCACAAGACTCGCTGTCGCAGTCTTGTACATATCGGAAAGAAAATTCTATTGTTAGCCCTGTGCATAAAAGCCTGCAGTATTCAGTGTAACAATCAGGGATTCCACCACCTAACACAATGCAGTATTGGACAATGGAGCCCTCCATGTGGACAACCCCCTTAGGGGTTAATCCATATTTCAGTGTTTCATGAGATCTGTTTTACGATTAAGGAGTTAGGACCAATTATTTGTGTTTGTTAAGGTGTTCAGGGTTATTATTGGATAAGAAGGAATCGCTCAAAAACTGTTTAAGATAATTAAGTTCTAAGTGTACTATCGTAAAATAGACAACATTTTTTTTAAATAATAGTGATAAAATTTACTAAAGTCAAAGATAAAAGTGACATTCAGGAGTTCTGATACGGCTGCTGTACTGCTGTAGTTACAGTACACTTACCCGAGCAGCATATCTCAATAATCCCGATTCTAGGTAACAGTAGGGATTGCATTATTAGACTTCCTGAAAGTCTCTTTTATCAATGACCTTAGTGAATTTAATCACTGTTTTCTCAAAGAAAGTTTTGTCTACTTTACAATGGCGCACTTAATATTTAATTATCTTGAAGCTTCAGAAAAACAAGAAATTGATCTTAGCTCCTTTTCCGTTCAGATTGGGCCAGTGCATCAAATAAACATTTTTTTTGGAAATTTTGTCTACAGAGTTTGGCCTTTAAGAACTGAGGCACCCTGTATGTAATAGCTAATACCTCAATAGTATGAAAAAGACCAGGTTGAAGACCAAAAAGCAGATGGATAGATTGAATCCACAATGTAGCAATAGAGTTGCATGCAGATAACTGGAAAAAAAAATAGCCCCAGATAGGCAGAGATCGGGCAGGCTGATAAAACCCATAAAAGATCTATGAGGTCTAATGCCAACAGAAAAAAATAAATAAAATTAAAGATTATAAATATATTATTAGATCCTCGACATTACATGTGAAAATCTTTTTTGGGAATGGTGTGTGAGCAAAATATGTAAACAGTTAAACTAACAATAACAATAGAAAAGCCGTATATGTACGTGAGTAGTTTAAATGGAGAAGGAAGAATCAGGAAAAGTCGGGCCTTGGTTGTTACCAAATTATTAGTTCCTCTCTCCTTTAGTTAATTATCAAATTTGTTCATAGTTTATATTTATCATTTTTTTATTTCTAGTTGTAATGTGAAATGTTTAACTATTTTCATAACTTTCTCACACTTTCATTAGGTTTTATATTTATTTTATTATCTAACATTTCTGATTTAATTTTAGTCCTGATGATGAGCCATAAACTTGAATCAAAATGTCGTCATGCGCAGTAAAAGTTTGACTAAAAATCCTATCTATCAACAAGCATAACCTTCACATAGTCAACTATAATTCATCTCCACATCTATCTTGATAAAAATAATAAAATGAAATGAAAATATTTTTATTATCCTGAGATTTTTGTTCCTTTAGATCAAATTAAAAATACAGAGAAAATTACCTGTGAAGCCATACATTAAATTAAATATTTACAAAATAATATCTAATTAAAATAATTAGATATTAGTACATTTCTCTTATTTTAAGCTAGTAATTAACCTCGTGGAAGATCACTTTATATGGGATACTTTCTAAATAAATAAAAGGTTATTAAATAATAAACAAAATTATAAGATTATTAATGTGTTGAATTGAAATTTATAATTATTTTATCTCAGGTATGGGTTACTAACAATCAGATCTAAACACTGGTTTTAAAATAAAGTCAAGTATGAATTTTCAAGTTATTTTTTTTTATAGATACTGTTTCTTCCTTTGTTACACTAAATTCATTTGTCTTCTAATGCTTTCCAATCTTTTGCCAAAACACAACTTCCAAAATGGTGACACTTTCTTCTAATCAACTCAAGCTCCCTCGGAGATCCTCTCTCTTGTAATTCCAAACAACAACTTCCACGATGGTAATACTATTAATGGGTTTTACCCACTGGATTTCTTCCAGGATCCCTTCTTCTATCCTAAAACTATTTTAAATAAAACATAGATAAAGGCACTTTAGAAGTAGAAATTTTGAAAGTTCAGGATTTAAACCCTATTACAGTATAAATGAATACAACCACCTGATATTGATTTAACGAGTTTAATTGAAATCGTAAGTGCCATCTTCAAGAAAATAGTGAAACATTAATAAATTGTAAAATATGAAATATCAATAATATGAAGTGGTACTTCTGGTTTGCTCGTTTTAAGAAAAAAGTGTCTAACATCCCTGCCATATATATATCTTAAATATGTAATTTGAGTTTCGTGCAACTTTTTGTTTTTGAGCTAGGCTGTTCATACACATAGACACATGTTATAGAAAATCTTAATGAATCAAAAGATATTATTATTGAACGTTGATAAAATTAATTTTAGTTTAAGCTTAATATAAGTTTTAAAAAATAAATTATTTAATTTGCTCGAACAGTTATAGAACCAACTAATATCTTATGAAAATTAGATTTTTTAAAAATTGTTTTTCATTAAAGATTGATGTTTAAAATATATATAAAAAAAAAAAAAAAAAATCCAATTGATGTTTAATATTTTAGCTTGAAGAGAAAAAGAAAGCGTATTATCAACATGAAAAATTGGCATACCAAAAGGTTTTTGGATATAAAAATATTAAACCTAAAGAAGAAGAATTGAAGCCTGTGAGTTATTCTGAGATAGTTTTACATTTACTTTCATATTTTAATAGTATCATAAATGTATTTAATTAAATTTGTTTTTCTAGGAAAGTGAATTTGAAAAGTTATTGAAAAGTCAATTAAAGGAATTTGCTACAAACAGTACAAATAAAATACAACTCCCTGGTGGGCTTACTTATAATGAGAGGTGTATTTGTCGTAAATTATGTGAGGAATTGCGTCTAAACTATGATGAAAGTTCAATTGCTGGAAAACTTGCTGTCTCTATTACTAAATAATATCTTGTATTTTTTTATATTTCATATCAGAAGGCTGATTAGCTTTAAAATCCTAGTGAATTATTGATATATTTGAATCATTTCAAGTTTGAAATATTTTGTTCGTTTTGTATGTTTTAACTCAAGGATGTTCCTTTTTAGTTATAAAACATGTTAGTTATGCAAACATTTAAAAGAGAGAATCTGATTTTATAATTACGTGACATGAAAGATGGCTGTGATATTTTTTTTTATTTTGAGGTGTTTTAAGCTGCTGTTTAAGTTTCAAAATTTAAATGTATACTTCTAAACTTAATGTTTGTACATCTTCTAAATGTTTATTTTTAGTTGAACAAAAAATTATAAGAATTTAATACCCTTGGTTGTGAGAAGTTTCAATTTTATAGATTAGTTTTAGTAAATTCTATATTTTGTAATGGTTATTTCACTTTGATAAAGATAAATAATTTCTAAACATTTTTGTATTTGGGTAAATATATACTTAAACAAATTTTATTAATTTATTGCATTTTCTGTATTCAGTAAATGACCCTTCATAAGAATCAGTTTCAGGTCATTGGATAAATTTAAAAAGAAATTTATTAAATTGGTAATTTACATGTAATAAGTTTTCCATCACACTACAATATAAATAAAAGGAAGAATAAGTTATTTTTTTATCTCACTAATTAAAATTATTAATATACCACACAATTTTTATGAGAATTTGTAATGCAGCTGCTTATGTTGCAAGGCATCAGTTTCACTACTTACATTTTGTTTTAATATTTAGTAAATTTTATTTTTCCAAGATTATACATTTATTGCTATATTACATTACTTTTTATTTCTAAGATATTTTTTAATCCTTATGCATTTGCTCCATTTTACTTGGATTGATCTTTCTTATTTTATCCATCTTCATTTTGTATTAATGTTCTTAATATTTTTACTTTCACTTACCTATATTTGAAATATATATTAAGGGTAAGTATTGTGATCATGAAAATTTTCGAATCTAATTTATCAACAAAAAAACATGTTTTGAAGTCTCCTTAGTCCAAATAACCAAGTCCTGCAAAATGGTGTATGTGTGTGTGTGTTTGAGTTTGTATGTGTGTGTGTGTGTGCATGCGTGGGTGGGTGTGAACAGTCTAGCAAAAGCGACTTTGAACAAAATGTTGTATAAAACTGATCTTACTTATTTAAGATAAGTATATGCCTTCGATGTTACTGCAACTTTTTCCTTAAAATCAGCTAACCGGGAGTGCCTCTTTATATCAATGGTGAAAATCATTTTTACAATTTTCTCAAAAACGTCTCTAACGATTTTCATTAAACTTGGTAAAGCAGTGTATAATTCAGTGGTCTTTAATATCATTCGGTCTTATCCCCATTGATGTCATGTTACAGGACTTAAATGCCCATTTTTTGTAAACGTCTTCCTCTAAAGTATCTTTAATATAGTTTATTTTAAAAAAATAACACACTTTTATTGACAGTAACTATGAAAAATGGCTAAATATGAAGTTTGAAAGAATATGCTAATTGGAAACTTTTCATAGTACACTTTGTTTTTCTGTAATTTGTAATTTAGACTCTTATATTATTCCAAATCACTTTTGTTTGCATAGTATAGCTATTCAAGTTTTACTAATGTTAAAACATTAATTTGTAAATGCTTAGTGTCCAGACTTTTAGATGATATAGCAATATGGCACTTTTTGGCTGACCGGCCGCTGAAAGTGGAGTTGAGCTGTGCGGATTGAAGTCAGAGTGGGTCAACAACCAATCGCGTAGTGGACCCCAGCTCAGTCAGCTACTTGCCTTGCATCGATATCTTTCTAATATTCATATTAGTGGTGGGGGAAGTAGAGCATAGGTTCAAAACTGAATCTTGGTCGAGTCAAAGCGGAGTAGAGTTGATCTTTATGACACCGCTCAACAGTGCTCTGCTCCGGATCTGGTGGTGGTGGCTTTCCTTTCATTAAAAACCTTTTTTTGACTGACCACCCCAACTATTCTTCTCTTCATTATCCATTACAGTCAACCATTTACCAATTTTAAAAACCTTTTATTCGGTTTTGGAAGTTGAATCAGCTTCGCTCATTTCCGCTTTCTATGGTCAGTCAGCCTTATATTGTTAATGTTATAAACAGCATCATCTTGAAGATATTAGGTTTGGTATTAGCAACCATTGTCCAATTTGGTCTTACAGTCTCTGAGACTTTCAGTTGACAGAATGACTAACTCCAATTTAAAAATTTTTGAGTAATGTCATTATAGTGATATTTCAAGTTGGAAAAGTTATATCTATACAGACAGTGAGCAAGTTGATTCCAGATTAGGTGATTGCAATGTTGAAATATAGAACTGTGAATAAAGGTATAAATTTTGCCAATATAAACATCACTAAATTATTAATAATGAATGTTGAAATTTTAGTTAGTCATCCTGACATCCGAAAGGTTCATATATGCCTAAAGAGATTTGAATATTTAACCTATAAATGATTATGGATTGTAGGACAATGAGTTATTAAACTTATTTTCCATTGTAATGTATGGATACTTCATAGGCTGTAATTGTAGAAATTGCCTTTCATGTGTAGGTAACAGATTCTGGGGTTGATCGGCTCAAAACCAAATATTAACTGAGAAGCTATTCTGCCAACCAGGAGGCCAGTGCTAAAGTGCTGCAACCTTTCATGTAGCTGTAGTATATGGTGTGGCCATTCTTCTTTAGTATTCCAGTCCCCATCCACCTTACCAGCAATATCTACCCTGAAGTTGTCAAGTTGGGTTAAGAGCAGGTGAAGTGCTCCAGGTTGATATAATGAAAAAACGTTCCGAGTCGAAAATAAGTTTTATAGGCGTTAGGTCGTTTCTGTGAGATATAAATATATAAGAAGGTTTTTTGGTTGTAAAGAATACACCTAGGAAATATTGCCATTGGAAAACTGGGTAGAGCAACTTCAACTCGATATAGTAACTGGAGACGTGGGGGCGCCTGGGGACTCAAATATAAATCTAATGAAACAATTCATTAGTTTCTTTAATCTGATATCAAGCCCACAAGACAGTCCACCGTATTCAAGGCAGCCATACTCAAAGTGAGGGAAAATGAGAGAGGAAACTAGGAGCTGACGGATTTTAAGAGGAATCTCAGGAACTGTTTGAGGGTAACAATAGACTTTCGGATAATTTGGTAAATGTGATTATTCCAGGATAGATATTGATCAAACATTACTCCAAGGTTTCTTATGGAAGTGTGGAAATGTATGGATATCACATTGAGGTAGAGTAGAGGATAATAAGAAATGAGGTTAATCAGATGCTATGGTGAGAATGGCTTTGGTCTTCTCAACATTCAATTTTGAAGCATTGTTCGCTGCCCAGGTATTAGTACTGTTGACGTCTTGTAGCCTTTGGATCGCCTCAAGCGTCTTGGTAGAAAGAAAGGTAGATTTGGAGATCGTCTGCATATAAATGGTGTTGTGAGTGATGAATGGAATCAGGAAGGTCATTAATGTAGATGGAGAAAAGAGTTGGGGAGAACGAAGATCCCTGAGGAACATCATGAGTTAGTAAGAAGGGAGAGGAAGGAGTTTTATTGGGAATGATGACTGTAGGATCTTTAATACAAAAAATAATGGAACCACTTAGAACACTATTTGATATGGTTGAGTTTTGGAGTTTGGTAAGGAGGATTTTATGATTTACGGCTTCCAGAATCTTGGAGGTGAGGATCTGAGGTTTGTGATAAGGAAGTATCAAAGAATTGTGCCTTAGCACGTCACAAGGAAGATTAGGTTAGGTTTCGAAGAGTCTTAAAAGAGAAGTAGTCATTCGGATTACGTCTTCGTTTAAAACGCCTCCTTGCAGCATCTCTTATTTTCATCAACTCTCTTATTTCTGGATTAATCCAGAGAGCTACAGGGGGTCTATAGATCGAGGTCTTTAAGGAGGCGTACTGATTTAGGAATAAGAGAAGATTCCAGGATAGACACTCAACTTTTCAGAGGTTAATGAGCCAAGGTTTCGCCATGTAATTTGCCTGGGAGTGAACGTAGGAGTCGGGACGTTATAGGGAATCTTGATGAGATCATGCTGTGAAAGGAAGGAAACAGTTCTGAGCGGAGGATAATAAGTTTTGAGGGGAGTCAATTAGAAAAAGGTCGAGCCATGTGTCGAGAACTGGGTATGATGAGTAGGTTGAAAAGGAACGATAAATAGGTCAAGATAATGGATTAGATCTATAAGGTATGATTTGTGAGGGGAGTCGGAGGATAAATTGGTATTAAAGTTGCCGGCTATTATTACATTGTTGTATAAAGGCTATTATTACATTTTTGCCTGTATGATGGACTGCATCAACTTTATTCAGGGTCCGCACAAAGCACCCATAATATAATTTGAAGCATATTAAAACAAGATATAGTTTTAGCAGCGTAAGTCTGTCCGAGCCCTAGATTGCTTAGATATCTTAATGAAGCTAATCTTTTTGTGGTGGCTGTTTTTAGTGTAGGAGTGTGTAATTTCCCTTTCAGTTTTTCGTCAAAAGTCATACCTAAGAATCTATGCTGGTTTGGAGTATAGATTAGAGGATTGAGGAATTACCTAGGTAGATTTCGGGTGAGTTAAGGATATTTCTTTTCGTACTGGAATGTAAGCATTTAGTTTTCTCGGGGGAAAATCGCAGATCAATGGAGAGAGACCAGTTGTTCATTCTATTAACAGCGTCCTGTAATTTGGATTTTATGGTGGTTTCGCAAAAGATAGTGGTTTAACTCCTCTTGGCAAGTTGAGCCCCTGATCAAATTGTAATTCTCTATTGTCCACATTAGTCTTCTATTAATCATCCGTTCTATTATTTTACTTAAACACCTAATAAGAAACATAGGGCGTGACATATAGTTGGTCGGTGAACGCTTCTCATTTCCGTTTTTCAAAATTGGAACTACCACCGAATCACGCCAGTTATGTGGGAAATGTCCAGAAAACCAGATATGATTATAATACCCAAGAAACCATTCCAGTGTATTATCTGGTATGTTTTTTATCATGTCTTAATGTACATGGTCAGAGCCAGGAGTAGAATCTTTAACGGTATTTAAAACATTTTTTGAATTCCCACATTGAAAAAAAGGAGTTTGTAACATAGTGATCCATCTTCCGTTGTTCTGTCGAAATATATTTTTTCGGGATTTTTTTATGTATTTATTTAGAAATATAACAATCTGTCACTTGGACAATAATTATAGTGATATATGAACACATTCATACCATATATACAGAAAATATATATTAAAAAAAGTAAAATAATAATAATAAAAAATAAAATAACCTAAAGATAAGTAAATTAAAAACGTAAAAACACAGTCATATCTATATACAATATATACAATCAGTCAGGGAACCCCAAACCAAGCTTCTTCCCCTAACTATAGAAGTAAAAATAGGACTTCGCGCTACTTTCGAGATCTCTGCGCTACTTTCTCTACCGCGTCACCGGTGCTAAAGCCAGTGGAATTTGAGCGAGAGCGCTTTAGCCACATACACTCATGTTAAGAGTGGAGAATCTGGCCATTGCCAGAATTCCAAGATATATACTACAAAAGAGCTCTGGGCCACTGCCGCTTCAACCTTCGAGGAGGATTGTATAGATGAGTGGAACTAGATAGGGATTGTGCTAGAGGACTCGGATGGTTTATAAGGCTCTGATGGAATTTAGAAATTTTTTCAGGAATAAGGTCGAGGAGAAATGGGATATTAAGGTCGTGATGTAGGGTTTTGTTGGTTACGTAGAACCGAGCATCGACTATTGTTCGGAGGATTTTGGACTGAAAGGATTGGATGCGTTTGATGTTAGAAAATTTCGCTCTCATTAATAAAGTTCAAGTCCGTAGGTCCAAATAGGTTTCAGGATTGTCTTGTAGATCAATAATTTGTTGTCAGTTCAAAGTTGAGATTTTCTAGTCGGTAGTCTGTATAATTGGCCGTATGGTCGATTAAGTTCTTATCTTTTAAGTCTAGTATGTGGGTTCCACGTTAGTCTTCGGTCTAAGAGAAAACCAAGATACCGGAATGTGTGTGAAAAAGGAAGCTGGATGGAATTAAAGTGGACTGATGGACAGGATCAGCATTTCGATTCGTTTACTTTGATGCGCCATTTATTACACCAGTGCTCAATCAGGGAGAGGTGCCTCTGCAGATTTAAATATGCTTTTTCAGGATCTGAGTTGGATGATAGGATGGCGGTGTCATCAGCAAATGTTGCCAGGAAGGTATTGAGATGGACAGGGATATCAGCGGTAAAAAGGATATAAAGGACGGGGCCCAAGACGCTAACTTGAGGAACAGCGGCTTCAACTGGGTAGGAATTGGAAAATCATATACCACAGCGAACTTTTACCTCAGAAGAATTAACTGCTTTAGGGAGTAAGGAAAATGGAAGGGGTGATTTAAGGAATTCTTCTACTGTTGTGGTGTGGTTGGGATTGGATTCCGGATGAGAGGTGAATGGTCTGGAGACGTGTCTGGCGAATTCCTCAGCTTTATCTTCATCGGACGCTGCCCAGGAGCCATCGCATCGACGGAGTGAATAGGAAATATGATGGAATTTTAGGATTTTGTTTGTGATCTTCCATACAGAATTATCATGAACAGAGAGGGAAGTAAGGTAGGAGTTGAAGGATTGGGATTTGAGAGTGGGCGGGGTAGCCGAACGGGATAACGTGTGTGCACAGCACCGCCGTTGCCCGGCAACCTTCCACATTTCCATGCCCGGGAAAACCCCGCATAGCCTTAAAGGCAAGCAAGTGGAAGACCTTAAAAAAACAAAAGGATTGGAATTTGAAGGTGACCAATTCCTGCTTTAATCGTTTACTGAAATAATTATAAGAGCGCCGAGCGGTGGGTTGTCCTGAACGTTGCCATAATATTTTGGCGTTTGATGTGAATCAGGTCTAGCGGGTATTGAAGTAAATTATTTTTCTTAGGAATTTTTGAGGAGAGATTTGGGGAGGAAGCAGTCTGGATTGTGGTGGTAAAGGAATGTACAGCATTATCGAGGTCTTCTGGGTTTTTCTGAAGTCAATTTTATTGGAAAGGATTTGATTAAAGAGTTTCCAGTTAACTGAGCCTCTGATGAAATGACGGTGAAGGGGGTTTAGGAATAGGAGCTATTGATAATTAAAGTATTAATGGACTATGATCTGAGTAAAGTTCGTCAAGACGGGTAAGAGAATGAACTGAAACTGTGGATGAACCTAAACCTAACCTAAACCTAAACCAATGTAGATGAAAAAATCAAGGATATCAAGATTGCGGTTAGGATCAGTGGGCCAGTAGGTTGGTGAGTTAGGTGGAAGGAGATTGGAACGTTGGGAATTGAGTGCAGACAGAAATGTTCTGCCACGAGAATTCGTGGTTCTTGAACCCCATTCTTGATGCTTGGCATTTAAGTCTGCACCCAGGATGAAATGATGACCTAAGGAGTTGAGGAGGGAACTGAACTGGACTTTGGGTATGGATCTGTTAGGAGGGCAATATGCTGATGTAAGGGTGACTGGAAAGGAGGAGGTTCTGATTACATTAGCGGTTAATTGTAGGAAATATTGAGTAGGTAATAGGAATTAGTGATGATAGAGAGGTTGGTGTATGATTACAGCAGTACCGGCATGTGCTCCACCGTCACGATGGGCGGTATGGTATGTTATGTACTGTGGAATTTTTAAATGCTGTTTTATGGTCATTCGAGTTTCTGTAATTAGGGCCACGTCAAAGTTCATGTCTAGTAGTAAAGCTGTTTGTTCGTCAACTTGATTTCTAACACCATTCGCATTCCAAAGTCATTTAAGAATTTTTCACAGGAGGGATGAGGTGAGATACGATATTTGTTAGGAGTGATATGAGTGGGGTAACCATTGATTTAAATTCAATGAGGAATGATGACAACAAACTGGTGAGATCTATGCATTTGAGGGAGGAGGAATATGAGTTTGTTGATGGTTAGGTATGTGAGGATGAACAGGATATTGAGGTTGGGGTTGAGGTAGTTGCTGCGACAAGGCTTTACTTGTATTAGTTGGGTTCTTACCTCCAAGTAGTTCGGCGTATGATATATTATTACTAACAATTCTAGAATGTTCTCTTCTTGGTCTGATCTTGAATCGGGTCCTTCTGGTATCTGGATTTGAGGTTCTTATAAGTTTGGCAGCCTTTGTAGTTGGCTGTATGTTCCTCTAGGCATAGGGCACAAACTGCAAGATCTTGTATAGGTTTGGTGCACTCTGCTGATTTGTGTTGTTCGCCACATTTCACGCAACGCGGCAAGTGGTGGCAATAAGTCTTTGTGTGACCATACGCCTTGCAATTGTTGCACTGCACGATTTCTCTCTTGGGGTACGGCTTCTCTATCTTCTCGATAGTGTAGTACAATCTCTTGATTTTATATGTTTTTTTCAATTTCAGGTGATGGCTCTAGGTCCACGAAAAATAAAGGTAGTAGAACTTTATTTTTTACTCCCGGCTGCTCCAAATTCTCCTTCAGAACATTGGTTACCTGACGTACATTGAAACCAAGCGTCGTTAGTTCTTCTTTTATCACTTCAGTTGGGGTTGAGGAGTGTAAATTTCTTTTCACCACTCCTAACCATCTCTCCTGTTTCAGCTTATACGTATGGAACTTTGCATTCGTTTCTGACAGGTACTTCACAATTTTTAGATAGCTTTCTGAAGTATCTGGTTATTTTTGTATCATTGGTCCTGTTGAGGCAAGAATAACTGCTGGAGCAGATTTCGTTTAGTTGTGTACACAATAGGTGGAAATCTTTGATATTTTTTACAAATATCGGATGGACCTTGGTTCCCTTGGTATAGCTGCTAACTCCATTAGTTCTCTGTCATTATGAAGCACTTGGAACGGGTTTGGAGTAAAGAAAGGGGATTCTTCAACGATTTCTTGCGAAGACGTATCTGTTTGAGGCTGAGGTTCTGGATCTGAAGTGTTCACTGTGGTTATTGTAGCGATTTATCGTAGGCAGCGACGAGTTCTTTGTTTGGCTGTTGAATCACGAGGGCTACAACGCCTTCTGACCGAGTCCTCTTAGTGGGCACCTTATTGGACATCACTTGTTGGCAATGCCGCATATCATAAGAAAAGAAAAAAAAATTAAAACAAAAATATATCAAGCAGTAAATATCAACTGCTCTGATGCACACATAAACTGTATTCAGTGAATAATCAGAGAGATTCCGCTGAAAAGTCGGCCAAAACTGAGAGACGAGTTGAGAACACATCCTTCGCATCACTGATCCACTCTTTTCGGGATTACGATTATTCCTTTTGGAGTTATAAATTTCCAAAAAGTTGGCAAATGCGTTTGAAACTAATCATAGGTTGTCAGATAGTCGTCCATTGATTAAAATAGTAAATTGTAATTTTTCGGATTTAATCGATATTAGGATCGACTAATAGGTATTGGGGGCGCTTTTAATGAAAATAAATTTGGATTTTAGATAGTGTCCCCGGGCACCTTTTTGTAATTTTTCGGATTTAATCGATATTAGAGTCGACTAATAGGTTTTGGGGGCGCTTTTAATGAAAATAAATTCGGATTTTAGATAGCGCCCACGGGCACCGACTTTTTGTAACTTTGCTGATTTAATCGATATATGGGTATATGACTCGACTATTAGGTTTCAGGGAGCGCTTTTTATGAAAAAAATGTCGGATTTTCCCGGGCACCGATTTTCTCTAACTTTTCTGATTTAATCGATATATGGGTCGAGTAATAGGTTTTGGGGGCGCTTTTAATGAAAATAATGTAGGTGTTTAGATAGTGCCCAGGGCACCAACTTTTTGTATTTTTCTGATTTAACCGATATATGGGTCGACTATTATATTTTGTAGGGCGCGTTTTATGAAAATAATGTCGGATTTTAGATAATGCCCTCAGACCCCGATTTTGGTAACTTTTCTGATTTAACCGATATATGGGTCGACTATTAGGTTTTGGGGAGCGCTTTTTATGAAAAAAAAATTGGTTATTAGGTAGAGCCAACGGGCACCGACGTTTCTGATTTAATCGATATGTGGGTAGACTTTTAGGTTTTGGGGATGCTTTTTATGAAAATAATGTGGTTTTGAGGTAGTGCCACCGGGCACCGACTTTTTGTTAGTCTTCAGATTTAACCGATACTATAGGATTTGAGGTAGTCAGCCTGCATATTTGTAATTTTTAGTGCTTTTTTTGCCCATCTCTGATCTTAAATCCAACGGCGTCTTCATAAAAATCACCCACGAAAATATAATAATCGACTCCAATATCGTTTTAATTCGTAAAATCCGTCTCTATTTTTATAATATGCGCCTCCTAAAACATAATAGATATCAAATTCAAATCCGATAGAATTTTCATAAAAAACGCCCCCGATTACATTACAGTCGATCCTAATATCAATTAATGAAATGAAATAAATAAATTTTGCTCCAGTGTTAGCGTTAAATTATTTTTTAGTTAAGTTAACAGTTAATTTAGCTATAGCTAAAAGTTAGCTGTTCGTTTCCGCTAAAAGCTAATTTAGCTGTAAAGTTAGCTGCGATACCACAGTAAGAAGCTAATCTTCATATTTAGCGCTGCTCACAAGCGGATCTACGGGCTTTCGGGCTGAAGCCCCCTCCCCCCAAAACGGTAAAATATAACCATATTTTATAGAAAAAAAAAATTAAAAACTATCTCTTAAAGTATTATTATTCGTGTAATTACATTTAATAGGACTTCGAGAATCACTTAAACACCATTTCATGTAGGAAGTTAATTTCTTTCTTTTTTTTTTAAATTAATTATTGTTGGATATATGAAAAAAAAATCTTTCGGGCTGAAGATTAAATCCTGAATCCGCTAGTGGCGCCGCTAATTTTAGCTGTTTAGGTGTACGTTAGCTAGTTAAAAATTAGTTCGCTAACGCCCAACTGAGCATTTCCCATGGAAAATTTGAAACATCAGAGAATTTAGAGTTCGTCACTCAGTCACTGTCTCTTCTTGTTTAACGGCACGACGACCTATCTGCAGCATGTACTGTGCTCATCCCTGCTTGTCTCATGTCTGTGAGGACACCATCCTGCCAGCGTGATCTTGATGGACATCCTGATAAGATGTCCAATCTATTTCAGTCTCTGCAACCTAGCGAAGTTGGAGATACTTAAATCCTGGTATTCACCATACAACTCCGAATTTCGGGCAATACGCCAAGTTTCATTATCTTTGATAGGTCCCAGGATCTTCCTCTCGAAGTGATCTAGCTTTTTTGCGACTGCCTTGTTAATTTTCCTCTTTTCGCACGCGTAAGTTGCTATAAGTCTTATAAGACATTTGTATAGTCTTATTTTCGTAGTTCGACTTAATAATCTGCTTCTAATCATTTTGGCTAGGGAGAAATAGGCTCTATTGGCTGCTGCTAATCTACATCCTGTTTCAGTTTCCTCTTACATCCTTTCCTTATGCACATTTTCGTTTTATTTTAATTTACTTCAAGGCCCATATTTTTTGCTTCTTTTTCAAACTTACAAAAGGCTTCTTCCACAGCAGCTTGTGATCTCTCCACAATAGCTATGTCATCTGCAAGGTGTGGACATTTACTATGGTGATGTTTCTTGACTTAATACCCTTAATTAATTTGCACATTTTATCACTTATAAGCTGGAAGTCGATTACTGAACTAAGCATTTTTTTGAGAAACCATAAACCCATAAAGAAACCATAAAATGTTCACTGTCACTTATAAATTATCTCCTGGCAATGATGGACTATTATACAATTTTTGAAGTGCAGTTAAACAGAGATAAAGCTTAAAGCTTAGAGATAACAAAAAATTAAGACCATTAAAATTACAAAAAGTCTATTTATTATATCAACGGTAGGCAATAAGAATCTAGTTACTCCATCTTCTTTTATAAACAACATTACTTTATTATTTTCCATTGTAAAGTTCATTAAAATGAATTACGATACTCTCATTGTCTGTCATGGATAGGTCAAAAGTTGTCACACTAATTGTAAGTGGATAATGTTGAGATTTCACAAGCGGAAAATTCATCAAATTATTTATTAATTTAATTTTCGAAAAGTTTACTTGAAGATTTTTGGACTAAACACCCGATAGATACCTAATTATTTAAATATAATATCATATCTAGAGTTTTTAAACTATAGTGAATGTATTTAAAGTTACAAACATATACATCAAATATTTTTATATTTCACTTCTTCTTTCACACAAGTACTATGAAATAGTATTTTAAACAATGACATTGGCTTGATTCCCTGGATTTAAATTTTTTTTTTTTTTCAATCTTAGAAAAACATTTAAAAGTTTACATATAATAAGAAAATTTCATTTAATTTCCTTGAAAACATGTGATTTACGTTAAATAATGTTACTTTAAAAAAATATATTATTTATAATTTGTTCGCAGCTCTCAGTTACCTTTTACAACTTTCTATATTAGATATTGTTTTTTCTAAAATTCTCCCCTTTCCAATGATATATTATTCCTATACCCTTCTGACTAGTATTTCCGGAGATTCATTTTCGACCTGGACAAGCATTTTTATTTTTTTCTCCTTTATTCAATTATCAAATTCTTTCAAAAGTTATATTTAGCATTTTTCTTTTTTTTTTTCTCTAACTATTAATAATGTGAGATAATTAATTATTTAAAATAAACCATTTTAAAGGTACTTTAGAGGAAGAAGTATATGAACATTAGGTATTTAAGCTCTGTAAAGTGGCATCAATGGGTATAAGGCCTAAATGATATTAAAGACTACTTAATTATACAATGATACACCGAGTTTAATCAAAACCGCTAAAGCCGTTTTTGAGAAAAATGTAAAAATGTGTTACAATATATTATATATATATATACATTTGATATTGATTGATATTTACTATATCACTAGGATGGAATACTGGTGTTAGGAAATTAGAAAATAGACGGTGGCTAAATTACCTTGTCTTAATTTAAATTTTTTGTTCATTAACATTTAAAAAAAATGAATATATTGTTTATTTAATTAATTTCTTTCTAATAAATTACACATATTTGAGCAAAATTAATATGTAAATGCAATAGAATAACATAATGTTCATAATATATAGTTATGCTTACACAAATGCCAAACTAATCATTCAATGAAGCGCTACTTAAAAAATTACACATTGTTTATTCTGTAATAATGAAAATAATTCTTTATGTTGGTATTTAGCTGTACATTTATTACACATTCAATTAATTTATAATTCACCAAAAAGCTTTATTATTTTATTTGTATTTTTGTTTTAATTCGTTATGTTTATGCTATTAAAAAAAAGTAAAGTGATATAAATAGTTAAAGATTTGTTTGATTAGTCATGGTTTCAATTGTCTTATATTTCTGTAGAACTTTTTATCTACAGAAATAAATTTAATTTTCATTTACGTAAGTAATTTTCTCAAAGTAAGATATGCCATTTAATAAAAGATTTATAATCTGTATGTCTCATAATTTTTTTTTTTTTAATTTCAATATTTAAACAGTACATATCTTCCATAATAATATACATCATATTCAAGTATATTACTTGGTATATTGAAAAATGAAAAGGCTTTTATTTTATTCTTAAGAAGTTATTTATTTTGCTTAAACACAATTTAGTTACAGGGGTTACAAAGAACTAATGCAGATGGCTTGTGTATGTTATTAACTTAATAGAACATTTTTATGTAAGGTACATTTTATATTTAATACTGGTATTTTTAAGTGAGTTTTTGGTATTATTATATTTTTAATGGCCATCGTATTAGTTGTTCTATTTAAAAACAATATTTCGATTTTTTTTTTTTTTTTGTTAAATCAAGTAATGCAGTTGTGTTGGACTATTAGGTGCTAAAAAATATATATTTAAACATTTCTTATTCTTATCTTTGTTTATTTGGTTGATAGAAAGTTCTTACTTTTATTATGTGGAGTACAAGTTACAGTATCAATATTAAGTTGCTACTAAATAAAGAGCTGTTATACAGTTTTAAATGTCAGAGATTGTAATCCCATCATGAGATCAGTTTTTCTACTATGCATTAAAGATTATGGTATGTTAAAGTGCTTTCTGTATGACAGCTTGATGTATTTTCTGTGTATTTGTATAATAAACCAGAAAAAATATATATGTATGTATTTTAAATATTTATATTTGTTCTTACCAATTTCATTCTTGTGTTTTGCTATTCCTTGATTCTTTAATTGAAAAGGTTGATTTCTAATATAGGTTTGAGAGTCTATTCTGATCATATAAAGCCATGTATACAGCTTAAATTATTGACAAATATCTTTAATGTGTAGAAAAACGGCTTTCCACAAATTTTTGTGACTCAAGGTTTCTATTGATTATTTTACCAACTTTTTTTTTTTGTACTTCTTACTTTGAAATCATGCTGTCACATTACAATATTTATTTCTTATCTATATCCTTATTATTATTATTTATAGATAAGATAATTATGAATTTGTTAGGTCATCAGTATAATTAGTCTATAAAATTTGATTTTAGAAACTATAATTTTTGTAATCAATTGTTTTCTATCTTTAAAAAGTTAGTTAAAGCTCATTCAAAGTAACAGTAACCATAGTCAATCCTGGTTACCTTGTTTTATTTTGAAGATAGGTATATAGGTGATTGATCGGTTAGAGGGATGAAACAAAATTTACAGGAATTTTAGTCCAGATATTTTTAAGGGGTTAGCTGATGTTTCGACCCAAACATGTGTGTCATCCAGAGGGCTAGTGTTTGAAGTCGAGACAAGAACTGTCTATCCCAACCAATTAAATAAAGTGTCACATCTATATAAAGACTTTCATGGCTTACTTTTGTATTTCAAATTGCCTTCATTTAAGACATAAAAATATTTATATCTCTATAACTCAAAATGTATATTAGCCAAACTCTATTACTCAAAATGATTTGATAATTAAAATATTTGTTTCATTAAACCAAGCATAACTTGAAACTTTTCATTATTCTTTTGAAATATAAGTTATCAAGAATTAATTATATTTACATGCCCACTTCAACTAAATTTATGGTATCATTTAAATAATTCTAGAAATAAATAAAATTGAAAGTTTGATGATAGGAAAGCAATCAAGAGCTGAAATGTTGAATAATGTTTCATTAAAAATATTGAATAGTAACTTCAAAAAATTATTTTTTTATTAATATTTAAAAATTACAGTAATTTATTTAAACACAGTTTTTAAAATTATTAATTGCCTTATTATAATTATTAATGAAACCTGTAGGTATATTTTTTCATTTTTAAAAAGTTATTAAGATGCCGAGGAAAACAACTTTTTAATAAACAATTTTTATTTGCACTTTTTTTTTCTCAATAATATTTTCAATATTGTCATTTCAAAATAAATATAAATTATGTGGATAAAAAAACATTCATTCCTGAGAGACATTTTTACAATTAAAATCGAATAAATTTTATTTAAACTATTTTCTTTATTTATTTTTTTTTCAAAAGACCCATTTTATTTTGACATTTAAAGCTTTTTTGTGTAATATAAATGTTATGAGTTTACTTTCATTTAATATTTCTGAGTTAAAATGGATATATCTATCTATACGTACAATATAGATCATATGTATATAACTAACATATATTAATGGTAACTTCTTTATAAATATTTTTGTTAAAATTTCAGTACAAAAATTCCAAAATCACTTATACTTATCAGTATAACATCTGACAAAAACAAATAATAAATTATATAACTAAAAAGTAAAATAAAATAAAAATATATTTTTACAGAACATTTCCTTGGAATATATATATACATCTTTATTAGAATTTATTTTGTACATAAATACACATGAGTTTTTTATAAATACAACAAATCATATCCTATATTTTTCCATCTTTATTGAAAATATATATTATATATACGTTCATATATATAATGAGCATTTACTATACTAAAGCATATTACACAGTAACTACCTTAATTTATTTATTTTTTTAAACAAAGTGAATTTTACTCATAATGCTGTCTGAATGACAAGTCCAGTTCCACACATCCACAAGAATGAAACATAAGTTTGATGGAGAATGATTTATAATTTAATCTTCATTTATGATAATTTCAACTACAATAATTGTTCCATTCTTTTTCCACCAATTATTGCAGATTTCCAGGGATGTAATATTTGTATCATAATTTAAATTGTTATTAAGGTTATTACTCTTGTTGAATGAACTTGTAACTCTATATTGCTATACATTAAATATTATAACTATCATTAAAGAAAAAAAATTCAACAATAACAATTTTATACTTTAATCATTTAGAATTCACTTTCATTGTATTCGAAATAAAGGCTTTCATATATGATCCTTATGATACTATTTTAATCCACTTTTATTAATAGCTCTTAATTTGGTGTAAGAAATCACCTTGGAATTATCAGGCAATTATAGCACAGGTTCTCAACCTGGAGGGTTAGGGTTCTCTTGAGGACACAGAGGAAAATATTGGACCCTAAAGGAACACAAGAAATTAAAACATAAGTATAAAAATAACAGCGAATAGAAGTGTTTCATGATTCTTTGATTCATCTTTCCAAATCATTCACGTAAGGTTTCAGTGTTTTATCAGTGATAAAATATTACCTGCTTGCTACTTATTGACCTTAGATAAAATAAAAGAGACTATATAGAATATCACAATAATATTGATAACGGTGCTACAATGATAAAATTGATATTTTTCTGCTGAAATCATTAACTTTGTCTTATAAACAAAGATTTGATTGCAGAAGAGGAGTCTTAAGCCAATATCATTGATATTGCTAATGCTTTTCTTATTGCTACTGTTATGGTGGACTCAACTGTATTTTTATTTAAACCTTAAACAACACACCATCATCAAAACTGGATTCAGCCTTATGAGATAATTATTAAAATCCTTGGAGTCATTGTTGCAATGGGTGGTGATGATCTTTGGTAATCTTTCCCTAAATAGAATGGAACTTAAAAAAGCTCACTTTTGTTTAACAGCCACAATGATCAAGAAATGTTCATGTATATAAACTTTTCTTGATCATTATAAACTTATAGGTAATATATATTCATTAAAATGTTAAAAAACTATAATACACTATTATTACATTGATAAATGTAACTTTGGAATAGGTAAACACTTTTTCACTTATTAAAATTGGAGATGAGATGTAACTAGGAAACAAATAAGTTCTAAGTAATTACAGTAAAAAACAGGTTGAGAAACGATGCGTTATAACATCAATACCATTAAGATATGAATGTATATGTGGTTGTTTAAAAAACAATTTCTTAACCTAAAATCTTGGTATAAACAATTTTACAAGATATCACAATCTATTGAAAAAAAATAAATACTTTTACTGTTCATGAAAATGAACTTAGATCTTATCAGATAATTGTAATAAATATTATGGGTTTTATTATTAAATCTATGTTTCATTCTTTGACAATTAAAAAAAAAGGATTGTTGTTTTACACTTTGGCTGAATTGTTAAACTTTATACATATTGAATCTAAAACAAACTGAAATATTTTATGATTTACTATTATGTATTGCATGCCTATCAATTTTGCTTAAAACTTAATCTAAAAAAAAAACCTTAAAAATTATGTAGATAAAAATATAAATTTTTATAGGCAGTAACAAAAAACAATATGTTGTAAATGCTCTAATATTAAGCAACATACAATCATCATATAAAATATGTTTTATTGTTAAACAATTATGACATTTTGAATCAATTAAAATCATTCAAGTTGAAATTAATTATCATTTTAAAAGATCTTTGTATATATATGGAGTTGGTCAGGACGTGCGGTCAAATAAATACTAAATTGTTCAAATAGTATTTTATTCGTTACATCAATGTTTCGACCCACTTTGTAGGTCTTCATCAGGGCTACAAAAAACACAAATAAAAGGTGCATAGCGAAAATAAAATGAATGAATTTTCACTATATAACTTTTTAAATGTTCACTATGGATGATTGCATGATTCAATTTTCATTATGTACCTTTTATTTGTATCTTTTGTAGCCTGATGAAGACCTACAGAGTGGTCAAATATTATACGAATAAAATATTATTTTAACAATTTAGTATTTATTTAACCGCACCTCCCGACCAACTCCTCCTCATATTATATCACGGCAACCATCACTACACCCTTTTTTATTTTTGAATAACTGATGATTGCAGAAGCATGAAGTAAATTATTAATGTTATTGGAAAACAACTAGAGAATATGCAAATTCTCTTGTGAAAATAATATAGGCCATTGTTCTTTATTGGGCGATTTTATATGTTATGCATACTTTCACTCTGTATTACAATCCATTACTTTACCTTTTCAGAAAATTCAAAAATATACTTTGGTTAGCCACTAGACTTTGTTTTATAGTTCAGTATACCCTGTACTACACTGGCTTCTATCTTCCATAGAACCTGAAAAAAAAAAATGTAAAGCAGATTGAATATCTACTGTTGATAAACTTAGTACACTCTATTTTTAGAGCTGATTAATTGATACAGTAGAGGTTGAACTACATTACGCATACAACAATGTGTAGACAAACTTCAGGTCAAAAGCTGATCATAATTGCTTCAAAGAGCTTTCTAGACTGTTTATACTTGGCACATTGTTTCATTCTTATTATCAATCCTACACTTGATTCTAAATAGATAGGGTCAGAAAGTGGAAAGAGTTACTGATGAAAGCATTTAAAAAAATGGTTGGGGTGATCAGTCAAAACAAAATAGTAAAAATAAATAATTGTGTTTATTTTCACATTCGCCGATGTTTTGGCCTTTATCAGGGCTAAGAAAAGGACCAAATAATAATAGGTTTAACAAACGATAAACACTGAATAATGTAGAATTAAAATAAAAAAAGGTGAAAGGTATAGACTAAAAATTTAGGTAGAAAAAATAAGTAAAATTAAGTAGATAGAGTGAACATTAAAATAAAATAAAGCAGGTAGAATAATAATAGTAACAGAGAACTAAGAAATAAATAATAATAATGGTAACAAATCTTAGAATAAAGTGTAAAACAGAAAAAAGAAATATGAAAAATAAGGAAGGGAGAGAGAAACACTTTATTTTCAGATAAAATATAAAAGCTTGCTGCCCAATTATATTGGGTTGCTGGACACACAGCATACTGATAAAATGCCAGATAACTGGAAAGAATCTGTCATCATTCCCTTACTCAAGAAGAAAGGTGCTTCCACAGACTGTAATAACTAACGGGGAATTAGCCTCCTGAATACTGCTTACAAAATATTTTCAGTTATTTTATATAATCGAATTGTGGATTTTGTGGAATCTCGGTTGGGCGATTACCAGAGGGGTTTCAGGAGGAATAGGTCAACTATTGACCAGATATTCTCTTTAAGACAAATAATGGAGAAAACAAAAGAATTCAACAAGATTATATGGGTCCTTTTCATCGATTTTAAAGGAGCATATGATTCCATTATCAGGAAAGAGCTCTACCTGGCAATGGAAGAGAAAGGAATTCCACCAAAGCTAATCCGACTTGTATCGTGTACTTTGAAAGAGAGCGCGAGTCGAGTGAAAATAAATGGGAAGCTGGGCCAACCTTTCGCAGTGAAGTCAGGAGTTAGACAAGGTGACCCCCTTTCTCCACTTCTATTTAACGTCGCCCTCCAAGTTGTGGTGAATAGAGCAGAGCTTAGTAAGTTGGGCACCATTTTTAGTAAAATGACTCAAGTGCTTGGATATGCTGATGATGTGGCACTGATTGGACTGTCACTCAAGGCGGTCAAGGAGGTCTGTGAAAGGTTGCAAAGAGAAGCTGGAAGAATGGGGCTATCCATAAATGAGGAAAAAACAAAAATTATGGTGCTTAGGAAGAAAACACCTATAAATCCGCCTAAGCATTATGTAGCGGGACAATATGTGTTTCAATGCGTGTCCAGTTTTAAGTACCTCGGCTCCATCGTAAAAGATCAGGTTGACGAAGAAGAAGAAATTCAAAATCGGGTAATGGGGGCTAACAAAGCATATTTCGCCCTAAGAAGTTTCCTCCAGAGTAAACTACTAAGTAGGGGTACCAAAATTATTATATACAAAACAATCATCCGACCTGTACTGACTTATGCCAGTTCAACCTGGACCCTACGCAAAAGCCTGGCTGAAAATATTGATAGTTTTGAAAGAAAAGTGTTGAGGTGCATCATGGGGCCAGTTAGAGAGAATGGTACATGGCGTTTAAGGAAGAACAAAGAGATCTACGACTTATTCGACGATCTCCGAGTTTCTCATTTCATGCGAATTCAACGATTAAAATGGCTGGGACATATTATCAGAATGGATGAAGGTAGAGCTGTGAGGAAATTATATTATGGAACCCCGGATGGAGCCAGACCATGTGGAAGACCAAAGGGAAGGTGGAAGGACTCCGTGGCTGAGGACTTGATGATGATGGGAGTATCCAGCAGACATGCTGCTGTCCGAAATGATTGGAAAAGGGCAGTTGAGAGAGCCAAGGGCGGCTTCAGGTGCCTGTCGAGCCGTTAAATAAATAAATAAAATAAAACTAGCGCAAACAGAGTTTTCTTCTCTATTCAAACGTATTGAAATCATGAAAAATCATCATCATTAGAAAGAAGTATTTGAGAGGGAAATCCTTCACATGAAAATAACAGTGATCTGGGATCAGATTACTAATGCATGTGGGAGAAGAACCAGTAAAGAACTGCTTTCAAAAATTGATTAATCAATATCTTATATGAGTAAGGTAAGGAGTTTAAGATGGAAGGGACATGTAGCTCAGAGTAATCCATCAGGAAACCTCTGCACAAAAATGAATGCCACAATAGAGATCACATGAAAGGCAAAAAAATATATGGATAGATTGAATCAACAAAGGTACTATAGAGCTGCATGCAGATACTTAAAAAAAAAATAGCCCAAGATAGGTTGAGATGAAGAAAGCTGGTCAAAGGCGGCAAGGTACTGGTAGTCTCTGAAATTAAGACGTTCAAATAAACTTACTCTTTAGATTTATATAATAGTATAGATTAAAAAAAAAAAAAAAATGCAAGTATGATTCTATCCATCAGTTTACTATTGTTAATGGTTTCAAATTAAAAATGGACTCATTTAAAAAAAAAAAAAAAATACGATATTGGTACAAAATATGAGATTATAAATATCCATTATTAGATAATTCTAAACAACATTGTTTAAATATAATGAATCATTCTCTTTCTTTCTCTTTTTAACATACTTTGTTTACATTTTAGTCATAATAAACAGCCCAAGACTTAGGCCAAAACCTCAACACACAATAAAATAAGACTTCTTACTTTACCGCACACACAACCCTTTTCTTGTACTGAATTTATTATAATTATTTTTGAAAAATGCAAGAATATAATTATATCAGAAACATTATTACCTTAACATGATATTTCAGTGTCAGCTTTCAAGTTTGATGATATAATAAAAACACCCTGGTCAGCTATATGGTTAGTATGGAAAGGTTTTTCAGGTATAGTGCTCAAAGGATTATTGTTATTGGTCGCTGGGGAACCAGCCCCACTAGAAGAGGAGTTGTCGAGAAGTGGCTGTGTAGATCGTGACTCGGGAAGATTATTTCCAAGCTCCCAGTCTGGTGGACCAGTCAATGGGACGAGATAATCTGGTTGAATACATTCCTCCTGACCAGTAGGCCTCATTATTGTTGTGTCCCTTTCGGAAGATGGAGGTTTGGCATATACTGGCAATGGAGCTCTTATTACATCAGGATCCTATATAAAAATATTTATTTAAATCACACTGTTTCCCATATATTTTTCAACATTCTTAATATTTAAAATTGACATATAAAAAAAGAAAAACAACACAACGGTGTGTGCTTAAGACCATATGATAGAAGTGAAAATATCAACTGAAACAAAAATGAAACGATAGTTTTATGATAACTAAAATATGCGATGGTACTTTTGATTGAAATCGATTTGCTAACTATCTAACACAAAAGTCAATTGTTGTACCACATTTTGTATGCTTTCATTTGGATTCTTTGAAATATCCAAATCTAATGTTGATTCCAAAAAATCAAGTAAAAGGCTTTCTTTTGAGAGATAAACATTGAAATATCCGCTTAAAATCATTGGTAATGAGATATTTTAGCCCAAATGATCAAAATAATAAATTTTTTTTTTTTGCTCTATCTTTTTCCCTTTTCTGCTCTCTAAATTGGTGTCACATCAAAATAAAATTTTTAATTATAGCTCATTACAAAGAGGATGAAAGCTATGGAGGTCTGAATTTTGGATTTGAGATATTTTAATCCAGCCTATCTACGTAATGGCTATAGATTTAATTTTTGTTTTATTCGAGTCAGAATAAGAAAATACATATAATATGACGACCCCTATTTGAGCTTTATAGTCGTGTGTCTAAGGTGGGCGAAGTTTCCGAAAATAAGGTGTTTTGAAATGAAATGAAAATATAATTTATTATTCTGGGACTGTTGTCCCTTTATAACAAATTATAAGTATAGAATAGATGTGTATGTGTGGTCATAAATAAAGTAAATATTTACAATATTAGTTGATTAAAAGTAAAAATAGAGAAGAAGGGAGAGAAAAATACAAGAAAAGCGCACATATACAGTATTATGTTTAAATAAAAAAAAATCTGAATAAAATCAAATATAATTATTCAAATTAACATTACTGAGCGAAAATATTGAAGATTAGAAATATTTAAACAAAATTTGGATTAATAAATGTTTAAATATTTATGGACAGAAGAATAGTTGGGGTGATCAGTCAAATAACTAAACTTATTTGACTGATCACTCCAACTATTCTTCTCTCCATTATTCACGACAGTCAACCATTTACCAATTATGTTTAAATATTTAGTTAAATATTTTTCCTTATGATGTTTTAGTACATTTAAATAACTGCAGTGAAATATCAGTAATCCAAACTAATAGTTGCAAGGGGCATTCGGATAGCAGGTGTTTGAATGAAAGATTAAAACTCAATAAATACACACAATTTTACTGACTGGATGTGAATGTGAAGCAGACCTGGACAAAAAGTATTTTAATTTATAAATAATTAATAAAGGGCAATAAATGTTTTAAAATATGATATTTAAAAATAAAAAGTTCTTTTTTAATTAAAAGAAAAAATAAGACAAAAAAAAATCAATTGAAGAATTGTTTATAAGAATCAATTCATCAGTATGATTGAATCTTTGCAATTGGTTTAGTTAAAAGAATCGAATTTCCCATCTCTAGTTTCGGCTGCTAATGTTCATATTATTGAGATTATACTGTATTAAATCATCAATGCTATTTCAAAATTATGGATAAGAAAAATAAATAGTCATAATAATAATATTCAATACTTACTTGCATGCAGTATCCTAGCCTTTCTAATATTAAAGAAAATGAGGGCCTTTCTTCTGGATTAGGGTGCCAACATTGTGTCATGATCGCATACAGTTGTGGTGGACAGTTTGTTGGAGGCTCTAATCTTCCTCCACTTGTAACAAGAGACATGACTTCTCTATTCGCACACCCTGTGTATGGCATATATCCTAATGACATCACTTCCCACATTAAAACTCCAAAGGACCTGTAAAATGCATATTTCATTAAAGTATTTCAATGTAATATGTAAATTAAATTAACAATAATTACTCACTTTGTAGTCTAATTTACCTATTTTATATGAGAAGGAGTTGGTGGGGTCAAATAAATACTAAATTTTTACAATAGTATTTTAATGTTTACGCCTATTATAAAAATTTGGTATTTATTTGACCGCACCCCTCCCTCTCTCTCCCCTCCCCACCCTGACCAACTCCATCTCATATTATATCACGGTCAACCATCTCTACATCATTATGACCTATTTTATAATTATGGTGGTCTACTGTGCATTTAATGGGTTGATTAGTGTTATAAATCATTACAAAAAATACTGAATTGCTTATTTTAAGATAGAAGATTAGCTATCTACCCAATATAATAAATACCACTTGAAATTTGTTCCATGAGACAAAAAAAATAAGTTAGATTATTATCTGCCAATAGTATCTTAATATGTTTATTATTTAACAAATATTTTGTTATACAAGGTGTTTCAGTTCTTAATGACCAAACTCTGGGAGGTGATTCTAGACAAAATTTCTAACAAAAAATTTCATTTGATGTATGGGCTGATTTCGAACGAAAAGTCCAGTTTTTTCTTTTCTTAAGGTGGTAACGTTATCCCTTTCACAGGAACCAATAATACAAAAATATTTAATTCAGATAATTAAAAATTGTTTTATAGTAAAATAGATAAAATTTACTTAAAATAAAAGTAGAGTTTGTTTTTGTCAAAACTATTTAAAGGGGACCTTGAGTGGCTAAACTACGCTAAGTTGTGTTTTTCATTAAATCATGGATTATTCCTGATTTTTTTTTTCATTATCACCTTAGATAATAAATTTTTGAAGAGGTAGTATTTTTAATACTTTTTTTTTTTTTTAAATACTGTCCAAGCAAATATAGGATCGACGTTGCGGCTCTCCAGGAAATCAGTTGGAAGAAACAACTCTATAATGGAGCTAAAAGAATATATCACTATCAATAGCGGACATGAAGAAAATGTATTCGGAACTGGCTTCATGATAACAAGGAATTTAAAACACACTATTCTGGGATTTAAGAATATCAATGTTTAAGATTAAATGATGATAAAAGGCTTAGCGAACCCGAAGGTTCGATGCCAACACCACCAATCGCTTATTACACACCTCCCTCCACCGTTCACCGTCCAAACCCAGTCCCTTCAGATCGGCTTTAATGGAATCTTCCCACCTTCCCTTCGGTCCACCCCTCAGATGTTTACCACTCGGTAAAGCAAATATTGACCTTGTAGGCATTCTCTCATTACTAAGCCCAACAATTTTACAAGCCCATTTGATTCGCCGCGATGAAATTACCTCAATTATATTACCCAGATACAGTTCACGCAATTCGGAGTTATGTAACCGTCTGAACTCTCCGGTTAAGTCATCCTTCTTCGGTCCGAATATTCTACGCAATACTTTATTTTCAAAACCCTTAAGACGCTGCTCATCCCTTAATGTAAGCGGCCAAGTTTCTCAACCATAAAGAACTGTAGGTAAGACAATGGCTTTATAGATTCTAATTTTTAAGTTCCGGGACAAGAGGCACGAGCTAAGTAGTTTTGTCACAGAAAAATAACAAGCATTTCCTGCCTTCAGCCTAACCTTAATCTCTTCTTCAATTTCGTTTTTTCTAGTTATTGTCGAACCTAGATACCTAAATTTCTCTACCTGTTCAAATATATCGCCATCTATATCGACATCTATATCACCATGTTTGCAGCTAACCATATATTTTGTTTTATCCACGTTTATTTTGAGCCCTAGTTCTTTACTGGCTTTCATTAACGTTGTAGTATTTGGTTTTATAGTTTCCACGTCTTCGCTTAAGAGTACCAGATCATCAGCATAGTCCAGCACGGATGTTGTCCCACCATTACTTATCCCTAATGGCTATATATGAATTGCTATTACTGATATGGATGAAATAGGAAGTGGAAGAGTAAGTGGAAGGTGCCTATTATATTTCCAACCCATAAGAAAGGAGACAAATTGGATTGTAGGAATTATAGAGGAACCGCATTACTATGCATAGATGCTGTCAATTTTGCTAATGAAGTGAGTTGTCAAGGGAGCAAAAGAGGTGATTTCATCCTGGAAGACCTGCAATGGACCACAGTTTTTGCATGAGTATGATGCTAGAAAAAGCTGGGAATAGAATATTGAACAGCACCATTTATTTATAGATTAAAAGAAAGCATACAACAGCATAAACAGAAGTGGAATGTATGAAAAGTTAAACTATCTAGGATGTCGCTTAAAGCCTATCAGGCTTAGTAAGATGAATTGACAAAATTCAAGGAGAATTGTCAAAAGAATTTGATATTCAGAAATATGTTAAACCGTTAATGTGTTAAGGCCGAATGGGCTAAAGCGTGTGCACTGCACTGCGAGTTGCCTGGCAACCGGATAACAGATTTGAGAAGATTTAAAAAATATGAGTTCGCATCCCGGTGCCGGAGGGGATTTTAAATTCCCCGCCCCCACCCTCCGTCCCAGGAAAATCCCATATAGCCTAAAAGGCGAGGTAGGGAAGAACAAGAAAAAAAAAGAAAAAAAAAAAGGTCAGAGTGGAGGAGGATCACTGATATGACTAAGGTCCTGCAAGTTAGATAGAATAGGATAGTATTTTTTATATATTTTTCAAATGAATAAAAAGTATATTTTCATAATTAATTTATTAAAATAGATGTTAGGTCACAAGAAAAATAAAGAATTAAAACTTTGAAATAATTTTTTTATTGTTATTTTTGCTGAAAATATACACTGACAGGAAAAAAATTCCACCCACTTAATTTTTTCATGCTTTCATCTAAAAATATTTCTGCTTTGGATTGGTCTATTGTTTTTAATGAATAAATAGGTAATCTTTTTGTTTGATTTCAATTAGGAATGTTAATATAGAGGACAATAACCCTTAATTCAATGAAATGATTCTAGATTCCAATGTTTACTTTCTATGGAATCAAATGTTCATTCAGCATCATTAGTTCAGTGCCGTTTCTTGTAGCGCATTTCTTAGTCTCCGGCTTTTAATTTTTTCAATATTAAGTTTAAAAATGCCTCTTAGTGCTGAAGATGTTGCGCGTGGTGTGGCACTTATTGATGATGGACGTTCCATTAGATATACAGCTAAACTTTCCATATGAAACTTTACGAGGCGTTTTCAGGAAACTGGTTCTTACAATATAAGGCCCAGTTCTGGACGGCCTAGGGTAATAGAACCACAGGATGACCTTGTGACATATGACTTTGAGAATTTTACGAAAACCGGCACCTTAATTGTTCAAGCGATTCATCAGCTCGAAGAAGTTCGAGGTATGCAAATTTCTGAACGTACCACTCGGAGAAGATTAAATGAGTATGGATTAATGGCTTTTCGTCCAGTAAGAGGACCAGAGTTGACCAGAACTCACAGAGTAGCACGGCTGGCTTTTGCTCGAGAATGGACTATGGACCACAGCCATTGGACTATGGACGAATGGAGCGCTGTACTTCTTACAGATGAGTCAAGATTCGCTCTTCAATCTCCAGACGGGCGTGAAAGGGTGTGGAGAAGAAGAAACGAAAGATATGCAGCCTGTAATTTTTCCCAGAGCCAACCTTTCCAACGTGGTTCCTTAATGGTGTGGGCTGAGATTTCAATGGAGCGCCGCACAGAATTGGTTGTTGTTCGTGGAAGATCTTTGACGGCCATTCGCTATGTAGATGAGATTTTGGAACCTCATGTGTTGCCTATTCTCAACGAAATCGGTGATCGTTCTATTCTAATGCACGATAATGCACGCCCACATGTCGCCCGCATAGTGCAGACGTTCCTTCAACAGAACAATATTGAAGTTTTAGTCTGGCCAGCACGTTCTCCAGATCTGAACCCCATTGAGCATTTATGGGATAACCTCGGAAGAGGAATAAGAGCGCGTGCAACACTTCCTGAAAATTGGGGTATCTGTAGTTTAGTTGTAGGATGATAAAAAAAACATCTCAAATAATAATAATCGATTTAATGAAAACTACAACTTAGTGTAGTTTGGCTGCTAAAAAGTCCCCTTTAAATGGTTTTGACTAAGACAAATTCTCCTTTTATTTAAAGGAAATTTTATTTAGTTTACTAAGAAGCAATTTTTAATTACCTGAATTAAATACTTTTGTGGTATTGCTTCCTATGAAAAAGAAAACGTGACCACCTTAAGAAAAGACAAAATTGAACTTAATTAGCCCTTTTCCGTTCCAATTGGCCCAAACATCAAATGAAATGTTTTGTTAGAAATTTTGTCAAGGATCACTTCCCAGAGTTGGGCCATTAAGAACTAAGACACCCTGTATAGTCATATGCCTTAAAATGTAGAATGGGGTTCTCCTAAAAAAAAAATATTGTTAATTTAAGGACTTTTAATTTTATGTATGGATAAACAGCAGAATCCACATCGACAAGATTTTACTATTGAAAGATTGAAAGTTAGATCAAGACCTAAGGAGAAGTGACAGAATAAATATCATAGATGATTTAAAAAAACAGGTAGAGTGACAGAAGTGTCAGATCATTGGGGGTCGCGGTGCATTATTAAAAAAAAAAAAAAAAGACAGAAGAAAAGGTCAGAAAATCAGTGGAATTGATTAAAAGATTTAACAATAAAATCTAATGAGGTTAAGAATGTGAAATTTTTAACTAACAATTTTTTCATAAAAGTATTTTCCTATAAACAGCTAAAAAATAAAAAACTTATGATATAAGTTTATAGCTAACTATTATGATGATAAAAAATGGTTAGGATGAGCAGTAAAAATTTTCTTTAGTGAGTATACTGACATTTCGATCCAAATATGTGTGTCACCATCAGGGCAATGGTTTGAAGGCCAGGCAAGAAGTCACAAATATCGGCAAACTCAATAAAAAAAATTTTTGACTACACAGTCAGATCATTTTTCGTACTTATAATTTTGAGTTCTTGTCTGTCCTTCAAACCACTGCCCTGATGATGACCCACATATTTGGGTCAAAATATCTGCAAACTCAAAAAAACAAAATAAAATTTTTGACTACACATCCTGACCATTTTTCATCTATATAAAAACTTATCTTTCACAAAAAAATACTATTTTCTTATTAAAGTTTTTGTATATATTGTTCCTAGATATAGAGAACATCTTTTATGTTCAATTTAATGTAACTTAAATAACTTGTTCAATTTTCATTTAAATCATTGATTTTTAACCTTTTTGAAACTGATTACTGCTGGAGCAGTATGTCCAAAGGCAGTCCTTATCCTCTCTCTCTTCATCAAAGGGTGAAAAACAATAGGTCAAAAGTTGTATGAAGATAATAAAGTTCTTTTATGGCATTGAGGTTTATCTATTGATCAGTCAATAATCTTTAAGAAGTAGGTTTTTGATAGTAATTAGTTCAGTAATTAGTAGTTAGTACTTAAGTAATTAGTTCTCTTTAACAAATTAAAATATAATGGGATAGTTTTAGGTTTGTTATTAAAAACATTTTGTTAAATAATATTAGACCAGAAATGGGAAACAAAATAATATTGACGGTAATCAATCTTGTTAATAATAACTTTATTTGCCTTTTACTGAAAATAATAATAAAAAATATAATGATAACATTACCAAACATCAGTCTTAGTGGTAAAGATACCATCCAGGAATGCTTCTGGTGGCATCCACTTTATGGGTAACATTGCTTTACCACCTTTTCTGTAATAGTCAGCCCTGTAAAATTTTCAAAATAACTTTTAACAATTACTCAAGAACTAATTAATAAATTAATTAAAAATTTCGGCTAATCTTACAAACCTATATATGTCACGAGCCATTCCAAAATCTGCTATTTTTACTACTCGCCCTGGGCCTTTTGTAGTTAAAAGGCAGTTTCTAGCTGCTATATCCCTATGTATAAATCTATTTTCTTCCATATATTTACAACCTTTTGCAACATCAACAATACAAATCAACAAGTCTTTCATTGTTAAAGGAGATGCCCGATCCTAAAAATAAAAAAATAACTTCAAATATTTGGAACTAAGAGTAAGTAAATATTTCACATATTATTCCCATAAGTTTTAAGAATAAATTTTATTAAATGATTAACAAGCTATTATACTATTGGATATTTTTATTTAATTAATGTTTTCTCTTAACACTATGACTTTGTTTTTAAGAAATAATGCAATTAAAATTTTCATTTAATCTGAAAAAAAAATTAGAATTAAAAATTATAGATATATTTTAGAAAGAACTAAACATAAAAATATAAAACATACTGGTTTAGGACGGGACTCTCTTAGGAATGTTTTCAGATCACCACCTGCTAATAATTCAATCACAATAAACCGAGGATGCTTATCAAAGCAAACTCCTATAAAGTGAACAATATTAGGGTGGTTAAATTTGCTCATTATAAGTGCCTCCATCAGGAAATCAGTTTCTGCCTGAGTCGATGACAGTTCAGGAAGTGTCTGAAAATATTATAATTGTAAACTTATTCATCTTACTTACTAAATGATTTATTTAATTTGACAATAAATGTCACTTTGAAGTTGTTTAATAATTATTATTTAAGACAATATCAGTAAAATTTAGTTAATGTGTTTGAAGCTGAATTATAATTCACCTTAACAGCAACAGGCATTTCAACTGCATCTCCTATTCTGTGTCTGAAAAAACCTTGGTACACTTCACCAAAAGCTCCTTGCCCAAGAGCTCTGCAAAAATATATTTTATAATGTACACAAAAATTTTATTTTAGTTAATTTCTTAACTATATAGTTAAAAAGTGTACTCTCCATTATGCCTTACAAGAAGTTTCCACAACTGGACCTGATTAATGATTGAAATTTTGTCCCCTATGTAGAAATGTCCACTTATGAGAATTGTATAAAATTGAAAAAGCACACATGTGTAAAAGTCTGTATTAAAAAAAAAAAATTGTAATTAATGTACGTAATAAAATTACAAATATGTACAATACTCCGGCTACAGGGTCACACTAGCTTTGAAATTATTATATATACTATGTACTTCACGTGTTTTTTTTTTTTGTTTTTTTTGAGTCAGCAATACAGATTTTAACACAGAATAATTTCACACACACAAAACTTTTATCACACACTTAATTATAGTATAATTTTCTTCAGTTCTCTCTGATTATGATCAGGTTCAATAGTTGAAATAAACTATTTAATGAAATAAAATTTATCATCCTAAAAAAAAAAAAAAAAAAATCCAACACAGAGATTATAACATAAACTAACGAACCATTGAAGAGAAGATGGTTGGGGTTTTCAGTCAATGAAGGTACAAAGTAAAAATAAATAAATTTTTATGTTCTTGCTGGGGTTCATCAATACAATAAAACTATGATCAGGGGTAGAGCACTTTATTACTTTTAAAGTATTAGCATTATGTACATCTCATGTAATCTCCATGCTTGCCCTAGCTACACTGAGTCTGGCGTCTTCCCGCCAAAAACAGTGTGGCCATGATCCATTTTAGAAACACAACAATCAATCAAAACAAACAATCGATCAAAGTGGATAGTCCACAACATCCCTCCCTCCTAAGGACAGAAACAACAACACACTCTACATATGTCTCCTCAGACAGTTATTACCCTGAGGTCCCTCTGCACTAGTTAGATACAGACTGCACATATACAAATTATTAGAAATAAAGCTATTATTATTACTTTACATATGTACGAAACACTTTGGTGAATACTACACAACACAGTGACCAAACATGGCAAATCAAATACACAATACAAATCAAAAGTCATATTATATACAATTGTTATTATAAAAAATGTCCACGTGTACACTTTCTATGGACAATCCTTTGCCAAAAACAGCGCTGCAACAATCCACTTTCCAAACATATATAAAGATAGTGGAAGGCCCACAACACCCCTCCCTCCTAAGGAGAGAAACAACAATATACTTTACATATGCCTGCTCAGACGGTTATTTAATCTAATCTAAATCAAGAATTTACTCTGAGATCCATTACCTTCTGTTCATAAAATTTATAATTAGAATCCTAATCTTATCTATAATAACAACCTAATTATACTATTTACAAAGATGTATACACAATATATTTACAAGTTATCCAGTTCGGATTATCAAACGGTGTTTTCACCAGGACCTTCTAGCTCGTGAATGGAAAGCACGCTAATTTAAAACCCTTTTTTATCCTCTGGAATAGGATAAAGACTACCATGTCTCACTATAACATAGTAAGCGACCTGCCCTAACATGATCCAGGATCATATAACCTCCATAAAACTCATATTTTAGAATGAGTAGGGTGACTGGTAGTCCATTATACACAAAATCATATCCAGTAAGTCCTTGCAACGACTCCTCATACAATCCTGCTCCTTCACTACCCCAGTCTTCGAATTTTCCTAATTCATCTTTTAAAGCTGGAGTTGTCTTCCCTAGAATCAAAGGCATTTTTGGACTAAAAGAACTATCATACTTTTCATTGCTGGACCTCACCTCTCTGAACTCGATTCGAAACTCGAGAAGTTCCTTCCTGGTATTTACAACATTAACTGGATGAATCTCTACAGGGACCTTGGCTGTCATTAATTTTTCTTCAAGGATTTCTTTCTTTCTGCTCAAGAGATTCCTGATCCATTATCAATTGGAGAATTGATATCGCTCAGCTCTTCAGCAACCGTTCGCTTCTAATCACCTTCTGAGCGACCAAAGGAAGTTTTCTCAGCCAGTGTAGCTTCCCGAACCTCAGCTACATTCACAATAATTCGGGTTTCCAGGCTATCACAATCCTGTTTCAATACTTTCTGTTTATTACTAGAAGGTTTCTCAGCCAGTGTAGCTTCTTGGACTTCAGTTATATTCGCAAAAAATTGGGTTACTAGGTTGTCACAATCTTGTGTCACAATTTCCTATTCATTGCTAGATTTAATTCCCTGCTCCATACAGGTTAATAAACAAAATGGTACCTGACGAGCACTCTGGTAAACAGGAGGTCCTTTATAAACACCAGTTTCTGTGCTTAGTTGTTTTCTGTTGACAAACTTAGTATAACTCACCATCGGATATAATCCAGCGATGTTTTCATTCAATGTCTTCTCCAAGTCACTATAGGCCACTTCTCTCAGTTTTCGGTGCAATCCAATCAACCAACCACGTTTTTGAACTTCCGTGATTTCTCCTTTCGTGTCCAACCCGAATTGAAATTTCTTCAGATGTTCAATCCAGCTCTCAGATTTCGAGTAATTGTACTTTGGAAAGGACATTTTAGATGACACTAAAAATGTAAACAAATTAACCTGTGCGGTGCTCGATGATCACACATGTCATTAATCTTCACACCCCCGATCCCATCCTCGTCGCCACTTTTATGTTCTTGCTGGGGTTCATTAATACAATAAAACTATGATCAGGGATAGAGCACTTTATTACTTTTAAAGTATTAGCATTATGTACATCACATGTAACCTCCATGCTTGCCCAAGCTACACTGAGTCTGGTGTCCTCCCATCAAAAACAGTGTTGCCATAATCCACTTTTCAAACATAACAAAATTAGTGGATAGTCCACAACATAAATTATATTAATTTTTATTTCCGTTATGCAGATGTTTTGACCTAAATTTCATGCCTTCATCAAGGCTAAACAAAGACAAGATAACATATAAATATTGAGAAAATAGTATAGAATTTTCTTGTTATATTTTCTTGGCTTAGTCCTGATAAAAGCATGAAACTTAGACACATAGGAAATAAAAATAAATGTAATTTATTTATTTTCACTTTGTACTTAAATTGACAGAAAACCCCTACCAACTTTTCATCAGTATATCTTCTACAGTTAGCACTTATCCATAATCATGAAACTAACAAATAATTTCCTGCTGTTCATAGAATAGATTAAGATTTTATGCCTGTTTTCCATTTATTAGGATATCTATTTAATGAAAAAAGTAATGAACCAATGTCTGTGCTTAGTCAAATATCATAATATCATAATCATTTCTTAACGTAACGATAGGCAAGAATTTAATGGTGTATAAAAGATAATAGTTATAAGCAACTAATAGATGCGTTCAGTGACATCAAGAGTAGGAAAATCTTTACCCTATAAGAAAATTAATACCCCTAGCAAAGAACAGTATTGATATTTGACAATGAATGTCATGAAATAAATGTATGTTATCGAATGGTTAGCAACTATCTGACTGTTTTTGGGATAGGAATTGGAATAGGAGGGTTCTGAACATAGATATGGAGAGGTAATGTTGAATTTTGACAGGGAGGGAATTCCAGAAATTGACAGAGGGAGCAATAAAGGAGTTTTGGGATGAGGCAGGTCTGTGAGAAGGCATGTAAAAGTGAGAAGGCATGTAAAGGTTAAAAGGTCGAGATCTTGTGGAAAGGGAATGGACTGAGGATTTGAATTGGAGAAGGTTGTAGGTGTAAGAAGGATGATTTAGTAGAGGAATGTACCTACGAAATATTGTCTTCAGAAGGAGGGGAAAAGCCACTTTAACTCAGTGTAGTGGTGAGAGACATAAGATTATCTTGGGGCCCCAATTAAAAATCCTATGCAGCTGTTCATTAGCCTTTTCAGTCTATTGCAGAGCTTCACAGAGAAGCCATCATAAACCACACAGCTGTAGTGAAAGTGGGAAAAATAAAAGAGGAAACTAGGAGTCTATGCGTATGTTGAGGTAGGACACTAGCGGATCCAGGATTTAATTTTGGGGGGGCTTCAGCCCGAAACCTTTTTTTCCATAAAAATAACGATAATTACTTTGGAAAAACAGAAAGAAACTAACTACCTATATGAAATGGTGTTTAAGCTATTCCTTAAGTACTTTTAAATGTAATTACACGAACAATAATACTTTAAGAGGTATTTTTTAAATTTTTTTCCCATAAAACATGGTTATATTTTTCCATTTTGGGGGGGGGCTTCAGCCCGAAAGCCCCTCCCCCCCCGTAGATCCGCCCGTGAGGTAGGAGATAGTAAAAGTGATGGAATAGTTTGAGGGTGGAAATTGTTCGTCAAGAGATGTGAAGTTGATTGGGTATGGAGACTGCTTGGGTACGTTGTGAAAGGAAAGATTGAAACCAAAAGATGGAACTATTGGAGAAGGATAATAATTTTCTGACTATTATCCTCCTTTGTATATATGAGGGTACTTATACAAATAAAAATACCCACAATGAAATGTAAATAAATATAGCGTCTATAATTTTTACTTTCACTTCCCCTTTGTCTGAAAATATCATCATATGCAGATACATTGTGGGGATTTCAACCATATCGATATTTATGATTGTAAAAGATAAAAATGTAAACATTAATTTTCTAAATATAATTATTTACTTTACGAGGCGCAGCTGTTCTCTAGGAATCTCTTTAAGATCCTTTATGCTTATAGCATTACCACCAAATTCGTAGTTTGGATTATATTCAGTCATCATACTATCTGATGCAACTCTCAGCCTATTCAATTGTAAATCAGGTCCAGATATTGCTTGTCGTCTTAATATAGAGTTCTTCTTCTTCTGGTATCGATTATCTTTTTAAACAAATTGAAAATATTAAAAATATGTTAATTTTTTGTTATTAGAATAAGTAAAACATGTGAAATGTTTACATACATAAGACAGAACAAATGATTGCTCCACTGACCAGAACCACACCGAGCATTGTAAACAAAAATATTTTTAAAAATGGAGAAAATTCAGGTTTGGAATGACTCACTAAAACAAAGAAATGATATTAGTTTCTGTTCTTTCAGATTTTTATTTTAAGACAAAAGTGATATTTTTATTTTAGCTCAAATAATTCATATGGTAATTAAAATTAAAACCAAAGGTCATTTATTTTTCATAAAGCTAAAATTGACATTGCTGAATGTGATTATTTTTGCTAATAATATTTTTTATAGCTTTCACATACTTAAGTGTACTGTTATTTATAAGAATCACTTTTATCTAGAGGTTTCAATCAATAGAAACAACAATAAAGATGAAAAAAATCTTACAAATGCATGATGTTGAATCATTGCCGAGATACCATCCTGAAGGGCAGATACAGAGAACTGAAGACCGAATGGTATCTAGTGCAATACATCTGTATTGGCAATCACATCCGGTTATTGCTGGAATTATGTAGGCCTCTCCAGGACCAGATTCACTGCCTCCAGAAACTATATCTTGCAGCATCCCATCTTGAATCCAAGAATAACCGCCTTCTCCATAATCACCTTTTTGTGACCATGCTCCACCGCCTGGTGTATGTTATATACAATGTTATATATAGGAGAAAGGAATAATTATCAGGAACAAGTTTATTATTTAATATTTTATGAAAATCATAATTTTTCATAAACTAAATGTATTCTCTAAAATTTAAACTATTAAATGCCTAAAATAGAATATTAATAAGACAAATTCATAATTGTTCACCATTTTATTTTTACTTTAAATATTTTTTTTTTTTACTATGTAATAAATCATGTGAGTACTTGTCTGATAGCTGGTTGGGACCAACTGCTGTCTGCCAATGTTTATAACTTGAACACCGATAATTCTGATAAGATACTGATAATTATTATCTCGGTATTAATAAATTATTGTATTATATTCATATCACATTAAACAAAAACAAAAACCAATGTAATGATAAAAAAATACTTTTATTTTACAGCATATATCAACATATATATTAAATAGATGGAAACAAATGTAATAATAACAAAACAGTTTGATTTGAAATTGAAATAGACAAAAAGAAATGTAATAATTCCCACAATAATAAGAAAACACTTTAATTTTACAACAAATATGAAATGTAATAATAAAAAAAAACTTAAACAACATATGTAGATATCAAAGAAACACTGTAAACAACATATGTACATATAAAACAATTTTAATTTCATTTCATTTATTTTGGCAGAAAAAATAGTTTAATGCAGTTTAAAGTAGCGAGGAACGGGTCCCTCTTCTCTGTGAGTCCGCTGCCACAAAAATTTACATAAATATGAATAATATGAATAGACGTGTTTTCTGGCAGTTCCTCTATGTTTTTTATTTTCCACTTAGCTGAACCCCATAATCGTGTTATGGGTTGAGTATGGACACCACTTGATGGATAAACAAAATTATACCGGTGATTCACCCCGAAATGATTATAGTTTGCTTCATTCAATTGTTGGATGTTGTATCCTTTCCAACAGTCAGAATAAATTGTTTTTAATACCTTGTAATAAAGTTGCTACCTTTCTGTCGTTTATTTTGAGGATAAAACACTCGTCTGTTTCTCCGCCAAACATCCATTGCTCAGGTAGAACTTTCCCTACATGATTTTTTCTTTTATAAAAAAGGCTCTCGTCTACTTCAACACCAGGCCCTCTAATTGTTTTACTTGACCTGTATAACATGTTATTGGCACAAACCTCTCTTAAAAAATTGTTCCACATTATCATAGTTGCCTTTGATAGTTTCAGCTGCTCTTTGCTCCACTGCATTGTTGTTAAATTATGGGACCACCCATCAATTAATTTTAAAGCTGTTAAAAAAGAAATCCTCGACCCCTCAACACGTTTCTTTCTTTATAGAAACGTTTTTGTTACAAGCGGTACGAAAGCATCTCAATTTCGTCTTCCTGCCTAACTTCATTTGATGAACTTCTTCACACAATTTCACGTTTGAAATTATCTCGCCATTTTGAAAATATTCGATAGCCTCTTCTTCTGAAGACGTCAATTTCCAGAATGTAATAACATCCACAATTTGAAGAAAATCACACTCATGATACAAAAATAAACAATGGAATAATTCACAACTTACACAAGGAACAAACACAAACATTGGTATAAAGAACCTGATCCTAATTAACTCTTGAATTTCAACAGATTCCGCAAAAAAACTCATGGATGTAAGTAACAGAGTTTTTTTCACAAGATATTGCATAGTTTCGAGTACAATTTTCAAGTATACTAGAGTCAAAACATGTTGGATAACTACTACTGGCTTTATTTAAATAAAACATAAATATAATTTTTGAGACAAAAACTATAATGAATTATTTTATAATGAGATATGTACTTGAATAATAAAATAGGAAAAAATATAAATAACATAAATAAAGTCATTAATACTAATATATTAGGCATAGAGAAGTGGCGATCCCATCGCCCGGTCATAATCCCGCAGACATCCATAGGCCCACCACTGTTGGGGGAACAGTATACTCACACTCATACAGTACACTAATACAGCCACTGCACTCACCCTCACACCACAGACGAAGGTTATCAACAGTACACACCCTAGGTAGCCGCTCGGGATGGGGGGAGCGCTACCTAGCTCAAAGGAGATAGCCCCTCCTCCTGACTTGGGAGTCGAGAGCTGACTACCCTCACTTCCTAAACAACCACTGTTACAAATCCTCAAATGAAAGAAGCTGGATTGTCTCAATTGTTACAACCCAGGAAATGCCATAAGGATCTACGTATAGGTTATTGGAACATTTTAACACTTAACCGACTCAGGGCTATACGGAATCTCTTTACGCAACTGGACTTATACAAGGTGGACATATTAGGAATCTAGGAAATCCGCTGGCTGGAGATAGGAATACAAGAAATGAATGGCACACCATATACTATAGCTGCCATGAAACCCATCATGCTTTTGGAACTGGATTTGTTGTCAGAGGAAGAGCCAGGCAACTCTTAAGACATTTTGTTCCATATAGCCTAAGTCTATGCTACATCAGGCTCATAGGAAAATTCCTTAATTATTCCATCATAAATTGCCATGCACCAACTGAGATTGCCACACAAGAGGATAAGGGCCTTTTTTAAGAAGACCTTGGCAAAGCTCTAAACAAATGCCTTCACAGAGATGTGAAGTTAATCCTTGGATACCTCAATGCCCAAGTAGGCCAAGAACAGGCATATCAGCCCATCGGGAGACATAATTCACATGAAACAAGCAACAACAATGGGCACTGACTAGTAAGCTTCACGGCCGAGCAAAGACTAGTTGTAGGAAGAATGCTACTCCAAAGAAGAAACATTCACAAGCAAACTTAGAGAAACCCGGATGGAAAAGTGGCCAACCAAATAGACCATCTCCTCATAAGTTCCAGATAAAAATCTGAACTTCTAAGTAACAGAACATATAGGGGAGCTAACATGGATACCGACCATTACCTCAGCACAGCGAGAATCCACTCAAAGTTTCCTTTCAAGAAAGCCCCGAGGAAACAAGACAAGAAGATGTTCAACACTGAGAAGCTAAAGAAACCAGAACAACAGGAAAAATATCAGCGAAAACTCTTAAAGAAGTTCACAGAAGAACCACGGGGAGGAGGGGGGCGGACTCCAGCCTTGATGAACAATGGAAGGGAATTTCTGATTTCATCAAAGTAGCTTCAGAGGAGGCACTGCAACCCAGGCCAAAATCACAAAGGTCTCAGTGGTTTGATGATGAGTGCCTTCAAGCTACCAAGGACAAGAACAAGGCATATAACAAAAGAGTTCAAAGGCATACCAGAAGCACGAACGAGATCAATTGTGAGAAGAGAAACGGCTGCAAAAAAGAAAGAAAAGAGAATGGGAGAACAAGCAGATGGAGGAAATCGAGAACCTTCAAAGTAATAATGAGTGCAAACTCTTTTTCCAAAGAGTGAATGAAGGAAGAGGAGCAAAATCAAAAGTCACATGGTATAAGGATGAGGCTGGTCACCTCCTCACAAAAACAGAGGATGTACTCAGAAGATGAAGACAGCACTTAACAGAGCAGAGGATTTAAATGTAACCGCTAAAGAAGAGGAACAAGCTCTAGTTGATGGCTCTGAGCCCCCAGACAAGAATGAGATAGAGGAAGTCATCAGGAAGCTAAGGAATAACAAAGCAACTGGGATTGATGGGATCCAGCCAGAACTCTTGAAATACAGTGGGGATGAGCTAAGGAAGGAACTCCACAGTATGATAGTAACAATCTGGAAGCAGGGATGTATGCTGGAGCACTGGATGAAAACTGTAATATGCTCGGTACACAAGAAGGAAGATCAGTCCGACTGCGGAAACTATTTTGAAATTAAACTCCGTCATGTGCATACAAGATTCTATCAAGTCTCCTCTTTGAATGGCTGTCACCCTTTGCTGAGGGACAATTAGGGAATTACCAGTCAGGCTTTAGAAGAGGTAGATCAACCATTGACCAGCTTTTCTCATTAAGAATGAAACTTAAGAATTTAAAGGAGCACCAGGTCATGACTCACCATCTCTTTGTCGACTTCAAGGCCGTGTACGACAGTATAGATTGGATGAAGCTGTACCAGATTCTTGAGAAAATGGAGGAAATACCTAAAAAGCTGACGGGATTTGTAAAAATGACCATGAGGAGCTCAATGTGGGTAATATGTATTGGAGCCAATGTTTTGGAGGAGTTCTGCGCAGATAATGGAGTGAGGCAAGAAGATGTACTCACATGCCTGCTCTTCAGCCTAGCCGCAGAAAGAGCTCTCAAGAGATCAGGTATTCAGATTGGTGGGACCTTGTTCCTATTTGGGATATTTCCCAATATGCTGAAGACATTATTGCTTTTGACATAATGACCAGATCCAAACGAGTCATAAGAAAAACATTTCTCGCCCTCTAGGAAGCTGTAAAAAAGTTGGATTAAGAGAAAAATCAGCAAAAAAAAAGTATAGTATAGATTAAACTATAGTGTAGATTGGAGGGCTAGAAAACGATGAGGAGTGCTTTGAGGTAGGACAGTACAGATGCCAGATGGTCAATAACTTTGTTTATTTGGGAAGTGAGATAAACTCCCAGAACGATATCTATTAAGAAATTAAGCATAGGATAATAATCACTAACAGGTACTACTACAGCGTATCCAAAAACTTCAGGAGCTGGTATCTTTCAAGGAAGACAAAAATCAGCCTGTACAAAACTATAGTCTGTAAGATGAAAACCGGCTCTTGGTGTTCGAAAGAGGGATATTGAGGAGGATTAAAGTAGGTGAGACATGGAGAAGACGGAAGAACCAAGAATTGTACAGGCTCTTTGAAGCGAGATCATTAAAGTCATAAAACTAGAAAGACTTCGATGGGCAGGCCATCTAGCCAGATTGGACAAAGGTGAGATTCCGAAGAAAGTCGCCATAGAAGAGACCTTAGAGACAAGCAGAGTGAGACGACCGAACATAAGATGGATGGATGGTGTGACTGAGGATGCTAGGACTCTTGCACAGGACAGGGCCAACAGATGGAGGCTACTTGACGCTGCCCGATGACAAGTTGTTATGCCGTTGTGTGAATACTAATATATAAAGCTGAAGAGTTTGTTGTAGTACATCAGAAACTGCCAGTTAGATTAAAAAAAATTATTTCTTTGTTAGATAAACGAATAACTGAAGAAGGCTTTAGAATATCACATTATGTTTTATAGGATTGAAGCAATAAACATCATTCGATCTGGAAAACTGTTTAGCTTTCTGTAAATATCATTTGCAGTTAAAATGAAGTACAGGAACAAACTTTTAATTAGAGATAGATCACAGGATTATTGTTGTCAGATCTATTTTTAAATTGGATAAAAAAAATTAAATAAAAATTTAACAAACGGTTTAAGTTTTTGTAATTTAAATAATAAAGATTTTATTTTTATTTATTTATTATTTTTTGTATTTTTCTTAGAATTTTTCTATAAATTTGTGTTACATGTACATGCCAGACTGGTGAATATATTTTTTGAACTCTGCTATTATTCTTAGCGGACTTTAGTTCCAGAATAACATTATTTTTCATTTCATTTCAAAGATTGCTGACCTGTGTAGCCTCCTCCTCCACCTCCAGCAGTGCATCCACCCCCACCTCCGCCAAAGCCACCAGCTCCCATTTGACTATCAGTGCTGTTATAACAAGCTTTACCTCCATAACCACCTTGAGCCAAAGCATAACCAGTTTTTTCATCGTTTGTATGATTTGAGCGAAACCAGCCACCACCAGCTCCTAAGGATGATAATGTTATAGTTAATCATTAAAATAAACATATCTAACATTTATAGATTTACAAGCATGTAATAAAAGAAGAAAACTAATTACTATAATTATATATATATATATATATATTTTTTTTTTTAATCTTCTACTTCATTTGCACCTGCTCAGTAACACATCTACCAAATTTGATTTACTGATTATTATCTGTGAATTTGCTTGACAGACTTTAATTTTGTTGTTATTGAAGAAGTAGGTCTCTTCTCCAACAGGGAGAAAGAAACTGAAAGAATTAGTAGATTTAAGTGATTTTGAGTTGAAGAATAAAATGCAGTGTATTTGTCATGGATGTAGGATTTTACTATTGGAATGTTTAAGATGTTATGTATAGTGTTATATAAAAGAAACCAAGGTGCGTTTACAATTTTTTGTAGAATTTTGTATCGTGTTATTTGTGATTTAAGTGAGTTTGTGTTGAACCCCAAAGTTCTGCTCCATATGTCCAAATTGGTCATAGTATATTATTATAGATTAGTATCTTGCTTTGTAAGTGAGGATCTGTAGTCTAGAAGATGTGAGAGTTGGTTATATTGTCTAGTCAGTTCTTGTCTTTTTAATTTTGTATGTATGTTCCAAGTCTTTTATCTTGGCCATCACAATCTCAATTCTCAGCACATGTAGTGGAAAAATATGCTAACCACAATCTCAACTTTGTTTGAGAAACTTAACTATGTAAAAGGATTTATAAAGTCTGAGGTACTTACAATTTCTAGGACAAATTTTTGGTCCTTAAAATGACCTTAAATTTGTTATAAAATTATATTTAGACATACAAAAATACTAAAATACTTTTGAAGAATATTTAATAATAATAAATAATCAGAATAAGGACCCTCCTGGGCACATCCAGCCTCTATAAAGAGGATACTCTTAATTAAATTATGCCTTTCCGAAGTCCTTCCTGTTCTCTTCTTCATCTATAATTTTTCCCTCCAGAACTCAGTTTTTCCTGCTGCTTGGAAAAAAACATTAGCCAGTCCTATTAACAAAATCCCCAATCCTACTTCTCCTAAAGACTACCGCCCAATCTCCAGTCTCTCTAACCTTTCTAAACCTCTGGAAAGAATAGAGGAAACAGTTGGGCTACTGTTGAGTGTTGTTTTCTGAACCCGAATTGCTCGTTAGATATCAGACTATTTTGAGATATATGGCTCAGGATTCTTTTTAATGTAATGTATATATACATTACAACATGTCATACAGATAAGTTACAAGTTTATGGTTGTAGTAACCTTACACTTGACATAACAGTGGTTTGAATACTACTTAGAAAATTGAAATTTTTTTACAGTAGGAAAAATCTCATAAAAACCTACATAAGATATAAATGAAAAAAAATTATGTTACAATCATTAAAAGTGCAAGAAAACTAAATATAATTTATGTGCAAAAGGAAAATATATATATATTTACACACACACATACACATACTTACTCATACAACACACACACACACACACACACACATATATATATATATATATATAGATAGATATATATACATACACACATCATATAAATACAATTTGTTGATTGGAGTGATTGAGTTTATTGTTACTTGTTTGGTGATTGATATGAAACCGTTTAATTTTAATATTAAGACTATAGTTTAATATAGTCGGTCAGTCTGGCTATTTGGGCTACTGTTGAGTGTTGTTTTCTGAACCCGAATTGCTAGTTAGATATCAGACTATTTTGAGATATATGGCTCAGGATTCTTTTTAAAAGTAGTTTTTCAAAAAGTTTTGAAATTATGTTAAGTAGACTTATTGGTCTGTAACTACGAACATCTGCTGGGTCTTTGTTTGGCTTCGGGATCGTTATGATTTTTGCTGTTTTCCAAGCCGTCGGAAAATATCTAAAGCGAAGCATACAGTTATATGTCTTTGTTAGGAATAAAATAGCCTTTTTGCTTAATTTCTTAATGGCAATTGGAGGTATAGATTCTGGACCGGGCGATTTTTTAGTTTTTAACTGCTTTATAACCTGTTTCACCTCTTTGAATGAGATTGAAGGGAATGTATTTGGAACTGGTTCTTTAAGAAAGCTTTTTACGGATTTAATGATAGTTCGATTGTGGTTGTTGGTGCCTAGATCAGCCGAAATATTAGATGCTAATGTGAAATAGTTTGTCATAGCTTCTGCCTTCTCTATATTAGAATAGGCGAAATTGTTTCATAGTTTGATTGGAGGGATATGGTGGGGACGATTTGTTAGAATTTTGTGTATTTTCCAAAATTTTTTACTACCAGGGGACAGTTCTCTAAGAATTTCCTGCCACTTTAAGTTCCTCCAACTCTTTAAACGAATTTTTACGTAGGCATTTAATTTGTTAAAGAGGCATTTATACTTTATGTTCCTGGTGAGCTGGTATTTTTTCTGGAATTTATTTTTTATAAAAATAAAAAATTGTAGTTGGTGAGGTATGTTGTAATCCCAAATATTTAAATTCCTTGAAAATTAAAAACTACTTGATCCCCTCCAATCTAGTTTTCGTCCTGCCTTCTCCACACAATCTGCTCTACTAAAAATCAGCAATGACTTACATACCGCAATGGACGGAAAAATGCTAACTGTGTTAATACTTCTAGACTTTTCCAAAGCTTTTGACTCTTTAGATCATTCTATACTCTACACTAAATTAAAATCTCTATCCTTCTCCAACAGCTCTATCCTTTGGTTTCTATCTTTTCTCTCCGACAGGACTCAAGCAGTCAGTATTCCAAACCAACACCTATCTTCCTTCCTTATGCTGTCTTCCGGAGTGGCCCAGGATTCGAGCCTCCTTTTTAATCCTCTTCTTTTTAATAAATGATCTTCCCAAATCTAACTACCACTGTTCACACACATCATTTATACGCTGATGATTCCCAAATTTATCCTTTCACTCTTCTAAGCTATTAGTCACATTCACCAATATTCAGGCAGACCTAGATAGGATCAGTGCCAGGGGAAATCTGAATAATTTAAAGCTAAACAGGATGAAAACTCAGGCCATTATTATAGGTTGAAGTCCTATTCTTAAAACCATCTCCTTCCTTCCTCCTTTAGTCATCAACGATCACCTCATCATATTCAGCTTCTCCTTAAAAAACCTTGGAATCACCATTGACCAAAACCTCTCCTGAAAACTTCATATCGCCCTCATCTCTCGGAAGTCAAAAGGTGCCCTTAAGTTATTTCATCACTCCCGCCACCTACTCCCATAATCTATCCGCAAGCTCCTTGTATCCTCTCTCATTTTCTCCTACTTTGACTACGGCTGTGTGGTGTATGGAGGAATCCTGATGGTACTTGAGGATAGATTGAAGCGACTCATGAATTCCTGCTTAAGATTTGCCTTCGTTACTTTGAGGCGGTCGCATGTGTCCCACCTTTATGACGTCAAAGTAGCTCTTCCCTTCTTTCCGCAGACAATATTTCCTTGGATCTTTTCTATTCCAAACGATCAAAACCTGACGTCCTTCCTACATCTACAGTTCAAACCCGTGATTCACTCCCAGAAAACAAGACCCCGAGTTTCCTACCTTCATATCTCTTCCCATAGAACTAAGACATTTGAATATTCCTTTACTGCCTGATCCACTGCCTTCTGAAATTCCTTGCCATCTGATATCCGCCATGCCCCTTCCTTGTCCTCATCCAAATATCATCTCTACCAATTCCTTCTCACATCCCAAAATGACGTACAATGAAATAAATATTATGAATTAAATTTTGACTGAGGTGAATGGTTGTTGAAATTGTTTTGAGTTTTAATTTTAAAAATCAACCCATAGTGTTCATAATATTTTGTATTTTATTTTACCTGATTTCTGTTTTTCTTTTCATTTAAATAATAATATACTTTCACTAAAGATACTTTATATATTCTTTAATTTTGATTAATGTAATTTTTGGCCAGATGTGTTTTTTTTTTTGTTCATAATTATTATTCTTAAGGGACCTCGTTCCAGAATAAAGTTTATTTTCTATTCTCTTCTAAATAATTAATTAAGGGGAAAACCTCGCAGTTAAGCATGATCTTGGTCTGATCACCTCCCTCCACAATTATTAGTTTTGAAACAGTAGTTTCTAACAAAATATTTAATCCAAAATGCTTCATGGATTATATTGGTACAGATTTATTCTTCCTTTTTGAAGGAAGTATAATTTTTTATGACTGTTAGTGACTGAGCTTATTTTTTTTTTTTTTTTGTTCTCCCCTTCATCACCTTTTAGTCTACATGGGGTTTTTCCTGGGCTAGAGGGTTGTCTGTAACTTGGTTATCAGCCATCCCGGCCCGCGAATGAGGTTTTTTTTTTTTGTCTTTCAAAAATATATTGGCGCTTGTCAACTTATTATTGACAATCAGCAAATGTGAAGGTGATACATGATATAATGACATGACAGACATGGGGCTGTAAAATTATCTGATAAAATTATAGAATATGGAGCCTAACCTGCTGATTGTGGTCCATGTTGGTCTCCTGAAGTAGGGGGCAAAGTCTTGTTCATTCCATGCCCATGCTGTATCGAGTCCTTATGATGGTTGTTAGAATGAGATGATTTGTGAGCCAGCCCACCTCCACCTCCAGCAACAACCAAAGGTGTTCTCTCTCCTTTCCTCGATACCTTAATTACAAAATAAAAAAATCAAATTGTGAAGTAATTACATCTTTCTATTGAAATTCTATAACGAGGAGCTCTCATTTAATACAAATTGTGAAAAGCACAACAAAAATATTTCATTTAATGAATCAATTAAAATATGAATAATTGAAGGAAGTTAGTCAACTGTTCTATCTATCATGGGTGATAAATAGTCAGGACACAGTCAGGTTTTAAGATTTTGGTTACCAACATTTCAACCTAAGCTTGTGGTTCATCATTAGGGCTGAATAATTTATAGCATCAGAGATATAATATGGTATAGTATATTGTCGGCACCATGTTAAAGTAATGAATGTGAAAAATTATATTTTTCTATCCATTTACCTTATTTACCATTTACTCCAAGGCCCATCTTGTGGTAAATGGCAAATTTGAATGGCAATTGGAAGATCAGAATCAGAAATGCCATTTTTAGATATGTACATGTTGTAGTAACTTTAATCATTATACAAAGTTGATATTGAGCGAAAAAAATGAATCCCACCTCTCGAAAAGTTCAGAACGGAATGAGAACCTCAAAAGATTTGTTTCGCCAGAACTTAATCTAAGAATATAAATGTCTTTATGTTTCTAAGGGTAAATGTTAGGTGGGAAAGTCCGATAGGTACAAAAGGGATTTGTCCTAAAAACAAAACGGTAAAATTTTTATATAAATTAATTCAAAAATTGGGATTTGAACTGCTATTTTTACTTTACCAGCTGATAGTTGAGTCAGATGTTCCTTAATCAACATGCCACTTTTGAAAAGATTCATTGACATGGTATTTAAACAAATTGGTCACTATAGTGAATTGTACATTACGTTTTGTTTTCGGAATCTCAAGAGATACGCATATTATCCAGTATTTTACCGAGTTGAAGTGGCTCTATCCATCCTATCGCCGTCAGTACTTCCTAGTTACCTTTCTGTACCAGATCATTAGAAATCATTTACCCTTCTATATTTTTCACAGCTTACAATTTAAATACTCCATCCAATCCTGTCCCACTAGATCTCGTACCTCCGACCTCTATCCTCCTACTCACTGAACTGTTGCGTTTGACAAATCATTTGCAATTCAAGCCGCCTCCCTCTGGAATTCCATCCCTGCTGATATTTAACACACACAATCAGTTTCCTCTTTCAAACGTCTCCTTTTTAAACACCTACTCCATTCTTAATCCGATTGATTATGAAATATACCTAAAAGAGTTATACGAAGAGCTCCCAGAAACTATTTCTATTATTTTAGTTTCCTTTTACTGTTTTACATATGTGTGCGCTTTTCTTGTCTTATCTCTCTCTTCTGTATTTTTACTTTAAATAACTATTATTTTATGTATTTAATTTATTTATGACCACACCTATATGTATTCTGTACTTATAATTTGTTCTAAAGGGATAACAGTCCCAGAATATTAAAATATACTTTCATTTCATATAATCAACATTTCTTTGGCAATGATATGCAAATTAGGTTAGTTGTTCTGCAGACTAAACCACCACTTAATAGAGTCCTCGTTTTCGTATAAAATATCCTTTTCTAAGTACCTGTTTAATTCAATCATTGCCTTCGATTCAGATGTACCATTTGAAGAATGTTACTCTCAAGCTCTCATCAATGTTCCTAAAACTTCCAGTTTGTTTTTCTTTTTCTTCATTTTTCTGCACTCCTCTTCGTTTATCTTCATTTTCCTCAGCCTCAATGATTTTTCAGTCGTTTTAAATAGTTTTAGTATTATGCATATTTTTTTCATTATTCTCTATCACAGTCCATGTGTTGTTCAGAATGAAGATGGAACGGAATGAGAGCTGGAACAAATTCCGGTGGTGGAAAATACAATTCTGAGCTGTAGTCGGAATTGCCCATCTCTAGTCATAAGCTATACAAACTATAAAGTAATATATTGTAATGTCCTCTTTCCCTCCAAAATCAAACAAGGAGTTTCTTTTTCAATATAAAATTTATTTCTCACACATAGATATAAATTTTCAGGTTGGGTTCTGACAACTGAACACTCATTCAACATTAAATAACTGTAAGCTACACTAATTTACTAATTACTAACAACACTAATTATACATATAAAATTTATAATTGTTTTCAAAAACATTGATTGTCCCGGTCTAAACTTTGTGGCTCTATCCCTCTGTCAACATAAATGGCATTGTTAGCACTCACCCAAATGTTTATGCCTGTCAGTGAAATAAACTATTCTTATTTATGAATGTTCCGTTTTCGGTACCACTGAATTAATTTTCACTATGTTCTTTCTTCCAATACAAAATAATCTCCACTAGTGGCCTCTATTAACACTCGAACAGGCTAGTACTCCTTTTAGATCTTCTCGACTTGCTGGCTCATCACCTTCTGCCGTTATATGAGCTTGCTTCTCCCACCATCAGCACTTCCTGTCAGTAGTTCGTAATGTTACCACCTTGGCGCCAATATTCAAAAACCTATGTAATGTTGACATTACAATATATAATAAATCTAATATTTAATATTATTGACCATGCTACCAACACTGAAGATGTTCAAATACTGCTACCTAATTAGGTAGCTGAGACGGTCGGGGGAGGATTTTCCGTATGTGCTTTTAAGATAACAAGGATAGGGAAACAGAATCAGGGGGTTTGGGTAACATTATTGTTTATGGAATAAAAATCATCGAACAAAAACAATATCTAAATTAACATGTATACAATAGTGTAATAAAAACCTTATAACTGGCTGCATCTTATTTATCACCCATAAAATATAATTAAAAAAGAAATCATATTAATTACTCATACAAAAATAATGTAAATTAAAAATGTATAACTTACAGTAAATATATAAGTTGCGCCACCACCACCTCCACCCTCAGAGAGAAATGGTAACTTTGAAATTTCAGCAAGCTTATCTTTATAACTTTTACTTGAATGATTTGAGTCTTGACAAGGAGTTTTCTTGTGGCTCGAGAAACTCTGAAAATTGTAATATTATCAGTAAAAGATGAGAATTGATTTGATAAATAGGATGCTGTCACTTCTAATGATATATTTGTATTTCCTAATCATTCTATAGTTATAAATGACCAAGCAGTGACTGCTCATAATGTTGAAGCTGCAGAAAGAACAACTAACCGCTTTCAGAAAATGTTCTGTTAGTTCCATTATCCATCAATCTCCAAAAAAATTCTGGCATTATATTGAAGAAGGGAAGATTGATAAGGTCAAAGTTCTGCTTGGATACTGGGGAGGAAATAACTTCAATTGAAGGAGGTGACTCCATCAAATTCCTTGGCAGTTGTTTCTCTGGTGAGCTGGAATTTGATAATAAATCTGTGGGTAAGATGAGTCGAAATAAGGAAAACTAATTAAGTCGAATTTCCTTAAGCCAGATCAGAAATTCAACATAGTAAAAGGATATATATTTCGTTTTTTAATATATCCAGTACAGACAATGCAATTAACAAAATTGTCCTCATCATTATTGGAATCTGTAGCCGTCATAACACAAAGAAGTGTTAATATGATGATCAGTATGCCGGTCAGCACGTGCTTGACTATGATGTATGCACCATGGTGATATAGGGTCCTGGGTATTTTGCAGTGTCAGTGGGACGCTTCTTTTCAGTATTGGTATATTTCCCAAAAATTGGCCAATATACCAGATGCCCTGTTTCAGGTGATTTTTGGTTTTTAGGGTGAAGTTCAAAAGTGCGCAGATCCGTTAGGCTTCGAAGCAAATAATATAGAAGCTTCACATGCAGTCAAGAAAGCTAGACAGTCCCTAAGAGAAAAGTCATTTTAGGATTGGGGAAAATGTAGGTGGCAAGGAATAGGTGTGCTCCATTTTAAGTCAAACCAATAGGCTGACAAGTTTATGCATGACAGGAAGATTTTTATGGGCTTAGAGTGGACGAATACATTCAAATTCAATATTACCTATGTTTCTCTCCATGGAGCTTCAAGGACCAGAGGCTAGGTGAATGGAGAGGTTGGACCTCTCTGCCACGAATGTGGCTGACATTCAGAAACCCTAGCTCATGTATTGGTCTAATGCCCGAATAATTTGCTCCTTGTCACCCGTCAGCACAATAATATTAAGAATTGAATTGCCAAATTCCTGGAGATGAAAAAGTATAGATGCTTCCTTGAAGTATATTGCCTGGATATGGAAGGCTCAGTGAGATTTGTAGATATCTTAGTCTTTAGTGTGAGAGGAAAAGAGGCTCTGATAGTTGATACTACATTTCGATTTGAAACAAATGATGAGGATCGAGATTTCAAAATACAAACAGAAAACAGCAAAAAAACAGGAAATCATTATTAGATTGATGTAGAAAGATCAAAAAAGAAAACTTTGACACTAATATAAAAATGAGAAATAATTATCTTGTATTTAGAAAAATAAAGTTTTATTGGGATATAGAAGGCTTCAAAATGGAAAACATCCAGGACCTACAACTTATTGATAAATATCCTGCTAAAAAAAGAATAGAGATATTTCTTCTTTTCATTTATCCTAATTTTGGTGTCTTTAGGCCAATTATCACCAAACATTTTATTGATACGCTATTTAATTCGACATTTCGACCATACTAAGGGTCATTTTCAAATCTTGATGAGTCCTCCGTTATATATTCATCATTAATGTCGCAAATAATATGTTCAGTGAACATTAAATTGACATGGTCTATAGGGGTTTCACCTACCACATTTCTGGAGGGACTGATAATTTTCAAATGATCATAGCTAGGATTTTTTTTATAAAACTTTAAGAGTAAATTGTTTTAATTTCATAAAGTGTTCCTGCAACCATATTCTCCATAAAGAGATTGGAAGTTTTGGAGAGTTATAACAATACACAATGTCTTTATAAGAAGTTAGTCACTGTAGAGCTTTTAAAACATTCATATTCATTTTTAAAGAGTTTATTAACATTTTGAAAAATATTGCACTCTTCATAAATTCAAAGAGAGGAAAACAAATTTCAAAATATTTAAAGAATTTCGTAGAAAATGTAAAGTTATTTAGAGTGTTCTACACTGCAGAGTATTTATATAACTTTTCTTTATAAATTTGTTTTAATGTATACATTTCCAAACTGACACAAATAAATATTTTATTAATGCAAAATATGCATATAATAATTTTGTGCTTTAAAACTATGAAACATGCCATGATGAAAATCAGTAATTTAATATAATACAAAATGATATATATCAAATTATATATTTACATAGTATTTTGAGAAAACTTAAATTCATCATTATATTTAGAATTACTTTAAAGCATGCTCTTGTTCCTTGTTGGCCAACCAGTATGTATATTCTGGTTCCTTTATGAAGTTCTATCACTGAACGAACATGGGTTCCTCTGCTGTGTCCTACGTTACCACTTCCCAATCCACCACTTGCCCCTCTAGCGATGATACTGAAAATTGAATTGCAATTACAATGATATGAAGTTTTAAAATATATAAACCAATTAATCAACAGTATTTTCATCTGGATTTCATCCTATATTTCTTGAAATGATTAAATGTATGAAAAAAAAACAACGATTTATTTTATAACATTATATAACTGTCTATCTTGAAGGTCCAAACCAAATTTTATTTTTTAAACTTTATTTAAATTTCTCATTTATAGATTAACAATAATTGGTTTGGGTAAAGATTAATGATTTGATTGATTGACAGATTAGGTTTAGAATACTAATTTTTTAGAAAGGACCATAATTCCACTTTGATTTCTTCAGCTTATGATGATATCAAGTGATTTTTTCTAATACAATTATTAAGAAGACAACTCGTGTTTATTTTTAAATAACAACTAACATAAGTGGAGAGATTAGTAGTAAACATAAATCCATTATTATTGGAATGTTAAGTTTTACAGATTATTCATTTTAAATTCTTGGGATTACAAATAAAGGAAATTATTTTTATTTTATCCACATCAGAGCCAATGTTTTGAGTGAATAAATCATTATTGTTTTAAAAATAAAAGCATAATTTTAAGTTAAGAACATCACCTAGGTAGTTTCATGAATTTGTGAAACAAAAATGAGAATAAAAAAAAGAAATATATACAGGAGGGCAATATCTCTTTTTATGAAATATTCAGAAAGATGCTTTTGCAAATCAGAATCATAATATCAGGTACATGGAATAAGCCTCTGTTGTGCCAGATTCTACCATCAAAAAGGTGAATTTGGAGTAATCAACATATCAATTGAACATTAAAACAATGCAGCTGTTTTCTTTATAAATAAGTAGAGATTTGGTTTATGGAAATCTGGTTTGTGGAGAAAATCTTGAGTCACAGAGCTTTTAGAGTTGTCCTGTTGGTGATAACTTTTTATCATTTCATGTAGTTTGGTTTTAATTGACTGCCATTACTTAAAAAAAAAAAAAACAATCTGCACCATTACAACCCACGAAAGGTCATGGGTTTAATACTATCTGAGGAAGTACTGTTACAAGGCCAACAATTGTGCAGGGAGATGACTAGGCCAAAATCATGCTCAACCGCCAGGTTTTCCCCTTAATTAATTATTTTATTAAGAGCTTAGATTTTAAATAGAGGTTAGAGGCTGGGTTGCTCCAGGAGGGTCTCCCGACCACAGGATCAATCCACGGCTGATGAAAAATTACTAGTCATCAGCCAGATTGAAACCTTGACCTTGAGCTGTGGAAGTCACTGAGCTACCCCGCTCCCCACCATTACTCAAAGGAATTAGAAATTACTATTTCTAATTGGTAAGTACATTATTATCCTGACATGATTTAGATATAGCTTATGGAGTACAGTACAGGTACAAATTATACATAATTTGTAGCCTCCAATAGTGAACAGCTGGATTCTTGTGGAATTCTGTTTCATAAGTTGCAGTCGGATCTCTTATTTACTCAATGTCTAGATGTTTGGAGCCAGATATTATGACTGAAACTAGGTCAAAGTTAATTTTTAAAAATAACTTTATAATATCTAACTTTGATTCTTATTTAATTATTAACAGATTAATTTATCAGTATAACTTTATAGTATCTAAATTTTGATTCTTATTCAATTATTAACAATACATTAATGTATCAGTATAAGTATGATGTTCTGTTTTTGTTTAATTATCTTTCAAACCATCTCATTTAAGTAATAAAATAATTTTAAATAAAATTCCTCATATATTTTTGATCTTGATTAATTTTCAAATTATATTACTAAAGGAATACTCTCTTAAAGAATATTCTTGTGAATATGAAAAACTAAATACAGGAATCCCCACATCTGCCTAAGGCTAATTAGAAAAAAATGAACATAAAGTTTATAAATGTTGAATTTTTTCAGATGAAATGGTAGAATAATCCTACAAAGTAGATACAAAAAATAAATAAATAAAAGAAAAATGTTTGGTTGGTTTGGTGTTTTTAAAACCATTTAAAAAAAGATTTTTTATTCTTTGACATGTTCATATTTTTTTTATCACATTAACAACCTCATGCCATAGGTATATAGTTATTTATGTCATGCTATATAACATAGGTATGTATTGTTGATTATGGATTTAAATCTGTGTCAACAATATATATGTTTACAATTTTACAGGTATTATACCATTTTTAGGACTAATGCCCTAACTTAAAAGCTCATTTAGCAAGATGAACTAATAATACTTACGTATAATAATTACTCTCTGGAACTATCCATTGTTGTATTCCCAACATTGGCTTTTTAGAGATAACTACTACTTTCACATCACTATTGTTGTAAGCCTCATGACATTGGTCAGGAGATGGACCAGTTCTTCCAGTAGCCCCACATGTCGTAAAGTGATAAACTAGAAGAGTAAGGAAATTATTTAATTTAAGATTAACTTAATTATGTTCAAGTTAATAATGGTTGACTAAATCATTTGCTTACATGTGCTATTGACAAAATTTGGATGGGTTACTGCTGGAGGAGGAACCATGGAACCTAGTAAAGGAATACATCAGTTTACTAATAGATTATGTTACTTTCTTCTTAAATAATAACGAAGAAATGTTTAAAATTACCTGGATTCAGATTAGTCGTATTTTCATTGGGTAGATGTTCTTTTGGGACACCTACAAGTACATGTTTAATCCTTAACATGGGTCACATTAGTTTCTTTTGACTTCATCAATTAACAATAATATGTAAAGTTTATATAAAAGTTAATTAATTACCTATTCCAAAGCATTTAGGACTCATTGCAATATCATCAATTGCAGGATCTCCTCTAGATGAAAAACTTCTTCTGGCTTCAAATTGCAAAAAATATCTGAAACATTAATGACACAAAAGAGATAAAATTAAAATTAAATTAAACTTATCAATCACACTAAAAAAGAAATTCCATTTTTAATTCTTTATTTATGTGGGTTAAATTTTAATAAAAATTGTGCATACTTTATATACTAAAAAGGTATGGCTTGATATATATTTTTTTAAACTTGTTGATTGACTTCTATAACTGAAATAAGAATGATTTTTAAGAATTTTATCCTCATAATTTCGCAACACTCTCCTAACTTCATGCAGCAATGCCAGGCGAAATTCCCAGATGAAGACCTACAATGTAGTCGAAACATTGGATACACACAATAAAATACTATTATAATATAAAGTATTATTTAATGACCACACTCCCGACCAATTTCTTCATAAATTATAATTACGGTCAATCATCTTCATTCCAATAAAAATAATTAATTAAATATTGTGATTTTTTGTGATCAAAGGTTTTATTGGAGACTCTAGATTCACATTAATATATTATTTAAATAATTTTCAGGTGCCCTTAGAATTGTTCAAGTTGGATCTGGAACATTTGTGGTAAACTTTCCTTTGTTTTCTACTTTCTACAACCACTTTTTAAAGCGATTACATTGTTAATAATTTAAATATACTTAAAAAACACATAGGTGAATTCCTTGGACATTGTTCTCTTCATATTCAATAGTTGAATCAACATCATCACTATTTCTTATAAGTTCTGGAGGGTATTATTCAGCCAGTCTTTCTTCTGAGAGGATACAAATATGTGGTTGACCAGTTATCTCAAGAATCACTGGGCTAATAACCTGCATGATAGTGCAGTCTATTCAATGCCAACAACACCAAAGAAGCGGTGAAGTGAAGTTATAAAGTGATTATGTCCTTATATATGCTGGCGTCCCTCAAGGAGCTTTTGAGAAAGGAGTAGGTATAGCCATGATTCCAACAATGAATAACTTACTGGAAGACAGAGAGCCTATCTCGTCAAGAATAATCGCAGCAAATGTTTTTTTTTCTGTCATATATAATTATATATAACAGATGGAAGGATGCGTTAGATTGAGACTTCTTGACTTTAGGAATGGCATGAAGATGTAGACAAAGAAAATGATGGGAACAGACCCATCCAATTTATTTTTATGTAAACAAGTGCTATCAGAATTTCACTATGTACACCCCAACTCTTTGGTCTCTGTTCCACTCGCCTCAATCTTTGTTAGATGCCTCATTAAAGTATCTCAGTAAATTAAGTACTTATTACATATTCATTTGCTTATTTTTTATAATTTATAATTAGTTAAGGATACAAATAAACAATGTACAGAAATATAAAGTTCACACCAATAAATTATTAAAAGTAAAAAAGAACCTGTGATTAATACTTGGCAATCTAATAACTTGTCTTTGCCATTTGTTTCCCTTTTCACCAAAACTCCACCAAATTTTACTGGTTCTGTTGGCATTTCCTTGCAATTCAGTTAAGAAGAGACCTAACGATCCACTAGCTGGTCCATGTTTGTGATAATAGAAGGAAATCTATAAGTAAATGACCATTGATTCAAGTTTGATTGATCAAAGATGGAATATAATCAATTGTTTTAGTTTTAAATATAAATCTTTCTTACATAGCATGAATTGTAATATGGTGAAGAAAAATTGTTATGGTATTGAGGAGGTGGATCGATGATAGGACTTTCTAAATAAGCCACTGTGCCCATGTGGTAATGTTTCCCTGACATTTCTACATAAATATACATTCCTGAAACAACAAGGAATTACTAATTATCTTATAATGAGTTATCTATGTCAGTTGAAAGAATACTTTACTTCTCTTCAACAAAAATTAGTGAATATTTTTAATCTAATTGGGTGGCATTTAATAGAAGGAAGCTAATCCTTATTGCATGTGTTTTGAGAAAACAAAATTCAAAGTTAAAAGTGTTGGAAAATCTAAAGCTTTAAAATAATTTTGTTTTGATACAAAACTAATTTTATTCCACACTTTATCAAACACAAACTATGACTATTAAATTAATAGTTGTTTAAAATTCTTTTTAGTGGCGTGGTTCTCTTTTGATTCTATAGATTCTATTTTTGAAATAGAAAGGTCACACTCTATTTCCAATATATTTTTTAACTTTGAACCAAAAGATTCTTTTCTGCTTAAATATTAAGCACTAATCTGATTCAAAAGCACCCTAACTCATTTTTACTTTCACTTACCTATATATGAAATATATATTAAGGGACAGTATTGTGATCGTGAAAATTTTCGAATCTGAGTGTTCAACAGAATTACATGTTTTGAGGTCTCCTGAGTCCAAATAACCAAGTCCCGCAAAATGGTGTGTGTGTGTGTGTGTGTGTGTGTGTGTATGTGTTTGTCTCTGTGTATGTATGTTGTATGAAACTGATATTACCTATTTAAGACCTATGGTATGCCTCAGATGTTACAGCAACTTTTTTGTTCAAATTGGCTTACCAGAAGTGCCACTTTATATCAATGGTGAAACATATTTTTACAATTTTCTCAAAAATGGCTCTAACGATTTTGATTAAACTTGGTGTATCATTGTATAATTAAGTGGTCTTTAATGTCATTTAGTTTTTATTCCAATCAATGTCCCTTTACAGGGCTTAAATGCACAATGTTCATATGCTTACCTTTAAGTAAGTACCTTTAATATAGTTTATTTTAAAGAATTAACTGTCTTTTATTGACAGTAAATATAAAAATAGCTAAATATGAAGTTTGAAAGAATATGATAATTGAATTGGAAACTGGAGAAAAAAAAAAAAAAAAGCTTATCCAGGCTGAAAATGAACACTCAGAAATAGCTGTCAGAAGGTATACATATAATATATTATAGTATAGTATAGTACAACATATCGTTGGAAAGCAGAGAATTTTAGAAAAATAATACAAACTAATGAAGTTGTAGAAGGTAACGGAGAGTGACGAAAAAAATATAAATAATAATTTCTGAAAACTAATATTATTTAACGTAAATCACGTTTTACGTAATTTCCAAGGAAATTAAATGAAATTTTCTAAACATAAATTTGCTAAACATAAATTTTTAAATTTTTTTTTTTAGTTTGAAAAAAGTATTTAAAATCCACAGAATCAAGCCAATGGTATTGTTTAAAATACTATTCCATTTTACTAGTGTAAAAGACGAAGTGAAATATAAAAATATTTCAGGGATATGTTTATAACCTTAAATATATTTAATGTAATAACTCTAGATATGATATTATATTTAAATAATTAGGTATTTATTGGCCATTTATTACAAATAACCATCAAGTAATCTTTTAGAAAATTAAATTAGAGAGAAAAATTTTGGAAGAAAAAAAAATCCAAGTTTGAAAATAACAGTTTAATAACTTAAAGTCCAGGCAATCGGTAATCATTAACAGGTTAAATATTCAGATATACATTCAATTCTCTTTAGGCATATATGAGCCTTTCGGTTGACAGAATGACTAACTGCAATTTCAACATTCTTTATTATTAATTTTAGTGATGTTTCCAGTGGCAAAATGTATACCTTTATTCACAGTTCTATATTTCAACACTGCATTCACCTATTCTGGAATCAACTTACTCACTGTCTGTATAGATACAACTTTTCCATCTAAATATATCACTAAAATGATACTACTCCAAAATGTTGAAATTGGAGTTAGTCAACTGAAAGGCTCAGAGACTGAAGTTGTGTGGTTTATAAGATGGAGTAACTAGACTTTTATTGCTTATCGTCGATGTAATAAATAGACTCTTTGTAATTTTAATGGTCTTAATGATTTGTAATCTGTAAGCTTTAAGCTTTACCTCCGTTTAAAATGCACTTCAAAAATTTTATAATATTCCAACATTACCAGAAAATAATTTCTATTCTAAGTAGAGTGGTAAGTGAAAGTTGTGTGTTGGGTGCATCAGATTTTTAGATACAGTGGATTGATTTCACTCTGCTAAATGCTGTCAAATTGAAGTTGAATTTCATAATGAGTGTTCATTTCCAGATGGCTCAAGTGCATTTTATGGAAAACTATTTGCCATATATTGAAAATATACATATATAGAAAAATATATATAAAATTACTAATATTAGATTCTTAAAGGGTGTATAAATTTTCATTATAAATTTATTATATCGAGGGATAATAAAAAAAAAAAAACTTTTTTGTCCAAACAACTATTACATTTTTATCTCCTTTTTTTTACATCTGATAGTGTTTCAGGCCAATCCTACCATTTTCAAGTCTTAAAATCATATCTATAATCTTGATAACAATATTATTAATGTACAAATTTTTTTTTAAAATGTACTGGATGTCCCGTAAGTAGAGGGAAATATTTAAATAGGTGATAATAGACTTTGTATACTACAAAAAAGTTCATATTAACTTACCCTATACCCTATTACCATATAGCTAACTTATACGAGGAGACGGATGTGGTGAAATATATTCGAATAACAAGGCTAAAATGGAAGAACAAAGTTGTTCGGATGGACGAGACTTCAATTCCAAAGCTGCTGGGCATGGAGTCGGGTGGAAAAAGAAAAGTGAGTAGACCGAAACTGAGATGGAAAATGGAGTAAGTGCGGACGATAGAATCCATGCAATCAGGAACTGGTGGAGACTGCTCAAGACAGGGAAACTGTTGAGGCAGCCAAGATCCAGTAATGGATTGTCGAGCTCGGGATGATGATATTGATCACATTAGAAAATTCTTCTTAGAGAATGAATTGTTTCTATATTTCTCTCTTCTTTAAATAGCTGTTTTTTGGAACTTTTTCTGTACTATCCAGGGGAGAGAGGGACGCGCCCTCTGGCTGGATCCGCTAGTACTGCTCATGATAGTAATTTTTTTTTATGGCACATTAGAAAAATTGTCTTAGAGGATGAATTTTTCCTATATTTCTCCCTTTAAATAGCAGCTTTTTTTGGAACTTTTTCCCCACTATCCAGAGGAGATAGCACAAATAGCACATTAGAAAATTCTTCTTAGAGGATGAATTTTTATCATATTTCTCTTTTCTTTAAATATGTGTTTTTTTGGAATTTTTTTCCACCAACCAAGGGAGGGCGCGCTCTCTGGCGGAATTCTTTAGTGCTGGTCACGATAATAATTATTTTTTTATATTACATTAGGAAATTTGTGTATGAGTATGAATTTTCTCTTTTCTTCAAACAGGCGTATTTGTCACTTTTTCCACCATCTATGGGAGGGCGCGCCCTGACAGAATTTGCTAGGGCTGGTCACGATATTTTTTTTATATTACATTAGGAAATTCATCATCTATGAGGATGAATTTTTCCTATATTTCTCTTTCCTTTAAATAGCTGCTTATTGGCACTGTTTTTTGGAATTTTTTTTCCTACTCTCAGGGAGGGGGGGGGGAGGGGTGGTGATTTTTTTTCCTCACTCTGTTTTCTTCTTAAATAAGGGTAAATAGATTTGCTTAGGCCGAGTTATTTGAAAGTCAGACAGAGACAGAGAGAGAGAGAATAAAGTTATAAGAAGAGATTATATATTTTGTAAATGATCTACTATATAGAAACAGAGAGATAATACTATATGTATTAATTTTTATTATATGTATACAACCCCGTAACTGTCAATAAGGTGTCAAAAATTGGGCACAATCTGGAGAAAAACATTACATTCTACAAATTTATTCTTTTAGCACTTTTCATTCAGAACAATAGTATTTCTTTAATATGTACTTGAACCATCATAAAATGAACACCTTATATAACTTATCACAATATTGTTCACTTAAGAAATTTATATTCGATTTTATGGGCCTATGCATAACATGGTTATTCATAAACAAGAAATCATTTAAAGTTTATTGTCTACCACTTTCATTCCGAAAAGTGTGGTCTGAACTTGGTCCAGTAGATGAGGTAGGTGTAGACCCATTGTTAATTGTCCAGTTCATATTGCTCGTAAGATCATTCACACCATTGTGCCAGCCACACCATCCATCTTCAAATGAACATCGGGCAAAAGAGGGAACTTTATCTGGAAAAAGTCATTGCATACAATTTCTTAAAATCATATAAAAAAATGTATATATAAATATATATATATATATATATATATATATATATATATATATATATATATATATATATATATATATATATATATAAGTATGTATATTTAATTTTTCAAAGAATAATTCTCTTTTGTTGTATGTTAGGGTAAAAAGAAGAATATTAAGTTCCTAAATAAATGTACATAATCTTATCTTTATTAGTAATAATTTGACTTAATTATCACACTATATTAAATACTGTAATTCGCAATAAAGATATTAAAAAAATTATAATTTTTTTATGACTTCTTAATTTGAAGGATATCTAACAAAAATTAAATAGCCTCTCATTGACATAAAAATAAAAATTGGTATTTAAGCCCTGTCAGTTGGTATCAATGAGGATAAAACCTACCTTAAATTAAAAATCACTTAATAATAGAATAGAAGAATCAACATTATTCTGGGACAAAGTCCCTTCAGAATAACAACATTGATAAAAAAATTTAACATTACATCTGGTCAAAATGCATATTACAATAAAAGAATAACTAAAACATAAGTAATAACAGAAGTATTTACATACCTATACAGATATATTAAAGAAAAAAGGTGAGCAATAAGGTCACAATACTACAAAATAGTTGTTACAAACAACAAACTATGAAATTTGAAATGAACGATAAATTACTTATGTTGTTAAACCATTGTAGTAATGAAGAAAATAATAATAAAAGAGTAGATAAATATTTAATATAAATTATTAACATCTGTATCTTAATATGTTCAAATGAATACAATAATAGTATTCTAAACATTATACAAGTCTTATATAATGTATATCCTAAGATGTAGATTTATCGGAGAAAAGAAAGGTGATATACATATATTAGTAATATATGATATTAAATATATTATATCAATATTAGTAATAAATTAAATACATCTCAAAGACTTAAAATCTTATAAATAGAAAAACAAACAAAAAACAATTCTCAGTGAAAGTGACTGGACATCTTTTCCATACTCAAAAAAGAATATATATATACAAATCATGCATATAGAAAAATGAAATCTTGTTACATGATAAATAGCTACCCAGCATCTAATTGAATTGTAAGGCGGAATTGGAATAAGAGGGTTTTAAATATGGATAATGATGGTGCATGGCAGATTTTAAGTGGGATGGAATTCCAAAAGGTGGTGGAGTGGACTATAAAGGAGTGTTGAAATGAGGCAGATTTGTGGAAAGGGAGTGGACAGATGATTTGAATTGAAGGAGATTGTACGCGTAGGGCGGACGATGATTATAGATTATTTGGTAAATGAATGTGCCTAGTAAATATTGTCAAGAGCCACCCTAACTCGAAGCAGTTGTAGGAAACACGAAAATGTCTCGGAGTTCTGGACAAATCTTACTACTCTGACTATTGAGTTTAATCAAAATCGTTAGAGCCGTTTTTGAGTCATAAAAATGTGTTAAATCAATGATATAAAGTGTTACAAATGGGTAGACAATTTTTACAAAAAAGTTGCTGTAACATCTCAGGCATGTAAAAACCTTAAATATGCAATTTCACTTCTATATGACTTTTCCCTTTTGAGCTAGACTGTTAACAGGCACACCATTTTGTGGGGCTTGGTTATTTGGACTCAGAGGACCTAACTAATTAAGAAGTTTGAACAATTTTTCTTAGTGAGATTTTGCAATAACTGACGATATTTAAAATCAAAAAATGGTGTTTCAGGACTGAAAGGTTTTCTTAATAAATAACTTTAAGAATAAACCATTGAAAAAAATATTTAATGCAAAAAAATCATAACCTATCTGTCCCTCTCCTCTGAAGATAATTTATTGCTCACCTTTTCTAAAAAACAGAAGAAGCTAAGGAAGAATAAAAAAAAAAATTGTAGATCATGTAATCAAACTACAAATGGAGATGAAAAATAAAAACCTATAAGGAGTTTTTGTTAATTTATTCTTTATGTTAGCATTAAACAAAAAAAACATTCATAGGGATTTGAAGAGCGATAATTCAGCTTTGCAACGGATATAGTAACATCGAATTTGGAGCACATCCTGAAGAGTTACGAATGATTGGAAGGATGTTGTGTTCCACCAAAACAATGCTAGGCCTTGGTGGAACAAATTATTGAAGCTTGGATGGGACAATTTACCACACCTTCCCTATTCAACAGACCTAGCTCCAAGTGACTACCACTTATTCCGGTCTCTGCAGGATTCCATGAATTGAAAGGAATTCCAAAAGGAAGAGGACATCAAAAACTTGGATCAGTTTTTTAACAATAAACTCCATACACTCTATGAACATGGCGTTATGTAGTTAGTGAAAAGATGAGAAAAAGCCATATTAAATAATGGTCAGTATATTGTAGATTAAAATAAATTTTATTTCTATAATACATTGAGTTTTATTTCATCGTGAAAAACCAAAAGGACTTATTTGCCAACCCAATAGTTTAATAGTTTTGTAACAGTCATTAGACTATTATATTATGTAAAACTCAATGAATAAACCACAGTAAAAAACTCACCAAGAGACAGAAATCCAATGTTAGGTTGTAATAGGAAAAATTCCAACTTCACAGTCTTATGTCTGAAAATTAGAGGTAAAAAATAAAAAATCCATAAATGTTTTGCCAATTCAGGAATCATCAGGACAAAAAAGAAAAGCAAATCATAGATCACATCACTCCTTGACATTCAATCCCATACTCTTGTAAAAAATTGAATTACCAAAATATTTTTACCAAAATATTCTTGACACTCAATCGTATATTCTAGCATGTTTGATGTCATAGAGTGATGTGATCTTTAATTTGTATTTATTTTCTGTCTTGATGATGCATGAATTGGCACAATGTTCGCGGGGTTTTTATTTTTCCCCTGCATTTCGGGAACATACGGCTGTGTGGTTGGAATTTTTCCAATTATAACGTAACATTGGATTTTCTATCTCTTGGTAAGTTCTTAACTGTGGTATATTAATGGAGTTTTACATTATACAATTATAACTTAATACCTTAATACACTTGACAAGACATACATATGCTCATATAAATATGACTATCATTTAAATTTATTTTGAACAACAATGATTCTCAATCATGACAACAAATACAAGTGCTTGTGAAATTTCCTGACTTTCATTGTTTCATAATTCGCTGATTTTATCAGGTTTTCCTGGACTGGGAGATATCATGCATACATCGTTAAGAATGATAACAATGTTTATAGTTTTTCTTACCACATTCTTGTTGTTCATCTTCTCCATTTTCACAGTCTTTAATTATATTACAAACTTTTGTACTATCAATGCAGGAAGAATCTGAACATTGGAATTGTGTTGATGAACAAATGTTATGTGGTGGATCTGAAAAATAAATATTCAGGTTTTGAGGTAAGGGTATGAGAACCAATCAGGTATAGTTAACATTAAGATCAATATATTATACCACAATGTTAGAAAAATTGTCTAAAAAATGTTACAATAATTTATAGAAATGCAATAAGAAGAAAAAATTACCAAAATAAATTGCTCAAAAGATGATCGGGATTTTCAATAATAGTATAAAGAAAGGGCCCAGTCCAGCTGACCAGTTTTAAGTAAACAAGCCCATAGGATAGCTAAAAGTATTGTTGCTTATATTATAAAGGAGGAGGTTGTGTTTCAGAGATGAATTATATATTTCACAAACAAAATTTGTCCGTAGTGGCCTTGGTTTCTGCTTTTAAATGAACAAGTACACTTTTACTCAGAGGAAAACATATGTTCAAACTGCTCTCCAATTAAGTTTGGGGGAATGTAAGATGGTGCTCTATGTTTCCGATATTTTGCTTTAACATATTTCACAGCCATAGATAACTATATTCTAGATGAGGGGCTTCCAAACTACTTTACGGCCAGGAAAGGATCTTCAATGCGGACCACAAAAGTTTCTTTGATTGCATGGTGAAATTTTAAAAACTATTTACAAATGTGAAATTTAGCAAATCAATTACACATGGGCATGGGCTTTTTCTCTTTTAATTCTCATTTAACATTGTCAAATGTCATTTATGGAACAATATTTTTCTTTATCACAAGCCATGGCTCATGGGACTTGGTTGGAAGTCTTAATGTGACCCACGGAACCTAGTCGAGATCTCAATGTGGCCCATGGAGCAAAAAGTTTGGAGACCTCTGTCCTAGATCATTGTGAGGGAAGTTAGATACTTTTAGATTACTAAATCAACTTTTGTTCAGATGGAAAAATCAGTCAAACTATTGGTGAATGCTATAAGCAACTCAGAAAGAAAAAAACCAATAGATTTGGAAATCTTCAGTATAGGTGGTGAGAACAGTAACAGAATAAATTAGGAAGATCATTGGTATAGAAATTGAACGGGGTAGGGAAATCACTTGAACTCTGGTTGGAAACTCTGGGGTTCTCCTGCGAATAAGACAAGGAAGGAACATACAAATTGATTTGGAATGATAATTGCTTGAGTCTTTTTGGAAAAGAAAAAATGATTCTTAGACCATGGAGAAATGATGGTGACCTTCTTTGTGGTTATTGAAGGTTTGGACAGAACCCCAAAAGCTTCAGTACTGATGCCCAAAGGAATAGGAGAGGGAAAAACAGAACACTAAAACCAAATTAGGGCATATAGAAGGATGCTGTCTACAGGGATAAACTGTAGACAAATGAATCTTCAACTCACTATGACTTAGAAGTAGGCATCTATAGAAAACATAAAAATGAAGAAGGTTTTTGTGCTGCCGATTTATCACTGCGTCTTTATCCTGCAATGTAGAAATGAAGGATAAAAGGATTACAAATTATAATGGCAGCCATTAGTAATTAGGGGCACTCTACAGCTACTATATCAAATGAAATTATGTTAAAGATTGCTATGCAATTCTGAACAATGTTTTTGAGCATAACAAGGTAACCATTGAATAGCTGCTAGGTCACTTTAATATTCCAGGCAAAGAAGAGGCTGATAAATTAATTAGACATGAAGTGCTCTCAGAATACGTCAAAGAGCAATGTAATTCCGAGGTATTCCTTGATGGCCACTGTGCTAGAAGAGGCAAATTACTGCTTACACTAGACATGATGGCTTTTAATCAAATGAAAGCAATTTATATAGGTCACTGTAAATTAAACTATCCCTTACTCAAACTCAGGCTGTGGCACCTTTGTGCAGATTCTTTCACAAAGAGGATGAAACAACTTTTCAAATAATTTGTCAGCGTGACAGGTGTGTAAGACTTAGGCTTGAGGCATTTGGAGTACAGTGTTTAGTGGATTCGAAGGGTTGAGAGCATATCAATTCCACAAACCCTCTAATATTCACAGTAGCAGCAGAAAAAATGTTTTAATATGATACAGCATAAATATAAAACTCAAAGTACATTTCACAACAAACAAAACTTAAAAAATAAGGGATATAGGGTTATGATTTTAAATATATATGCACATAGTTTCAAAAAGATTCAATATCCAAACCTTTAATATTTAAGTAAACTGCACAAAATAAATCAGTGTAGGAGAAAAATTAATAGTTGAAAGAGCTAATGTTCACTCATCAATAGTCAATCCTAATAGATAATCATTGGGTGACATTGACACTTTTAACAATTAATGTATTTCCTATCGTGAATTCTTTGGTACAGTTTATTCAAACTTAATGGTTTTGGACTCAGCTATGGCTTGATTTATTACAAGGTACAAATATATTTACAAACATAAATTATAAAGTTCATACAAACCTGGTAAACAATTTTCCATCATAATATTATCCACTGCTATGTGTAAAGGATATTTATTACCAAGAGTAAACTCCAATATGATACTAAATTCCTGTTTGATCCCTCCAATATTGATGGAATAATTCTGCCACCTAGAAAGTGAAATTTCATATTAAATTTGCAGTGATGAAACAACAAAATAATTGAAAGAATTAGTATTTAAACGTTTCATATTGTAGTGGTCAATGACCATTCCTTGTTAGCCCTTCCCCAGAAACCATTTATGAAGTAATAATGTATTTAAAGTAAAAAATAAATGAATAATCTTTGAGTGGTGCCTCGAAATCATGCTCAGGTTCTTTCAGTTTCTGGAAGAAACCACTTAACTATAATAAAATAGAAATCAATCAGCCCCAGTCTGGCTCTGTTTGGACCACTCAGCTGGAGTCAGAAGTGGGGCCCCCTCATCAAGAATATAAGTATGTATGTTATGTATATGTATATATATATATATTGTGGATTCGTTGTGTATATATATATATATTCGTTGTATGTATATATATATATATATATATATATATATACACATAACCATTATGTCCTGGACCCCTTGAAGGGGCGCCAAAAATTTGCGGAAATAAACGAATCCACAATTAGTTTTGTGGCAAAACATACTACAGTAAAAGATAAATGTAAAACAACGATTTTGGACGCTCAGAGAGAGGCCCTTAATAATTCTACGGCTACAATAAAGTACAAATTTACAATTTTTGTGATCCTCAGAGCTGGCATCGAATCATTCTACAGCACAAAAAAGTATAAAACATTATTGTCGTGGCCTCATCGGAAGGGTTTCAAAAACACGCGGAAACAAAGGTATTCAAAACAATTATTTTGGGGACCCAAATATAATAATAATAATAATGATTTATTTATTCTGGGACGAGTCCTTTTAGAATAATACAGAAAGACAAATTGAGGGCTAAGGAGCCTCAGAGATACATAAACAAGAATATATTTTGATTAAATAGTCAAAATAAAAAAATAATAAAAGAAATTATAAGTTACTTTCTAATTTAAATCAGTTAATAATAAAAAATAAAAAAATTGAAAATAAACATGAAGTAAAAATAATAAAGAACGATCTAATAATTTATATACATATTTACAGTAGTAACTATTTACAATTTTATGAGGACTGGATGGCTAAGAAATGATTAAACAGTTGGGATTTAAAGGTAGGAAGGGTTTTGGATTGACGCATGTGGGGAGGGATGGAGTTCCATAGGGATGAGGATCGAATAATAAAAGATTTATCGAAAGCAGCGGTTCGTTGGGCCATTATATTTAAAATTGAAGACCGAGAACGGGTATTGCGCAAGTGGACAGAGGATTTAAATTGAAGGAGCTCGGGGATGTATGAAGGACAACAGGAGTGAATTACTTGGAAGATGAATGATGGCAGGAAATACGGCGGTAAGAAGGATAAAGCCAGTTCAACTGTTCATAGAAACAGGAAACAGGGACGTCTCTTGGGATCCCGAAGATGAATCGTACAAAGAAATTTATAACAACATTTTAGTTTCGCCTCGAGATCCTCAGAGACGCTTCCATATACCGTGCAGCAATAGTCGAAGTGGGGAAATATTAAGGAGGTGACCAGGAGTCTACGGATTTGAAAAGGAAAAAGGTGTCGGAGGCTATTTAAGTGTTTTAGGGTGGAAAAGGTACGTCTGGAGATATTGGACACATGGTTTTTCCAGGAAAGAGTTTGATAAAGGATTATTCCAAGGTTTTTGATGGTGGGATAAAATTTAATGGGATTATCATGTAGGAACAGTGTTTTAAAGTTAGGAACAGTTTTGAGGAGGTGTTTGGAGCCTATTAGGATTTCCTTCGTCTTTTCCGCATTCAACTTCAGCTTGTTAGCTCCTGCCCAGTCATATATCCATTTAAATCTTCTTGAAGCTTTTTTGTGGCGGCTAATAGGTCAGAAGGGGGGAAGGACAGGTATATTTGGAAATCGTCAGCATAGATGTGGTAAATGTCAGCAAACAGAGTAAGAGATAAGGAGGAACCCTGAGGGACATCACAGGAGAGGGGAAGTGTCTTTGAAGGAGGTTGATCTGGGACGACTACATATTGGGATCGATCGGAAAGGAAGGATTTGAATCAACGCAGGACACTGTTGGATAGAGTAAGATTTTGAAATTTGGTAAGAAGAATGCTATGGTCAACTGTATCAAACGCTTTGGAAAAATCTAGAAGGATGAGGATAGTAAGGTTTTGGTGTTCAATGGAGTTTTGGAGGTCATGGGTTATTTTAAGGAGGGCAGATTGCGTTGAATACCCCGGTCGAAAGCCAGATTGGAATGGATTGATGAGGGAACGTTTACTAGGAAGTTGAAAAGTTGGTTTTGGGAGAGAAATAGGATGGAAGTCGTTCAGTGAGGAAGGGTTAGACGTTTTATTCAAAGGTCAGACTAATGCAGTTTTTCAGGAAGAGTGGAATATGGATATACAACGCAGTGTTGCCCAAAATTGGTTTTGGTCTTGCAGTCTTGGTCTCGGTCTTGCTTTTTTGCACCACCAAAATTGTTGCAACACCAAGACCAAGACCGGATCCTCCAAGTCTTGCGCAAGACCTGCAAGAGTCTTGCAAGTATTGCATGTCTTGTAGTTAAATCAAACTGAGATTATTTTGAGATATAGTACGATGCATAAACATTTTAATCATCTAATTTAAACAGAGTTGTTTAATCTTGTGGAATTGTATAGCTTTATTTGATTTTTTAGTATAGTTTTGCAAATAATAATAAAAAATTAATCTTTTTTCTTGTTCTCCCCCTACCTCGCCTTTTAGGTTATACGGGTAATATTTAATAATATTTTTTGCATAATAAAATTGCACATATGTAACGTAATATTTTTTTATATAGAAACAAAATAATAATTTTTAATTTTTGTTTGGACTAGCATAACTATTTTGTCTTCCAATTTGTTATGGACAGATAAAATCTTACAATTATTCCACTTCCTCCTTCAAAATGAAATTGTTTCTTAGTCAACTAATTTGTGAGAAAACTTCTTTAATATTCACTCAGAGATCACGAAAATGTATTAGCTCAAAGGTCCACCGCGAGTATAATTGTTAGAAATGATTGTACGAACGCCGGAGGGTTAAGATACAAGCCTGGCGAAATCATCCATGTTATTAAGAAATTATTTCTTTGTATTGACATTTCTGTGTTTGGCCCACTTTTCACAGTATTCGTTATTTTATTTAAAATGTCTAACCACCAAGTTTTAATCGAGTGGCTAAATTGCGAATACTGACTTTCTGATACACTCACATTAATTACACATCAATTAATTACACATTTTTTTAAAAAACTTAAACGGAACCTTGTTGACATATTACAATCAAATGTGTGTAAATAACAACAAATAACAAAGGGTTAGGATTGTAAATTCTATTTCAAAACCGGATTCCTTGGTATACATAATGGAACTAAGCGACAGTAGAGTGGAATAATGTTCTCAGAATATGAGCTTCACAATTTCCATACAGTGATCCCTAACTGGATATTTTTAGTTTTAATTAAATAAATTCGTAATTTTATAATTTTTAATCAGATTTCCTTGTTTCTTCGTTTGATAGAAAACTTAATATGTGAGCAATGAAAAAATAACAGAAATAATATATGAAAATACAAAAATAAATGACTGTGTGTTTGATAACGTGGGATATCTTATTATAAAATTCAGTTTTTTTTCCGATCATTAGAAATTCTTGTTTTAGCTTCTAAATACTTTATATATATATATATATATATATATATATATATATATATATACGCCAAATAAGATATTATAATTTCTGTTTTTTTTTCTTAATAAATTTGAAATTTGATTCATTCTACTGAAAAACTAGTATCTCGAAAACTGACAGATTTTTTATTGTAAATTTCAGAAAATGTAAATATTATTAAATTTTCCACGAGCAAAATAATATATATTTTTTTTATACTTGTACATGAAACAGGAATCAGAACTTCAACATAAAATTCAGTATCAAATTATTTTATCTTAGCTTATTCTTTAAACCTTTTTGTTGACTCGTACCGGTTAATTCTCGTCCATGAATTGTTCTTTATTTTCCTTATAGCTCTTCATTCTTATAATTCATAATTTTTTTACTGTACATCCTACCAATTTTTTATTGTTCCTTTTGTATATTGTTTTATATATACCTTATGACACAACATTAACGTTTATTGTTATTCTGGTCATAATAGTTATTATAATTTACTAATAATTTAATTATATAATTAATTATTTAAGTTTACCTCCTAATAACAGATAGTGAGAAACGTCGACAAATTTTAATTGCAAAGGGCCTGAAGTCAACGGTGGCAACTATTGTTTGTTAATTATTGATATACACATCTCAATGAAGGTTTCGAACAATTTTCAAAGAATGGATAGAATCTAAAAATTTGCAGTGGACGGAATGCACAGAATTACCATGAAACATATAAAATTACCTAAAATGTGAAGTAGTTTTCGAAGAGCAAAATAAATGTTTTTTTTTTTTTGTACTTCTATCCTCTTAAAAGTGAAAAAGCATTTTAGCGGACATTATCAAAGATTTTATAATACTTCTGTGAAAACTAAGATTATTGGTTAGCCAAATTCAGGTTATATTGTACTCAGTTTTCAATACTTTAATTAAATTAAACAACGTATAATTCAACAACAAGAAAATCTGGCCGTGGATAGCTTATAGCTTAGGTATCGTGGTGGTGGTACTGGTAGTTTTCGTCCAGAGAAGAACATAAAAAGTGTCATGTCCATTTGGTACCACTGTCTGCTGTCCGTTATGTAGAGACTTTTCAATCAAAATCTAAATAGAAAACTAAAGAACGTGAAGGACACGCGGCACTTGTTCATAATCTCTAAGTGTCCAAAATAATAACCCCTAAGTACCTAAACTATTAATAAACGCTTTTATGAATTTTATTTTTGAATCTAACATATGTGCTAAAAAACGGCTTAATCGAAATCGAAGCACTATTACTAGAGATATCGCGATTTTTAAATATTTTTACTTTCACTTACGTATATATGTAATATATAGTAAGGATAAGTATTGCGATCGAGAAAATTTTTGAATCTGAGTTTTCAACGGAAATACACGTTTTGAGGTATCCGAGTCGAAAAGACCAAGTCTCAAAAAATGGTCTGTGTGTTTGTATGTTAGCAGTCTAGCTCAAAAACGAAAAGTCCCACGAAACTGATATTACGTATTTAAGGTAGGTATATGCCTTAGATGTGACGCCAACTTTTTCCTTAAAATCGGCTAACCGAAAGTGCCACTTTATATCAACGCTGAAACACATTTTCACAATTTTCTCAAAAACGGCTCTAACGATTTTGATTAAACTTGATGTATCATTGTATAATTAAGTGGTCTTTAATATCAATTAGGTCTTATCCCCATTGATGTCACTTTACAGGACTTAAATGCCAAATGTTCATATATGTCTTCCTCTAAAGTACCTTTAGTATGGTTTATTTTAAAAAGTTAATCATTTCAATTTATTCAAAGTTACGAAAAAATGCTAAATATAACTTTTGAAAGAATTTGATAAGTTAATAAAGGAGAAAAAAATAAAAATGCAGGAAAACCTGCGTTGCTATAGACTGTAGAGCCTAAACGAATGTACCAATTTCAATCAAACATTGCTAAAGTCATTTTCTCGACACCCTTTAAATTTATCAATATAACATACTTCAACGAAAAGAAGCTTGACAAAAAGTTACGAGAGATGGTAAAATTAAATTCCGAATAACTCAAAAAGTATACACTTTTTGGCGGATGTTGTGATAAGATGTTTCAAAGGTATTTAAATTGCCTAAAAAACAAAAGAAGTTTCATCGAAATCGAAGCACTATTAGTAGAGATATCGCGATTTTTATTTACGTCTAAATACAATGTGAAATGTATTATTTTCAATAGCAGGGAAAACAGCTGTTATAAAAGGCTTTTTTAAAAAAACAGATGTTAATTATTATTAGTTAGAAAAATTGTGTGTTTTGATAAACTCTGGTTTGTAAAATGTGCTAAAATATAGTTTTGTGATAATAATGATTTTTAGGCCCTCAGAGAGGGGCTCCCGATCATCCTACGGCTGTAAAAAAGGACAAAACACTTATGTTAAGGACTCTCGGCAATCGCCAATTAACCGACCTGGCCTGAAAACAATTCAAACCAAAATATTTTAATCATAGAATATTTCCATTGTAATTGGTTTTTTCCTTTTCTTTTTTTTTTGGGGGGGGGGGAGGGAGTGGAGGTGAGAAGAGTGTAACATAGACGAAATAAATCTCAAACAGCACAGCATGAAGTCTCAAGGTGAGCTTATAGGTTTCACAAACAATGAGAAACAAGTATTTAAATTGTTCTTTCCCATTGCTAGTGTTTTTGTTACTGATGTTTTCCATAGTAAAAAAAAACCAAGCACACAATGGCTTTGTTTTGCTCCTAAAACCTACAAAACTCATCAACGTAATCGGTCAATCAATTCCATTGATAATAGAACCTGCTCAAACACCAATGGCCAATAATTCTTTTTTTTTTTTTAAGTAGTTCTGAAACACTAGCCTATGAAAATCCGCACATCGAAAATTTAATTAGATTACACTACTTTCTTTAACTATTAGCGATAAAAACCGTATAATGAAACTCAGATTTTCATACAAATTAATGAATGAAAAAACTCATTTCGATTACCTGCAGTGCATATACTTTTACCATCTAAAAACGGCTGTTTTTTTAGGACTTAAAAAGACAGGAACTTCCTTTTGAACTGTACCTGGTCTTGAATTTCAAACCTCCTACTTTTTTCATTCATTATGTAAATCTTAGTAGAAATACCAAATCTGAGAACCTAAGTTACGATCCCCATATTCTACCTGAAATTATTTTTCTGTTGATAACTCATTCATGAAAATTCATCATTCTTTAGAGCCGAGAAAAGAATCTACATTCAGAAAAATATATCGTCAGCAATACTGCAAAACACAAAATTATTTATAAAACGAAATAAATCGCGTGTTGCTCATTTTGTGAAGTAGATGACCCGTTAAATTTTTATTGCTTTTTTGAGATGAAGATGTAGTATTCTAAATAACGTTTTAGTGTATTATTACGTGGCCGAAGCTAAAGGTACTGTTTCACTGGTACTCCCCACTACACCTACTACTAGCAGTTAAGTACTGCTTCGGAGAAATGAAAAATGTACTATTTCGCTGGTACTGCCCATAGCAATAGCAATGAAATAGGCTCCTTTTATATTTCACTAAAGTAGCGTTTATCTGCTAGTAGTCGGCGCGGTGAGCAGTACCAGTTAAATAGTATCTTCCCATCCAGGTCTTCCTATCCAGCATCAAGAACTGAAAAAACATCTAAAAGATACATTTTTCAGTTATCTTAAAAAAGATATTTAACAGATCACCATTTACTTGTGACTTTTTATAGTTGGCTAAAAGTAGTGTTGTAAAAACAAGCCTCAAGCATCGATTCGAGTCGTGAAGGCTCGGCTCCTAGAGCCTTTAAACCTCGAAAGTTTGAATTGAAGGCTCCTAGGATTCTAGCCTTGATGAATTTATCTTAAAAAAAATTAATTACATCATCGTTTAGTATCGCGTGTTTCCTCCTCTTGCCTTCACTACTTCTTGAAGACGCCTCGGCATACTTTCCACCAGTCGGGAACTGTCCCGGAGGATAGCCCATTCTTCCCGAAGAGCCCTTTTAAAGTCCTGCAGTGTATCAGGAAGTGTTGCACGCGCTCTTATTCGTCTTCCGAGGTTATCCCATAAATGCTCAATGGGGTTCAAATCTGAAGAACGTGCTGGCCAGGCCAAAACCTCAATATTGTTCTGTTGAAGGAACGTCTGCACTATGCGGGCGACATGTGGGCGTGCATTATCGTACATTAGAATAGAAAGATCGCCGATTTCGTTGAGGATAGGCAACACATGAGGTTCGGTAACCTCCCCGGTTGTCAGTTACGGTGCGCTTCTTTTTTGTGTTTTTCTAGGAAAAGTGAGTTCTTTTGGAAAATACTTGTTAAAAACTGATCGTGTGCCTGCATCTCCTGATTACTGATTACAATTGAAACGTTTTAGACAAGGAATAAGTGCGTAACGTGCGAAAATAACACCACGCGGTGCCCCACGTGGTTGGAATCGCCGCTTTTATCGAAATATTAGTATTGATAAACTTGATAGAGGTGTTTCGCGATTGTAGTGGTGTGTTGAACAATAACGAACGCCTCCTCTATTAATTTGGACAAATTTAGACTATCAGTTTAAAGGTAAAACTAATAGTTTATGCTGCCACGTGGCCTGTTAGGTTATCCCTTAGTTACTGTAAATATAACTAGCCTAGGTAAAATTGTTAATACTGTAAATATTGTTTTGTACGTCCCTTATATGGATTTTATATTGATATAGATTTTATAGTTATACGTCTTTTATATTGATTTTATATAAGATTTTATTTAATATAGATTTTATAGTTATACGTCCTTTATATTTTTATTTTTATTAGATTTTTTATATAAGATTTTATATACATTCTTTATATTGATATTTTTATTTATGTACTTTATATTGATGTTTTATCCTTCATACTGATTTTTATCTTTTATATTGTTTCATATCTATGGTTTGTTCTGACTGAATTTATTTATACCTTTGTATTTACCATTCATCTTTCATTTACAAGTATATTTTGTATATACATATAATGTGTTAGTAGTTTATTCTATATGTTATTAGTTTATTATATCCTATTAAATTCGATTTAAGATAATGCAATTGTTAGTTTTAATTTAAACATCAACACATCTAATTATTATGGAACATATGGTGTAAGTGAGAGCGATAGGTCGCATATTATTTACTGATTGTGTTTTTGATTAATATTCTTGTTTTTTACTTAGTTATGTCGTTTATTTCTTGTTCACAGTTCTTTAGTTCATTTTCTAGTCAATAAGTGTTTGTTTAGTGTTTTGTGTTTTTGTTTATTTTTATTAACATTGACTTGTAAATTGTGAGGTTAGGAGTGGAAGGTAAGTTTTTACTACCTTGAGAGGTGTTTCTTGGTGAACTATTTTAACTGGGAACGGCAAAGACAATTAGGAAGAAAGGCCAAGTAAAATTGGCGGGACAATACTTTTAAAGTGAACTTGGTAAGTATAAACACCTTATCATTGTTTACTCATTTATTGTTTTCTTCTTCCTCCCATACCTCAAACTAGCTTAAGCCAATCTCTTGCTTAAAGTACTTGAGAAGTAAAGTGTAAAGTGAACAATATTGTGGGAACAGTTATTTTTCAATTTTTATTGATAATGTGAAAGGTTATAGGTTAGTGATAAAGTATCATATAAACTCTCCATCTGATAACAATATAGTAACTATTGCTGTGCTAACAAACATGGACCTTTCCACGGAAAGTTTTGTGATGAAAGATCGGCAAGAAGATGGTAAGCCTTCCAGGCCTTTAGTTAAAAGAGCTCGAAAGGTTTCTTCAGATAATTTAGATACAGTGGATGCGGCTATTAATAACAGCAACTTTCACAGTGCCAAACAAATTCAGGAAAGTATTAAAGTATCCTTAGATAAAATTGCGAAAAAAAATAGTGCCAGTGTTCGAGATCATATCAACAATGAGATTCAATCTCTTGTTGATATGATTGAAACACTAGAAAGGGATAAAGACCAAGGCGGTGTATCAGCCATTGTTCAGAGAGCAGTTACTGAAGCACTTTCATCTCAGAAGGTCCACGAAGTACTAACTCGAATAATAGCTGATAGCTCCGTGCCCAAAGTTACTGAGCAGCTTGGTATGATATCATGTCGTCCCCAGATTGGTACTTCTAGAAATCAGCCACACTCTGGTACGAATAGTCTTCAACCACAGGCTGGGACTTCTGAGGCCCTAGAACAGGTTGGTCTAGATATGAATCCGGCTGAACCTTCAGCTACCATCGAACCCTTTCGGTTGGTCTTAAATAAAAGGAAACGGAGGAAGACTAAGAATGCCAAGGGAAAAATGATACGAGAGAGTCAAATCAACTGTTTTGATTCAAATGAAAAACCGCAAAGAGAGAAGGAAGAAGTAAAGGCAAAATCTATTGCTTCCATAGTTAAATCCTTGCCATCAAAGCCTACACAAACGCCCCGGTCAACATATGTCACTATCAGTGGCCCTGGTAAAACCACGGCAGATATCATTAATGGGCTACCATCACCAGAAGAAATTGGAGTGAAGGCCACAATTGTGCGTAAAACTAAGGGAGGCTCCATCTTGGTGCGTATGGATGATGGTAAAGATGCTACCAAAGTTATAGGATGCCAGGGGCTACGTGATAGAGGTCTACAAGCCAGGCTTGCTCTGAAGAAGAAGCCTAAACTAGAGATCCGGGGCGTGCCTCATGCCTGGACTTCAATACAACTCTTGGAATTTTTATGGGGAAAAATTCCCGAGACGTCGGGGCCTACCCCACTAGTTCTTGAAGATCTTCGGCCATTGTTCTCTACAGTCGCTAGGAACGGCTTCTCCAAGAATTGGGTCCTGGAAGTCCACCCAATGGTCAGGTTTGCGCTACTAGAAGTAGGAAACTTGGATGGAGGATGGTGGTCGATGACCTTCAGGGATTACATTGACGCCCCGCGTTGCTCTAAATGTCAGGGATATGGCCACACAAAGGCCACTTGCCAAGCTGACAATGTCATCTGCATCTGGTGTGCAGCAAGCGGACATATACTGAAGGACTGTCCAAAAAAAAAACAACAGGTTGGGCCAACGTGTATTAACTGCGTGCGAGCGAATGCATCTCCCAACCAAAGGAATCACAAGGCGGGCAGTCGGGACTGCCAAGTACACTTACAGTGGGCCGATGAAGTAGTGAAAAAGACCTATTATGAGTAAAATAAACATTCTGCAGTTAAACATGGGCCGCCGGCGTATCGTGGCAGACGAACTCCGAGCCCATTCTGACCGATACGATATCATGGCGGTTCAGGAACCGACATGCCGTGGGAACATGGTCACAGGATTTGGCCTCACGTCGAGGGTTATAGCCCTGAGCAGTGGAGAGAGGAGGCCCAGGGCTGCTATCGTGGTTAATAACCCAAACCTCGATGTGATGGATCTGAGGCAGCATACTACGGCGGATTGCGTTGCATGTTACATCAGGTGGGGAAGTGTAGCTTTTACGCTGGTCTCCTCGTACCTACCTGATGGAAGCGATATTGAAGAAGGTATATCCGCCATGGAGACGATCTCAGCTTGCACAAGAAACGTCATTATATGCTCAGATACAAATTCTTGGAACACGGTCTGGGGATCCAATCGAACGAATAGAAGAGGCGCTAAACTGGATGATTTTATCGCGAGATGCCAGCTTGTAGTACTAAACGATCCTTCTGCCACACCTACCTTCTCAGGAGGAAGAGGGCAGAGTTGGATAGATGTCACGATGGCTTCGCCTGCGCTGTCAAATCGCCTTATCGATTGGACCCTCAGATCTGAGACGAGTTCCGACCACCATGCTATAGTATTTTCAATGGTACAAAACATGGTAAGTTCCCACGGTATAAATAAGGGTTACAGAACTCGGAAAGGAGATTGGAATGCCTTCCGGTCAACGCTGGAAGAAAAACTAGTCGACGATGACTGGGATGTGGCGGAAACGGATTACACTGATGACCTGGATTACAGGGTTTCGAGAATCACTGACATCATCCGTGATGCCGCTGAGGACTCTCTCCAGCACCGGAAGGCGAGAGCTAAACCTGTCCCATGGTGGACGCCGGCTTTAACCACCATGAAGAGAGAGCTCTACAAGGCCCGGCGTTCGTACCAGCGGTGTAGTTGCGATGAGAGGCGCACTACTCTTCGTGACGAGTACAGGTCTAAAGCCAGGGTATACCGAAACGAGGTGCGTCTACATAAACGTAGGTCTTGGGATGAATTCATCGTTGAGGAATCATCTAAAAACCCCTGGGGTATCCCGTACAAAGTAGCCTTGGGTAAATTGACTCCAATGCAAGTAATCGCAGCGATAAAGTATGACGGTACTCAGGCAAAAACTCCAGAAGAATCGGCGAAGATGTTTATTACAGAGACTTACCCCAGGGATGATCCATCTCAAGATAATGAAGAGGAGGAGTTCGTAAGACGCACTACGGTATACCCTCCCGGCACGGACCTGTGCCCACCATGGGACATATGGGATCTTCGCACTGCCGTGGACAAGCAAAAGATTGGTCGTGCCCCCGGTTTAGACACCATTGACGCGTCAATTTTCAAGAACAGTATTCCCTATATAGAGGAAAGATTGCTGGCTATTTATAATGATTGCCTAGACAGGGAATACTTCCCAAGAATCTGGAAAATCGCTAACGTCAAGCTCATTTACAAAGGAGGAGACAAAGATAAGCAATTAGCCAAATCTTATAGACCTATATGTCTCCTCCCAGTCATGAGCAAGGTGTTAGAAAACCTGATACTCACCAGCCTACGGCCAGTCTTCTCGAGAGCGAGCCATCCACGGCAGTACGGATCCTCTAAAGGCAGGGGAACCGCAGATGCCCTGCTGAGAGTGCGCTGTGATGTTGAAGAGAAGGCGGAGAAGTATGTTATGCTCCTCCTGTTTGACATATCATCCGCCTTCGATAGCGTCTGGTGGCCGAGCGTACTCCAGCAGTTGCAAAGGCATGAAGCCCCCAGCAACTTGTATGGCTTGATCAGAAGCTATCTCCACGATAGGACATTGAAGATTAAAGGTAGCTTCTATGAAGTAGAAGATACAGTGGAAAGGGGCTGTCCACAGGGCTCTGTCCTTGGCCCTGCCCTATGGAAACTGGTCTTTGACGAGTTGCTGGGAGTGCTAGAACAGGAGCGGTTCCCCGCCACTGCATATGTAGATGACCTGGCTGTTGTAGTGGCCTCGAATAGCAGGGCCAGATTAAAATATGAAGCTGAACGTTGTGCCAACCTTGTAGAAGAATGGTGCGAGAAAAAGAAGTTAAGGATGGCGGGTTCCAAGACTCAGGCCATCCTCTTGAGAGGTTCGACCGATAGGGCACACCCCATAACCTTGGTGATACAAGGTTCCAGAATATGTCCAAGTGAGGTAGTCACCTATCTTGGAATTAGGATTGGGAAAAAATTCAACGTGACGCCTCACTTGGATTACTTAAGGAATAGGATAACCTTAGCCCTTAATGGTCTCAGTCGCATAGGGGGGGCCTTTTGGGGCCTTAGATATCCAGCAACTATGTCCATTTATAAAGGAGTAGTTGTTGGTATCCTGAGATACGCGTCCCCCGCATGGAACCGGAATCTCTCGTACCGTCAGAAGCGCAAGTTGGCAACAATCCAGCGGATGGCCCTGCTTAGAGTAACCAGGTCATACAGAACTGTGTCCCATGAGGCGGTGCAGGTCTTAGGAGGAGGTATTCCTCTCGACCTCCTTCTGCGGGAAGACCTTTATCGGTACAACATTAAGAGGGATGACTTGGCGGATTTACCAGCAAACATTCGGGAGAGGATTTGTGATGACCCCAGAAGATGGAAGATGATCCTCCGGGAGGATACATTGGAACAATGGAATCGGCGATGGGTGACAACCCCAAACGGGTCCACACTAAGAAAATTCTTTCCCACCATTAAATCGCGCTTAGAAAAGAAATGGGTCCTCCCGGACTACTGGGTCTCACAGATCCTCACGGGGCATGGGGGTTTCAGAGCAAAACTTTTTAAACACGGTAAAAATATCGACCCCTTATGCCCCACTTGTGGAGTACCTGAAACCGCTGAGCACATCCTTGTAGCCTGCACCAGCTATGAGGCACTGAGGGCCAAATTAATGAGGGATACAGGGCTTTTCGTTCTTACAGAAGGACAATTACCCCAACTAATGTCTGAACAAAACTACCCGCACTTTAAAAGTTTCGTATGCGGCTGGAAAAAAACTGTGGGCCCAACCCACTTCTCCCTGAGAAGGCGTGAAGAAGCAGTACCTGGAAGGCCGCTAATTAGGACAGGAGAAGAAGATGGAGAACAATAACTAAGTGACAAAATTATCAAGCAGGCTGTGTGCACAGCAATTTAAAAATGTAAATAGATAAACATGCAACAGTGATTTGTTATACAATGTGTATCAAGTCACTGCTGCAAACTCCCGTATTGTCTTAAAGGCAGGGTAGGGAGGAAAATAAAATAAAATAAAATAAAATAAAATAAAAAAAATAAAATAATAACACATGAGGTTCCAAAATCTCATCTACATAGCGAATGGCTGTGTTCTCGAGCAAAAGCCAGCCGTGTTACTCTGTGAGTTCTGGTCAACTCTGGTCCTCTTACTGGACGAAAAGCCATTAATCCATACTCATTTAATCTTCTCCAAGCGGTACGTTCAGAAAATTGCTCACCTCGAACTTCTTCGAGCTGATGAATCGCTTAAACAACGGTAAGGTGCCGGATTCGTAAAATTCTCAAAGTCAAAAACCGGTCATCCTGTGGTTCTGTTACCCTAGGCCGTCCAGAACCGAGCCTAAGAACCAGTTTCCCGGAAACGCCTGACGGCGTCTCGTAAAGTTTCATATGGAATTCCGATGGCATTAGCTGCATATCTAATGGAACGTCCATCATCAATAAGTGCCACACCACGCGCAACATTCTCAGCAGTAAGAGGCATTTTTAAACTTAATGTTGAAAAAATTAAAAGCCGGAGACTAAGAAATGTGCTGCAAGAAACATTACTGAACTAATGATACTGAATAAACATTTTCCATAGAAAGTAAACATTTGAATTTAGAATCATTTCATTGAATTAAGGATTAAGAGTTATTGTCCTCTATATTAACATTCCTAATTGAAAACAAACAAAAAGATTACCTATTTATTCATTAAAAACAATAGACCAATCCAAAGCAGAAATATTTTTAGATGAAAACATGAAAAAATCAAGTGGGTGGAATTTTTTGCCTGTCAGCGTATTTTTGAAATATTATATAAAAAAATAGATTGGAGAAAAGAAGGAGAAGCCTTTTAGTTCCGAGCTCTTAAGAATCGAGGCTTGGCGGAGTCGAGAAAGCTGGAGCCTTTTTACACGTTGGGCCAGACCCCCCTACCGTGCACCCCCTCCCCACATCCTTATCCATTGCATATCGTTATGTCCCTTTTAACTATTTATTTCCTCAAAATGGTGTCCAAAGATGGCCGACTAACGACTTTGACTTGAGTTAGTTTTTTGGTCACTGAGAATCAGAATTTAGCTTGTTTTCGTCATAATTGGCCATTAATTAAAGCTGAATAGTCAGAGATTAATAAAACATGAAAAAATATTATAGAATAATTGACTTAGGCAATAAAAACAACAGTAAAATTAACTTAAAAAAAAAAATTCCAAATTAAAAATCAATCGTTGTTTGTAATTAAACGAGTAAAAATAACGCAAAACATGCGAAATAAAACCTCTGAAGAATATATTCCTCTTTCTAAAACATTGATAACTTTTTAAAATATTTGAAGAGGTTTTGCAAAAAATGTACTTAATCAGCGGAAAAAGCGGTACTGGCGTGGGTGCCTACAGGCCTCTGCCACATCATTCAGTACCCATAAATGGCATAGTTATAGTGCTATAGTAAGGTTTATTGCAGCAGAGGGATAAGTAAAAGTTTTGTGTTGCGCGCACCAGATTTTTTATTTAACATTTGCTATTCAATACTTCGTTTTGTGCATTTACTGATTATTAGAGTTAGGTTAAATCGTATATAGTTTCTCAGAAATGAGTCATATTAATACCTATTTTGTAAACTAAAATATATACTTAATCTGAACTACATATAGTGAATAGTTACCGGGTTGTTTAATAATATATCACAAATAAAAAAATTAACTTAATTTTTTTATTTCCTTTTTTTTGTTCGGAGATTGGACCATATAAAAGGATAGGAAATTTTAATATTGCATGCTTTATTCTCTCTGCACAAAGAAAGATAGAAAGGGCGAAGTTGTATGTTCTTCTTGGCAATCGGAACTAATTGTTAATATTTAGTATCAAAATAAGGAAAGCGAACGAATAAGGAATTGCCAAAATATCGGAAAAGAAAACTAGGATCAGTATCCATTCTAAGGATAAAAGAATATATAGTAGACAGATGAAAAGGATATTTCAAGGAACTGCTAAAAGGTAGTTAAATGCTATGGCAGTTCGGATGATATTATGGGGACGATGGAGATTTTTAATATATTCTTCAGAGGTTTTAATTCAGGACTTTTTCTGTTATTGTTAGCCGTTTAATTATTTTGTAATATTATTTCATATTTTCTTATTCTCTGACCATCCAGCATTAATAAAAGGCCAATTAGGACGAAAATTCTGATTCTCAGTGACCAAAAAACTAACTGAAGTCAAAGTCGCCAGTCCGCCATATTTGTACGCAATTTTGTGGTAGTGCGTTCACTTTTTTTTTTTTTTTTTTGTGGGAACATTGGATTTTTTAAAATGAATAGTTAAAAAGGATACAACGATATGCAATTCGTAGGGATGTGCACGGTAGAGGGGTCTGGCCACACACTATTAAGGGCCCCTTACACGGTCAATATTCTTGAGTCAATATCGAGTTTGGTGGGTTCACCTCCCTCCCTCTCCGAATTGTTTTTAAAGATGAAATGGCAATATGTTTGGTTAGGTGGGTGATACTCTTTTTATTTTCCTTTTTTTTTTGCAGTAGACGAATTATCCCACCGATAATTATTATTATTATTATTATTATTGGATATACTTTTTGATTATTATTTTGCTTTTGATTTTCTGTAGATATGGTGTGAATTTACTCTTTCCGCACTATAACCATTGCCCATATGACATTATATTATATTACCCAATAAAAAAAAAAATAACCCTTTATAATTCTGTTTTTGATTAATTTGTTTTTATTTAGTTTTTCGATTGCTTAGATTTTCATTGGAAGAATATTAATACAATCTGCCACAATCAAGGACCTTAGTATTATAACTGTATTTGTTGATTCACACTATTTATGTAGAAATGTAAATACAAACTGCTAAATGAAACAGGTTATATAAGAGGAAAAATATGTAAATAAAAAATTCAATAAATAGATAATAATTTCAAGAAGACAGATATATATTAAAATACTATTAGAAAGAAAACATGCTTCTAAAATAAAAAAAAAAATCATTAAAAGAATAATAGAAAGAAAAATATTTGTCACGCAATCATACCTATTTTTTTATATTAAAATGTTTATTTACGTAATAATTTATTATGGGTGTTAAAATTAAACTTTAGAATTTCACTTAACATTGCGCTTAACATTTTAAGCGCACTCACCGTTTGTCGTCGTTTCCCGGCTTCTCTCCGACGTACCATTGAGTGTGGTTGATGGAGTTGATGACCACTTTGAAGACCCCATCTGACATATTGTGCATGTGGAGCCAGAAGATAAGCTTACAATTCTCGCTTGACTTGACGAAGGGATCTGACCAAACATGGACCTCCTTTGGGCCAGGTTGTTTCAGGTACAAGTACAGGAAGTGGCCTAAAAGAAAAGGCTACTTCAGTGTCTTGCTTAAATGAAACGAAATATATAAAAATAAAATAACATTAAAAATAGTATAATATAAATATGTTAATCAAAGAAGGTATGTAAATCATAGTTACTATATCGATTTTTGTATATCTTAATCACAAAGAAAAAGCAGAAAATAAGTTCTCAAGAAAACAATATTTCTATGGGGAATATCTCAAAAAGTATACTTTTTTAATATATATAATCGTTCCTTACCTACGGATGTGAAACATGCGTTTTGACATAGGAAAGTGAGGGGTAGCTGATACTCTGGGAGGAAAAGTCCTAAGGAAAATATACGGTCTGAAGAAAATAAATGATCAGTGGCGAATACGGAAACAGCTCTATGAGCTGTTTAAAAATGATGATATTATAGACACTGTCAAAAAGAGCCGGCTCAGATGGCTGGGCCATGTGGAGAGAATGGAGGAGAATAGGTTGCCCTAGGAAACTTCTCTATAACCGCCCAGGAGGAGCCTGTCTCAGGGGAAGACCCCGGCTGCGGTGGATCAACGACGTGGAGGACCTCAGCCACCTGGGTATCAGAAGATGGAGAAGAATAGCTGCCGATAGGGAAGCCTGGTGGAACCTTGTTTCTGACGCCCAGGTCCATTAAGGACTGCAGAGTAAATTAATAATAATCGTTCTTTTCCGATTTAAATTTCATCCTTCTTTTAAGATCCATAAATTTTAATTAATGTACATTGGAATCAAAACTTTAAATTTCAATCAGTTAAAAAAAATATCTTTTTGCCTGAATAATTATTAGCTTTGATAATGTTTGTTATTTTCATTTTTTCCAATAAAAAATCCTGTCTTAATTTAGTGAAAAACAGAAAATGAAAAGAATCAATCTAAGAATCGTTCATAAGAATCGATTCACCATAATGATTGAATCATTAAGAATCTATTTAGTTAAAAGAATCGAAATTCTATAATTTGAATAATATGAAAGAAACCTTTAACGTTCATTTCAAATGTTTTAGAATTTTTGAAAAAGTTGTTTTCTTTAACGATTAAACTATTAATAGTCGGCCCGTGCGAAAAATTCGCACAGTATATTGTTAAGTGATCAAATTCCAAATTGATAATAAAATAATTCAACGTATCATAAGATAAAGAAATCAATTGTTACTTTATCGATAAATATAATCGACAAAGGAAACATATTTCCAAATTTCAATAAGCTGTATCTTTACTAAAAATTGTCGGATTACGATGATTTTTTTTTCCTTTTGTAGAGGATTTAGCAATCTTTCATTTGATCGTGGACATAAACAAATAAGAAAAAGTGTGTGATTTTTTAGTTATTCGCAAATAAAGTTTCTTTTCTGTCATAACTTTTTTGCCTAGATTTTTTGGTTTATAGGATTATTTTTATTTCCTTTTGCCCGCTTGAAGGAGAAGGAAGCCTTAAAAAATTGGTGGCTCAATCTTGAGATTTGGAGAAAAAAACCTTCGATAAATAATATAAACTCCTCCTCTCTCGATCATAGAGGCCTCAAGTCGATAAAATGAGACGTATATTCAAGGACAGTACTACAATTAACGTAAGATTGTGTGGATGCGAACGCTTTGCCTTGCGATATCTCGAAAATAGTACGGTTTTGGGCTTTAAAACGCAGGACCCGATAGTCCCGAAGGAACTATCCGGGTCTTGTTGTACGCATCAAAATCTTCAAAGCCCGATTTGTCCAGTATCGATTTACAAACTTACCACCGTTCCAGTATTGAAGCCTAGCAAAAATTTTGTATCGACTTTATTTATTTTAGAAAGAAAAACAAACGGAGAATACGATTCGCTAACCCACCGTGAAATTTTGAATCCAACGGTACCCCATTCAAGGTATTTGAGCCTGACAGGAGTTTATGTTTGGTATACAACCGATTTGGAGCCTTACTGTAATAATATATGTGGGGGTGGGATTTTTTTAAATGAGAGAAACACCATGCTCTTGTGTTTCTGTCTGGTGATGTTAAAATGATAATTATTAAGGTTATGTTAGTTTTCTGCAGTAAATTTCTCTCACTCCTCCATGGTGGAAAAATTCAGATGTATAAAGTCTTATTATTATAATAAAGGTTTCATTATAATAATAACCAAAGAACCTGGATTCATGTTATTGAGAGTCCGTATTTCCAAACTCTTTGTATTCCTAATGATTGCTGAAACTCACCTTGGAATGCTTTAACACAGCCAGAAATCAGCCATTGGCTGTTTTCTAACCAATCAGCATGTACCTTCTTCCAAACTTGTAATGAATGCACTAGCGGATTCAGAGGGCCGCCCTCCTCATGGTAGGTTAGAAAAAATGTTATAGGTTCAATTCATTTGGAATCACCCAATTTGAATTAATTTTGTTGCTCGACAATTTTGATGTTTATAATTTTTATACCAGTTATTACATACTTATTTGCGAGTTCAAAATCCTAGTTGAAAAAATTTCAGGGTTCACACTTTTTTCTCGACTGCCACAGGACCAAAATAGGACAAGGTTTTCAAGATTGAAATTTCACCAAAAACAATTACAGTGGTAGCACTAAATAAAAGAAAAAAAATCAAAGTTGAAACTCTTTTCTTTATTATACTTTTGCATCCCTAAAAGTATCTTTTTTTTGTCTATTTTCATGATTTTTTCAAACTATTTTCCTCTTCCAAATGATGTATTGATGAACAGAAATATAGAAAAATTATTCTAAATCATTTCAGTTTTTTTATTTTATTTTAATACCCATAAAACAACTAGGGCTGCAGGCATTTCCTCAAAACATGATTTTATTTGAAAAGAAAATTAAAAAATGTGTTTCACCGTTGATATAAAGTGGCACTTCCGGTTAGCCGATTTTAAAGGAAAAGTTGCTGTCACATCTAAGGCATATGCTTATCTTAAATACGTAATATCAGTTTCGTACGACTTTTTGTTTTTGAGCTAGACAGCTTTAAACTTGGTGTCAAGTGATTAAGAAGGTCACCGTGTGGTGCCAAATGTTTTAAAGACGTTATCTTTCGACCACCATCCGATTGAGCCATGGCATATTTTGAATTCACATATATCAAATGCCATATTTGATCCTTAGCCCACACCAAAGGGTCATACGTACTCAATCTAACATGCTTCATTCATTCATTGACGGATCCAGAAATTGTCTGAGAGGATGCACTTGTGAACTAGGTAAATTCCATACTCAAAATTCATTTTTACATATACATAAAGCATCGATCGTCAATCCCCTTCCCTTTGATAATTTAAAATAGAAAGTGCTAGGTTTAGATTAAGCTTAGGCTTTTATTATCTGTTACAAGCACATTAGCCTGCTCGGCTAATAAGATACATAAAACGTAGAAATAAAAATAAAAGCACTAGATGTGTAATTAAATTTTTCAATATGAGCCTAATCCATTTGAAATCATCCAGACTATGATCCTCGACATTTTTAATTTTATACTTTTTTACCAATTATTCCATATTTATTTGAGAGTTCATAATTCTAGTTAAAAAAATCTGGTGCGCGTAACACACAACTTTCACTTACCGATCTACTATGAATAGAAATTATTTACTGGCAATGCTGGGCTATTATAAATTTTTTTGAAGTGTATTTTAAACGGACCTAAAGCTTAAAGTTTACAGATATCAATTCATTAAGACCATTATAATTACAAAATGTCTATAAAAACCTAGTCACTCCATCTGCTTTTATAAACAACACAACTTTCTTTGCTTTTATAAACTTCAGAATGACTAATTCCAATTTCAATATTTTTAAGTGATGTCATTTTAGTGATATTTTTAGTTGAAAAAGTTATCTATGCAGAATATGACTAAGTGGATTCCGAAGGTGGTGATTGCAACGTTGAAATATAGAACTGAGCTATAAATTTAGGTACTTATTTTTTATGAAAACTGTTGTTAGGAAAGATAATTTATTAAATATCTGTAGAAAAAATTTTTTTTTAGTCTCAACAATTAAAAAAATATATTTTCAATTTATCCAAATTTTCGCCTCTTCAGGGCAAAAAAACTAGTTGTCTGATCTTAACGATTTTTTTTTTGTTTTTTTTAGGGAATTCCATAAACTTTTAAAAAAACATTCACTCAGGGTACTACTTACTTATTCACTTAGGGTACTTACTATATATTACAAATATATGTAAGTGAAAATAAAAATTCAAGGTCCACAGCTTTTTCTCGGTAGCCATTTTTACTTTCACTGACGTATATATGTAATATATAGTAAGGGAAAGTATTGCGGTCGTGAACATTTTTGAATCTCAGTTTTCAACGGAAATACACGTTTTGGGGTACCCTGAATCCAAATAACTAAGTCTCGAAGAATGGTCTGTGTGTCCGTGTGTTTGTATGCCTGTGTGTGTGTATGTTAGCAGTCTAGCTCAAAAATGAAAATTCGGACGAAACTGATATTACTTATTTAAGATAGGTATATGCCTTAGATGTGACAGCAACTTTTCCCTCAAAATCGGCTAACCGGAAGTGTCACTTTTTATCAAAGCTGAAACACATTTTCACAATTTTCTCAAAAACGGCCGAGTTTGATTTAACTCGCTGTATCAATGTATAATTGAGTGGTCTTTAATATCATTCAGATATTATCCCCGTTGATGCCGCTTTACAGGGCTTAAATGGCCAATGTTCATATGCGTCTTCTTCTAAAGTACCTTTATTATGGTTTATTTTAAATAATTAATTATCACTCGTTATTAAGAGTTCCGAAAAAATGCTAAATATAAATTTTTTAAAGAATTTGATAATTGAAGAAAGCAGAAAAAAAAGGCTCATCCAGGTCGAAAATGAAACTCCGGAAATACTAGTCAGATGGTATACGTATAATATATCGTTAGAAAGCGGAGAATTTTATAAAAAACAATATCTAATATAGAAAGTTGTAGAAGGTAATAGAGAGTGGCAAAAATATTATAAATAATAATTTTTGAAAACTAATAATATTTACCGTAAATCACATGTTTGCAAGGAAATTAAATGAAATTTAATAACAAACTGTAAACTTTAAAAATATTTTTTTAATGTATTTAAAATCCACTTAATAAAGGCACTGACATTGTTAAAATAACTATTTCATTGTACTTGTGTGAAAGAGTACAATATAAAGTCATTTCATAGATGTATAAAGCATATGTTTATAAACTTAAATATATTTACTGTAGTTTAGTGATTATAGATCTGATATATTTAAATAATTAATTATCAACGTCCCTTTATTCCGAAATATTTTCATGTAATTTTTTAGAAAATTAAAGTAGTGAATAATTTGATGAATCTTCCCTTTCAGATATTCCAACAGTATCTACTACTATTTCATTGTACTTGTGTGAAAGAAGAAGTGAAATATAAAAATATTTCATAGATACGTTTATAACCTTAAATATATTTACTGTAGTTTAATAACTCTAGATTTGATATTATGTTAAATTATTTAGATATCTATCTTCGGTTTATTCCAAAAAATCATTATGTAACCTTTTAGAAAATAAATTGGTGAATAGTTTGATGAAATTTCCTTTTGTGATATTCCAACAGTATTTACTTTAAGTGATAACTTTTGGCCTCCCTTTGACAGACAATACAAATCTCTTAACTCCGTTTTAGTAAAGTTTGCAATGGAAAATAACAATTTAATAACTAATAGTCATACAATCCATAATCAACGGAACGTGCGATCCATAATCAACGGATCGTACAATCCATAGTCAACCAGTGATATAATAAATTGGCCTTTTGTTATTTTAATGGTATTTATGATTTGTTAGCTGTAATTTTTTAGCTTTAGCTCAGTTAAAAATGCAATTCAAAAATTTTATAATATCCCAACATGGCCAGAAAATAATTTCTATTCAAAGTTGAGGGGTAAGTGAAAGTTGTGTGTTGTGTGCATCAGATTTCTAATATGATTAGAGTCCATTCCGTTTTCTATTAGGATTTAGGAAAATTACCATGTTTCGTTATTAGCGGATTCACATTTTTTTCGTGATAGGTAATCCTATATAATAAATCATTTCTGTATCTAAATCTCGACTGAATTATAGAAACTTACCAGAAAGCTCAAGAGCTTAATTTAAAGCCTTGAAATTCAATTTAAGATAGAAGGATAGGAGGAAAACGAGGAAGAGACAGAATTAGAAACTCGACAATAAGCTTGCCTCAACGTAAAACAGTTAAGACAGCAATTAAGGAAATCGGGTGAGAGGAAGGAAGAGGCGATTGTTTGGCCAAAACAACGGTAGGAAACTTCGTGCTAAAATACTGAGACATGTGTAGAAAATCCTATGTTAATGTCAAGAAAGAAGATATTTATCATCGCACTGTTCTAAGAAATAATTTAAGTGTTGAGGACAGTTGGCGAAAAGGTAAAAACATATTTTATGTGTCACATATTAATGAGTAGGTTTTAATTTGCGCTATATTTGCAATATAATTTAAGGAAATGCGATACATCAAGGAAAACAACCGACTTAATAGATTTTCATCCAAATATCTCAGATCCATCATTAACATAATCGAGTTCTTATCATACTCTTGTGCATTTGGTTATGCTTGATAAGCTTAGAAATACTAAAGATATATTTTTATTATAGCTGTCAATCTCAGGCTCTATTAAAAATAAATAGAGCCAGAAGAAGCAATGGACATAGTTGGTAAATATGCTCAGTGCTTCTTCTAGTTCTTCAGATGCCGTATGTACTTCTTCCCGATCAATGCCATCAAGGAACTTGATCATAGGAAAGTGGAGAGGCCGTAAGTTATGGAATATTAACAGGCTTTCCTCAGATAAAAATAACATTTAACATCCTGAATAACGAAATTAATTTATGTATCTGAATACTCAAACAATTAGGAAAAACTACGATACTTACTTGTGCAACCTATCTACTAATGAAAGAAGCTTGTGGAAGATTTTAAGAAACTTTTAAAACATTAAGAGATGTCAGTACCATTGCGAAAAGACGATGGTTGACACAGGCGGATCTATGAGGGTGCTTTCGGGCTGAATTCTCCTCCCAAAATGATAATATATAACCATGTATTAAGAATATAATATAAACAATTTATCTGTAAAAGTATTATTGTTTATTTGATTACATTTAATAGGAATTCAAGACTCACTTTCTTTTTTCAAAATAATTATCGTTATATATAATCGTTATATCCTGAAACTCTTCGCTTCCGCCATCTCCTACCCATGTCCACACATAGACTCCTAGTATCCTTTATAGACTCCTACGTCCTTCTGAACTTTATACCCCTTTCCACAAATCGGCCTCATTTCAACACTCCTTTATTGTCAGCTCCACCACCTTTTGGAATTCCATCCCACTTAAAATCCGCCATGCACCATCCTTATCCACATTTAAAACCATCTTCTTCCAACTCCTCCTTACAATTCAATCAGACGCTGGGTAGCCATTTTTCATGTATATTATATAGGTATATAATCTCGTCTATATGTATATTTTCTTTTATTTTCATCTATCAATCTACATCTTAGGATTTAGATTATAAAGGTCTTGTATAATGTTTACAATACTATTATTGTATTCTTTGAACATATTAAAGTACATATGTAAATCATTTAGAGTAAATATTTATCCACTCTTTTATTATTATTGACAACAAAAGTAATTTGTCGTTCATTTCAAATTTCACTTAAAATGCGATAGTTTATTGTTTTTAGAAACTATCTTGCAGTATTAGGACCTTATTGCTCATATTATGTCTTTAATATATCAGTATAGTTATGTAAATCCTTCTGTTATTACTTATGTTTTAAGATTTTTTTGTGTTTTTTTTATTGTAATATGGATTTTGGCCAGATATAATGTTAATTTTTATGTACAATATTGTTATTCTCAAGGGGCTTTGTCCCAGAATAAAGTTGATTCTTCTATTCTATATATTTTTAAAAAAAGCTTTCGGGCTAAAGCCCTCCTTCCCTATTTGCTGATCATCTGCCATTTGTATTAATCCCGTTTATTGATTTTATAAATGTAGAACACGGAAACTTAGTACTCAGTGCTTTATACATCGCTTTACTGTTGACATTACAACCTTTTTCTTTCACTCCTTCAGAAGTTGCTAAACAATTAAGATACTTACCTGAAAAGCTCCAGATTTATGATTTGATAATTGGCGTGGGGCTTTAGCAGATGCATAAGAGTGCTATGCTGTTTCTTACACTCTCAAGTGTGCACGACATACTTATATATTAAGGACAACTAAATTCCTCATTCCATAGAAATACAAATGAGACCAAGACACACTACACATCTATCGTTCTCCGTCCGAGATTTCTAGAAATTAAAATACAAAATATTGTTGACTTATTCACTGATCAAAAAATAATACTTAACCATCAATTCCGTTTTCGCACCTCACATTAAAAAACAAGTGATTAGACAATTACTGTCTACGTTGCTGGAACACTAGTGTTCAACAATACTTCCTTAATGGCGCCACAGCCCTAGTTGGACTTTAGCTGCACTTAAAATTGATAGCCATTCCTGCCTTCCTTTTACTCCTATCCGTCTCAAATCGTCCTCTACGTCATCCAACCACTTCAGCCTTGGTCTTCCTGCTATTCTCTTTCTGCCTGGTCTGCCAATCATTATCTTTTTGGGTAGCATCTCATCCGGAATCCTTTGAACATGGCCCAGCCATCGCAACCTTCGTTCTTTGATGAATGCCACAATATTAGGCTAACCAAAAAAGCTGTTCGAGCTCTCTGTTTTTCCTTATTTTTCAATGGCCATCCTTGTTTACTAGACCAAATATCTTTCATTTTTGTAAAAATGGTCTCAGAAAAATGAGATTAAATCACGACAACCAAACTCCTTAAACGTACACGCTATATTATTATATTGAGCTAACATTTGACAGAAAATAAATTGATCCCTCCTGACAAAATAAAAAGAAGATCGAAATGACTGTATTCTCTGGTTTCTAAATCAACAAAATTGAAAATTAGATACGAACTAAATACATACGCCTCATAAATTTATGGTTTACCAAAAAAAAAAAAAAACAACACAAAAACTACAATATTTTCAATTCAAAATTTAAAGACTAATAGCATGTACTTCTTAGTACGTAAAAAACAAAATTCTAGTTAGAGACTTTCAATAACCAACTACAGACCAACAACTACATTCTTTTTTGCTCCCCGTTCTATAATAAACTTCATGAACATAGACATTATGATTAAGAAATAACCTCAATTATCAAAAAGATTTACAATAGATTTTGTAATAATTAAAAGAAAGTAAAAAAAAAAGTTTCGTTTGCTCACAAAGGATTAAAAATTCTGGGAAGGCCTTATTTAACAAAGAACCAATTATCCACGGAGTAATCTACTTCTTATAAAACATACAATGAAATTTTAATTTAAAATTCATTTTAATTTTGCCTTTCTTATTGTGGACATAAATCATTAAGTGTAAATGAAATGTCGACTTATAAAAGAGTACTTAGAAAAGCTGGATAAATAAAGATGTGGCAAAAAATTGTTTAGAAGTTCAGTATCAACAATTCAAAAAAACCTTCATTCGGTTATTAAAACGTTTGAATGTTTTAGAGAAAAACGGGAAAGATTTTATCCTTCAAATTTGATAAAGAAAGTTGAAGTTGTATTGATATTAGGATGAAAAACTGCTATCTTTCTATGAACCGATTAATTATTTTCATAGAATCTTCATTTTTGAGATGTAGGTGTTCGTCTGAATTTTGTTTCCTGCAGGCATTACAGACCATGTAGATCTTTTGCCGCCTTAATAAGCCTACTCTACATCTGCCTATCTTGCGCTATTTCTTTCTATTTATCTGCACGCAGCTCCATAGCATCCTTGTTGATTTTATCTATCCATCTGCTTTTTGGCCTTTCACGTGGTCTTTTGCCTTCTATTGAGGCATTCATTGTTATGTAGAGGCTTCTAGATTGATTGCTACGAGCTACATACTCCACCCATCTTAATCTCCTTGCCTTTATATAATGGGGTATTGATTGACCAGTTTCTGTAAGCTGGCCTTTATTGTTCTTTCTTCTCCACTCTGATCCAAGACCACTCCGGATATCGTGCGGAGAATTCCTTCTGAAATCTTTCCACACTCTTTTCTAGGGTGCTGTATAGTGATTAGGTCTCACAGCTATATATCAGAACTGGCTTTACCAAAAGCATTGTACACCCTTAATATGAACTTTCTTAAGATTTTTCGGAATTTCAATACCTTTGAAAGGGAGGAGAAAGCTTTGCGCTAGTTTTATGTATGTATACAGGATGTTCCGTAAGTAGAGACAAATAATTAAAAGGTTGATAGTAGACATCGAGATTGATACAAAAATACAAAAAAGTTTATAAAAACAATCGCCCAATTTTTGATTTGTGTATATTTGAGTGAATTCACGTTTTTTGTTGAATAGGAAGCGATAACAAAAGTTCCACCAATTGGTTTTACCTCTAGAATAATCCCTACGGTTTGGATTTGGAACGCACACACTGTTGGAATGTTGTGTGTATGTGCTTGCGTGCGTGTTAAATTTTTTAAAGATTTTATCAAAAACTGTTCTAACGATTTTGATTAAACTCGGTATATCAGTGTTTATTATCAGCTAGGTACTATTCACATTGATATCACCTCACGGGCTTAAATGCCCAATGTTCAAAATGTCTTCCTCTAAAGTACCTTAGGTTTATCTTAAATAATTAACTATCTCTCATTGTTAAGAGTTATGAAGAAAGGCTAAATATAACTTTTGAATGAATTTGATAAGTAAATAAAGGAGAAAAAAAATTAAATATTAAATTAAAATACAATACATAGCTTTGGCCAGGACATAGTTGCGCAATGCCCAACTTGTTTGGTTCTGGAGACTGTCGAGCATTTGGTCACGACCTGTATACACGGTGGGCCAGATCCCCCTACCGTGCACCCCCCCCCCCCCCACATACCTATAAATCGCATATCGTTGTGTTCCTTGTAACTATTTATTAAAAAAAAAGCCTATGTTCCCACAAAAAAAAGTGAACGCACTGCTCCAAAATGACGTCCAAACATTGCGGATTGACGACTTTGACTTTAGTTAGTTTTTTGATTACTGTGAATCAGCATTTGGCTTAATTTCGTCATAGTTGGTCATTTATAAGAGCTGGATAGTCAGAGATTAATAAAATATTAAAAACTAATTGGCTTAGCCAATAAAAAACACCGGTAAAGCCAATTTATTTAACAAAAACATTTTCAAGTTGAAAATCAAGCACTATTTGTAATTAAAGGGCCAACAATAACGCAAAACGTGCTGAAATAAAACATCTGGAAAATATATTTTTCTTTCTATAACACTGATTACGTTTCAAAATATTTGAAGCGGTTCCGTAGAAATGCACTTGAGCGGCAGAAAAGCGGTACTGGGCTCTACCACACCATTCAGTACTCATAAATGGCTTAGTTATAGTTCTATGTTGCCGTTTTAGTTTTATTATATTGATTGTATTAACGAACTAATATTAATGTAATAATTTAATTGTCAAAAAATTTAAATTTTTAAAAAAATTTATTATTATTATCATTTTTTTAAATTTTACTTCTTTTATTCTATACGGAGGTCGACAATTTTTTTGTTAAATAAATTGACTTTACTGGTGTTTTTTATTGCCTAAACCAATTAGTTTTTAATATTATTTCATGTTTTATTATTCTCTGACTATCCAGCTCTAATAAAAGACCAACTATGACGAAATTAAGCCAAATGCTGATTCTCAGTAATCAAAAAACTAACTAAAGTCAAAGTCGTCAATCCACCATGTTTGGACGCCATTTTGGAGCAGTGCGTTCACTTTTTTTTGTAGGAACAGTTAGTTTTTTTTTTTTAATAAATAGTTACAAGGAGCATAACGATATGCAATTTATAGGGATGGGGGGGGAGGGAGAGGGGATGTACTAGTCTCTGGTCCACAGACTAGTACTGCTTTCTAAGGAACAATGACGAGAACCGGGGGAATTTACGAGCTAACTGAGGCTGAATTCCTCGGTTGATGGGTGAAGAAAACTTCCCGTGGTTCAAGAAATTCATTTATGATTGAAAGGAGGCAGTGGGAACATCCCACTTAAACATTGGAGTCCGAAGAAGAAGACCAGCATCGAAAAGACCTCCTGAAGTCACCTTTGACCAGAAAATCTAAACTAGAAACTTGTGTACTGTTTCACTAAAAGTAGTATGTTGTTATGGTATCATGCATAACACTCCAATAATGCATACACCCATATAGCCTAATACTTAACATAAAGGCAAGGGAGAGTGCTAAAAAAAAAAAATATATATATATATATAACAAATTGGTCCCGTTTGAATTCCAGGTTAGGTACGATATGTAGATTTAAAAGGAAAGTTTTTATTTGATATTATTATTACTTTTTTTAATCCGCTTTAAAAGTTTCCAGTGGAGTAGAAATTTGAAGATGGAGAGTAAGGGAAGGAGTGCGGGGACAGGTTGGAAGAGGAGCCTCCAGAGCGCGCGCACATCGATCGCAGCCTCCACCTTTTCATCTCATCTATCGCCTTCTACATAACAGATATTTTACTGTCCCTTAATATCTATCTTCCTATATAGTTTCTTATTTTCAATAACTTCTATTAAATTTTTATTTTAGAAAAGAAAAAACTACGGTGTGTGCTTAATATCACCCGTTAGAAGTGAAAATATCGAGGCAGGATAAATAATATGAAATATACATTTTTGCTTCCACTTATATATGTAATATATAGCAAGGAAAAGTATTACGATCGTGAAAATTATCGAATCTGAGTTTTCAATGGGAATACACGTTTTGAGGTTCTCGATATCGGGACAGATTTGAGACAGATATCGGGGGGGATGGAGTTCCATCGGGATGGGGATCGAATAATAAAAGATTTATTGAAAGCAGTGGTTCGGTGGACCATTATATATAAA